>OZ005735.1:49819128-50419128 GCA_963930755.1 Eudasyphora cyanicolor
TAAATAAAATAAATAAAATAAATAAAATAAATAAAATAAATAAAATAAATAAAATAAATAAAATAAATAAAATAAATAAAATAAATAAAATAAATAAAATAAATAAAATAAATAAAATAAATAAAATAAATAAAATAAATAAAATAAATAAAATAAATAAAATAAATAAAATAAATAAAATAAATAAAATAAATAAAATAAATAAAATAAATAAAATAAATAAAATAAATAAAATAAATAAAATAAATAAAATAAATAAAATAAATAAAATAAATAAAATAAATAAAATAAATAAAATAAATAAAATAAATAAAATAAATAAAATAAATAAAATAAATAAAATAAATAAAATAAATAAAATAAATAAAATAAATAAAATAAATAAAATAAATAAAATAAATAAAATAAATAAAATAAATAAAATAAATAAAATAAAAAAAAAAATAAATAAATAAAATAAATAAAATAAATAAAATAAATAAAATAAATAAAATAAATAAAATAAATAAAATAAATAAAATAAATAAAATAAATAAAATAAATAAAATAAATAAAATAAATAAAATAAATAAAATAAATAAAATAAATAAAATAAATAAAATAAATAAAATAAATAAAATAAATAAAATAAATAAAATAAATAAAATAAATAAAATAAATAAAATAAATAAAATAAATAAAATAAATATGAAACCCAGTAACGAAAGACAGAAAGTCTGGCGGGGCCGACTATATAATACCCTACACCTCCCTAGCAATTCGAAAATTGGCATTGCGATAATAATTTGGAATAATTGGTTTCGTTTCAGTTGACAAAGTAATTAGCACCACCACCTGATCAAGGCTTATTCCAAGGAGGAGTTGATGATGTTGATCATAATAAACTAGATCTGATAATAAACTAATCTTAAATGCGCAGTATTCTTTAATAGATCAAGAATCGGTGCAAAATATTGCATTTGTGTGGGAGGTACCAAAAGGGGCGTAGCAATTTGACCCATATTCCTCGAGTTGATAGCGACTAATAAACTAATGCTATGTGTGGAATTTCAGAAGATTTGGATAAGTAGTATAGCAGTTTTTAAAGATTCAATATTTCACAACTAGTGGGGGAGGTACTAGAAGGAGTGGACCAATATGGCCCATCTTCGAACTTAGCCGGAGATAGAAAAAAATATTACCACGTACCAAATTTGAAGTCAATCGGTTACTCCTTTCGAGAGTTATCATGCGCACCAGCCAGCAGACAGACAGACAGACGGACGGACATTGCTCATTCGACTTAAAATGACCCAAAAAGAATATCCGCCGAACATACTTAGGGTCTTAGATCACTCCTTCGATGTGTTACACTTTTTTTCGTAGCAAATGATATATACCCTCGTCACACTAAAGTGAGGGTATAATTAGTAAACAAAAATAGATTATTATTTCGTTTATTACAGGTTTAATTGTTTGTTTACTTTAAATAGAATGTATTATATTTCTGAAATTTCCTTAAAAAAATAATAAATCATTTAGAATATTTTTTTTTTATAATAATATTGTTAACGCCACTGTGAAGTTATGCAGTTTTCGATTTATTTATTTGTGTCGTTTTTAATGATTAGTTGAATGTTTTTGTTTTTCGTCAAGTAAAGTAATGTCAAAAAATAAAAGTAAACTCAAGTGAATGCAAGCAAGCAGAAATAAAAAAAGTTTATTTGTGGTTACAACTTTTATATATTTGTTTCAAAAAAATCATATAAAGATCTTTGGTAATTTTAATTTCGAATATTTAAATAATTTGCGCTTTGTTTTCATACCAAAAAGTTAGTATAAGTATAAAAAAATAGGATTTTAATACTTAAATATAGAACCTTTGCTTCGAAATCTTGAGTTTTGTATTTGGTGTTCAAAATTCCGTGGAAACTTTGCGTTCGGGCAATTCCCGTAACAAATATCTTAAAAATAGAATACAATTTAAATGATTATTTTTAAATGATTTTTCTTTTAATTAATAAATAAAATAAATAAAATAAATAAAATAAATAAAATAAATAAAATAAATAAAATAAATAAAATAAATAAAATAAATAAAATAAATAAAATAAATAAAATAAATAAAATAAATAAAATAAATAAAATAAATAAAATAAATAAAATAAATAAAATAAATAAAATAAATAAAATAAATAAAATAAATAAAATAAATAAAATAAATAAAATAAATAAAATAAATAAAATAAATAAAATAAATAAAATAAATAAAATAAATAAAATAAATAAAATAAATAAAATAAATAAAATAAATAAAATAAATAAAATAAATAAAATAAATAAAATAAATAAAATAAATAAAATAAAAAAAAAATAAATAAATAAAATAAATAAAATAAATAAAATAAATAAAATAAATAAAATAAATAAAATAAATAAAATAAATAAAATAAATAAAATAAATAAAATAAATAAAATAAATAAAATAAATAAAATAAATAAAATAAATAAAATAAATAAAATAAATAAAATAAATAAAATAAATAAAATAAATAAAATAAATAAAATAAATAAAATAAATAAAATAAATAAAATAAATAAAATAAATAAAATAAATATGAAACCCAGTAACGAAAGACAGAAAGTCTGGCGGGGCCGACTATATAATACCCTACACCTCCCTAGCAATTCGAAAATTGGCATTGCGATAATAATTTGGAATAATTGGTTTCGTTTCAGTTGACAAAGTAATTAGCACCACCACCTGATCAAGGCTTATTCCAAGGAGGAGTTGATGATGTTGATCATAATAAACTAGATCTGATAATAAACTAATCTTAAATGCGCAGTATTCTTTAATAGATCAAGAATCGGTGCAAAATATTGCATTTGTGTGGGAGGTACCAAAAGGGGCGTAGCAATTTGACCCATATTCCTCGAGTTGATAGCGACTAATAAACTAATGCTATGTGTGGAATTTCAGAAGATTTGGATAAGTAGTATAGCAGTTTTTAAAGATTCAATATTTCACAACTAGTGGGGGAGGTACTAGAAGGAGTGGACCAATATGGCCCATCTTCGAACTTAGCCGGAGATAGAAAAAAATATTACCACGTACCAAATTTGAAGTCAATCGGTTACTCCTTTCGAGAGTTATCATGCGCACCAGCCAGCAGACAGACAGACAGACGGACGGACATTGCTCATTCGACTTAAAATGACCCAAAAAGAATATCCGCCGAACATACTTAGGGTCTTAGATCACTCCTTCGATGTGTTACACTTTTTTTCGTAGCAAATGATATATACCCTCGTCACACTAAAGTGAGGGTATAATTAGTAAACAAAAATAGATTATTATTTCGTTTATTACAGGTTTAATTGTTTGTTTACTTTAAATAGAATGTATTATATTTCTGAAATTTCCTTAAAAAAATAATAAATCATTTAGAATATTTTTTTTTTATAATAATATTGTTAACGCCACTGTGAAGTTATGCAGTTTTCGATTTATTTATTTGTGTCGTTTTTAATGATTAGTTGAATGTTTTTGTTTTTCGTCAAGTAAAGTAATGTCAAAAAATAAAAGTAAACTCAAGTGAATGCAAGCAAGCAGAAATAAAAAAAGTTTATTTGTGGTTACAACTTTTATATATTTGTTTCAAAAAAATCATATAAAGATCTTTGGTAATTTTAATTTCGAATATTTAAATAATTTGCGCTTTGTTTTCATACCAAAAAGTTAGTATAAGTATAAAAAAATAGGATTTTAATACTTAAATATAGAACCTTTGCTTCGAAATCTTGAGTTTTGTATTTGGTGTTCAAAATTCCGTGGAAACTTTGCGTTCGGGCAATTCCCGTAACAAATATCTTAAAAATAGAATACAATTTAAATGATTATTTTTAAATGATTTTTCTTTTAATTTTTTAAGTAACTTGACGTTGAAAAACTCACAAACGTTCATGTAGTCAATATTAGTCCGATAGTCATTAAAGCATTGTATATGTAACACAGCTTCTCCGTTTTCTTCTTAAACTTTTCAAAAAAAGCTTGTTGCTTGCATTTCGTTTTCCGATTCTGTGTGTGACATAAATCCAAATTTAAATTATTTGACTCATCAATATAACAACTAATATATCAAACCGAAACAGAGGTATCTGGCTGTTCTGTCGGGATTTAACATCGCAAAAAAGTCGGAGCTATTTGTCTTTCCGTTCTTGAACGTATGCTTGAAGTGTTCTGTGCTTCATGGACGACTTATTTAATGCTTCGCTGTACTTCCTGACTTTATTTATTACATCATGATATCAGGAATAAAGCCAAAATCATTTTCAAGATCAGGGAATTCATATTCACTTTCAGAATATTCAGAACAACTGTCAGAATTATCCACCTCATCGTTGTTATTTGTTGCATCTTGTATAAATGGTATCTACAACAAGTAGAAAAAATATATCAATACTTTAATTTTTGTTTTAAACAATAAATAAAAAACCGGTTAACCGACATGGAAAACCCGGCTTTCTCAGTTAACCGAAAATTAAATTTTTTAAGAAACCGGTTACGGGTTTGGGTTGCAAAACCGGATAACCGGTCCCAGGTTTTGGACACCCTAAATAAAAGAAAACTCCCTCTGCCAAATTCCGTACTTATCTAATATCAAATACAGTTTTTTACAGCGCTTACATATCAAATGGGGGGTAACATATATATGGGAGCTATATCTAAAGCTGGACTGATTTTGACCAATTTCAATAGGGATCGTCCTTGGACCAAAAAAAGACTAATGTGCGAAATTTCATCACAATCGGACCATAAATACGACCTGCATTTTGATTACAACGATACATCTACAGACGGACGGACGGACAGATGGACATTGTTAAATCGACTCAGGAAGTGATTCCAAGTCGATCGGTATAATAAACAATGGGTCTATCCCTTTTTTTTTTTTTTTTTTTTTTATTTTAATTCATTTATTAACAAAAATATTTTAAACAATTATAATTTATTGCCCCAGCGCCACATGGACATTATTGGGGCGAGTTGGCATGAATGTGTCTACATATATACAATTACAGCGAGATCAAAAGAATTTTCTTAATTACAACTACATCAGAAGCATTTCAATATTAAGACATAAATAAATTTTCAAATTCGATTTAAATGTCGATACGCGTGAGATATTTTTAAGATATTGCGGCAGATGGTTGTACTCTGAGCAACCTATATGCTCAATACATTGTTTTGTGATTTCTAGCCTACACCTTTTGACAAATAAGTTCGAGCTATTTCTGGTATTAAATGTAGTTTGATTTCTGAAAAAATCAATAGCGTGGTAACCAATATTCCGCACAGCTTTAAACATGTACATCAGCAATTGATATCTGTAAATACCATATAACGGCAAAATATGTTTCGATACGTCTTTATATAACTGTACTGTTGAATACATACGTGGAAGATTATAAACAATCTTGAGGGCTTTATTCTGCGATCGTTGCAAAGATTTAAATTCAACACTTTTCTTGCACAAATAAACAACTGGTAAATAGTTGAAATGACTATGTATTAATGCATTATAAATCAATAGTTTAGTTCTCTCGTCGAATTTATTTTTAAATTTATAAAGTAACACTATTGCTGGAGCTATTTTACCACGTATAAATTCCATATGCATATTCCAGGACAAATTACTTTGAAAATGTATTCCTAGGTATTTTAATGAACTTGATTCAACCACATTTCTACCACAAACAGAAACATTAAAAACGTCATTGCCACCAATATTATACGGCCGAAATCTTACAATCTTCGTTTTCTCAGTATTTATAACCAACTTATTTATCCTAACAAATTCCGAAATTGTTTGCGCATCCTCTTCCATCTGAGCTCTTAAAATAACTTTATGTCTATATGGATAAAAGAGACTTATGTCATCTGCATACATTATTAATTTACCATGTAGCTTAAGATTTTGTATATCATTTAAATAGATTGTGAACAACAAAGGACCTAGGACACTGCCCTGAGGTACACCATGTTGAACATTTCCCATTTCACTTTTTTGGTTCTCTATTTCAACATATTGCTTCCTATTTTCAAGATAACTTTTAATAAGTTCCAGAGCATTCCCGACTATTCCGTAAAATTTAAGTTTCTGTAATAAAATTGTATGATCTATTAGGTCAAATGCCTTTGAGAGATCATAAAATATGCCAGCAACTCCACCATTCCCATTATCCAGACCTTCGCATATAGTACTTATCACATTCAATACTGCTTCTTGCGTACCACTACCTTTTTTAAAGCCGAATTGTAATTTATATAATTGGTTGTGTTCGCTTAAGTATGACACTAACTGTTTATGCATAATTTTCTCGAATATCTTCCCAACTAATGATAATAAAGCAATGGGTCTAAATTGGTCAACTGTACAAGATTGTTTAACTTTCGGTATTGGAATTACCTTTGAAATCTTAAAAGTTTCAGGATATTTTGCAGAGTCAATAGCACTATTAAAAATCCTTACCACACTTGTATAAACTACGTTTCTGCATTTTAACAACATCTTTGCAGATATTCCATCATGACCATGGCTTTTATTTAAATTTAGATTAGAAATTAATTCTAGAACCTCTTCGTCATTAGTATTACAAAAATTAAAAGTATATACACTTTGAACTAGAGTACCAAGCTTATTGCAGCAATCGCCTGGCAAACACACAATGGTTTCCTTCAACAATTCAGGGATTTTCAAAAAATATTCGTTAAACAAATTACATTTTCTCTTAATATTTGTTACCAAATCACCTCGATCATCTTTTAATTCCAACTTCGAACGCGAATTTCTTCCCAATTGTTCATTTAGAAATTGCCAACATTTTTTTGGATTTGTCTGTAGATTTTCAAGTTCTGTTTGATAATATTTGTTCATACATATTCTTGTTGCTCTGTTTACGATCCTACTTATTTGTTTTAAAATTTTGTCCAATGTAGTATTCCTACCAAAACGTCTTCTTTTCAACAACAGATTTTGCTTCAACTTTATAAGATTTTGAAGATTGTCATTAATCCACGGTGTTATTAAACTTCTCGTACACGTTTTTTCCTGTTTCTCTGTAGTTGCATTTTTAGCGCATTCGGAAAATATGTTTATTAACTGTGATGAGTCGATGGATGTGTTTCCGGAATAATGCATGGATGATAAACTATCTCGAAGATTTTCCTTTAGCCTGTTATAGTTACATTGGCGATAGCACTTTGTTGTGTATTCTAAATTCCTGGTACTAAAACTTACTTTACAGGATATCAAATTATGATCTGTAATACTACATTCTACGGAATTGATTGAAACAATATTTTGGATATTACTGTAAATGTGATCTATTGATTTACCACTACATGGGCGTGTGATTAGAGAATGACAATTTCTATAATCAAACTGGAATAAAATGTTTAACAGATCAGATGATACAGAAGAATTCAAAAAATCTATGTTAGAGTCTCCAACAACAATACTCGGATGTCCATTAGTGTTTTGCAGTAAATCCTCAATAAAGCGGAAAAAAGTGTTCAATTCGCATTTTTGAGAACGATAAAAACTTGTTATTTTGAGAGATTTACCCATTATTTTAAAATTATTTATTGAAATACATATAGCGTCAATAAATTGCTTACTTTCACAGTATTCAACGGTATAGGTTAAAGTATCTTTAATAAAAAATGAAGTTCCACCATATCCATCGCGTCTACAGCAATGAATGGTATTATATCCTGGTAAGTTGTATATCTGTTTAAGGTCATTTTGAAACCATGTTTCTTGAACGGCAATAATATTTGGTAAAACCACAAACTGTGCAATCAACGACTTAAATTTGTTGAACTTGTCTATTGATGAAATGCTTCTTATGTTTACAGATATTATATTAAAAATTGTACTTTCATTTTTCTTTAAATAATTATTAAAACTGTCGAAATTTGAAAAATATTTATTGTTGTAATCCATTATTTATGAAAAAAATTTATACTTTAAGAAAATTAAAAAAAAAAATTCAATTTGCATTTACAGGAGATATAAACTGAGCTTGAGTATCCTCTTCTGACCCATCAGAATCCTCCATAACGGCTATTTGCTTTTGCGATAGTCTTCGGCTATTGAATTTGTTGGTTGTAGCCTCCAAAAGAATAGCGTCAACATCTTCTTCTGATTTAATTAACCTGGCTTTGGTAATTTCACTCTTCTTTGCATAAATTCTCCCAGAATATGAATAAACAGCATGATAACCGACTGATTTCAGCGTTCTAGCGTAATTTAAAAGATCCATTGATTCTTTGCTAAGGAAATCGTTTACATACACAGATTTAGTTGTTTCATTGTTTTTGAGTTTGGGCTTAACGGACATCAGTTTATCTTTGGCAGACTTGGTATTGAATTTTACCACTAGACTTTGCTTAGGGTTTGATACATTTTTCCTTTTCAAAAAATAAGCATCATCGATTGAGTCTTTTTGAATATCAACACCAACTGACTTTGAAATTTCAATAACTGCATCTTTCGCACTGACATCATTATTGAAATTAACGCCACTAACAACACAATTATTTTTCACACGTTGTTGTCCAGGGTGTTACAAACTAATAACACCCTGGACCACAGTGTGGTGTAGGGTATAACAAACGCTGCAATTTGTAGCCAAATTTTAGGCCGCAAATTCTTTAGCCAAACACTTCATCTGAAAAATGTGATATTTATGGCACGGGGACTACAAAAAAATAAAATTTTATTGGTATACATTTTATTGAGATGAATTCATGCCAAAATAGAATTTAAACTGCAAAGTTTCAGCTAAATTTCGTAGAAAATGTAGTGTTTATGGCTTAAATAAGTCTTTTTGGGAGCGACATCTATAGGTGGAATATAAAAAAATATGAACTGATTTAAAAATGTGTTACTAGTAGGAATTCTTGTCTTAATTAAATACGAACTGAAAATGTGGTAAATATGGCTTAAATACGTATAATTTGGAGCGACCTCTATAGGATGACTATAACATAATATGTACCACTTGGAAAATTTTTGCTGTGATGAATTCTTGCTAAAATATAATACAAACTGCAAAGTTTCTGCTAAATTGCTTTAAAAATTTGGTATCTATGGCTCATAAAGTCTACTTTAAAGCGACCTCTATAGGGGAGCTATATAAAAACATTGACCGATATGGTCCATTTGCAATTCCAAACAACCTGCAACTTGAAGAAGTATTAATACCAAATTTGATCAACCTAGCTCTATTATTACGGAACGTGGCGTGATTACAACAGACGGACGTGGCTACAACGTCTTAGAAATTTACGACGATTCAGAATATATATACCTTATGGGATCTCAGATCAATATTTAGAGGTGTTACAAACCGAGTGACAAAATTAATATACCCCCATCCTATGGTGGAGGGTATACAAATTGTTCTCTTTCTTCTCTTAACTAATAATGTCAAAAATGTTATCGTTCCTAACTCGTGAAATTTGCCAAAGAGCGGGCGGTACATCTAATATTCGACTGTTTTTGTATTGTAGTTCGTTGTTTTTGATTGGTTATGCTCTTAGCTGACATCACACGTACTGCTCGTGAGCCAATATGGTACTGTGGTTCGTTTTGTACTCTCTGGAGAAAAATACCGTTTGTACCAAAACGAAATTGCAACGAAATTTCCCAAAAAAATCAGTCTAATGCGAACCTACGTAATGCAACGAGCAATGTCCAAAGATTGAATGAATAACTTTTGCCAGAAATCTAAGCAATTCGCTTTGTTATAAGAAGCCAAAAAACGTGTTTTTCCTACAATAAATCAACATTGAGTGACATCCACAAATTTCTTAAAATGGCTCAATTGATTCAAATGACTACCGCACAACTGCAGCAACTCATTGACGCTGTCCGTGTGTCCGAAGCCAATGGAACTGCCAGTGCTATTGCTACTGCTGAAACCAAATCAAAAGGTAGTTTTAGCAATTGTTCTTCCCATTTCGGTGGGCAACGAGATCATGACTACGTTGAACAATTCATCACCTGCATAGCGACATACAAAGAGATCGAATATGAGGATGCTTTGAAGGGTATATCTTTTCTGTTCCATGGAATGGCATCCATCTGGTGGCAGTGTGTGCGCAAAGAGGCCAAGACCTGGGATGATGCTCTAGCCTTGATCCGCGATCATTTCTCACCAGTCAAACCTGCTTATCAAATTTATATGCAGATTTTCGAGAAGAAACAGGATGAGGCAGCAGCCATCCTGTGGTACAGGGTATTATAAGTTTGTTTCACGGCAGATGTTTGTAACACCTGAAAATAACACAGCTAGACCCACCTTAAAGTATACCGATCGACTCAGAATCACTAGCTGAGTCGATTTAACCATGTCCGTCCGTCCGTCCGTCTGTTCATGTAAAGTTGTTCGTCGACTACAGGTCGCAATTTCAGTACGATGGTTCTGAAATTTTGCAGTTTACAGTATTTTGTAGCTGTTAAGATCGCTATTGAATTTGGTTGAAATCGATTCAGATTTAGATATAGCTCCCATATATATGTTTCGTCCGATTTGGCCCTTAAGACCTATAGAAGCTGTATTTTACATCCAATCGTTTTGAAATTTAGAATGGTAGAGTTTCTTGATCCATGAACCAACATTGCCGAATTTGAAGAAAATCGGTTAAGATTTAGCTATAGCTCCCATATATATGTTTCGTCCGATTTGGCCCTTTAGTCCTATAAAAGCTGTATTGTACATCCAATCGTTTTGAAATTTAGAATGGTAGAGTTTCTTGATCCATGAACCAACATTGCCGAATTTGAAGAAAATCGGTTAAGATTTAGCTATAGCTCCCATATATATGTTTCGTCCGATTTTGCTCTTTAGTCCTGAAGAAGCTGTATTTTACATCCAATCATTTTGAAATTTAAAATGGTAGAGTTTCTTGATCCATGAGCCAACAATACCGAATTTGAAGAAAATCGGTTAAGATTTAGCTATAGCTCCCATATATATGTTTCGTCCGATTTGGCCCTTTAGTCCTATAAAAGCTGTATTGTACATCCAATCGTTTTGAAATTTAGAATGGTAGAGTTTCTTGATCCATGAACCAACATTGCCGAATTTGAAGAAAATCGGTTAAGATTTAGCTATATCTCCCATATATATGTTTCGTCCGATTTGGCTCTTTAGATCCAATCGTTTTTATACCCTACACCACACTGTGGTACAGGGTATTATTTAAGTATAAAATGTCCCAAAAGTAAATTTATGTAAACAATTTATACATGAATTACAAAATTCATGAAATAATAAAATTAAACAGTTTATTTCCTCTCCTGAAAAATTAGGAACAAACATATAGCTAATTTTGCCACAGCGCACGGTGAAATGAACGCACGGGAACAAATGAAATATTTTAATATATTTTTTTCAATTGCTATACTTTCGGTAAGGGTTAGGAATGCTGTGTGATGCAGCCTAGATTTTTAGCTCACCTTATACAGTATAACTTCTGAAAATGTTGGCTGCCAAGATTTGCCTATTGATTTTCTATAATTACTTTTAGGAAATATGCAGATTAAGCGATTTGAAATTTTGATATTTGGTACAAAGCCAAAAAAAATTTCGAAAAAAATGTCTTCTGTTTGCATAATGTTTTAGAGAAATTTGGACTAAGTAGTAACAAAAGTCATCAAAAAATAATAAATTTGTTTAAACCACATCCATTAAATTTGGAAGATAATTTTGATTTTAAATAAATATTTTTCAAAAATGTTTTTAGAAGTTTTTTGTTAATGATCGATTTTATTCGAATTGTTCAGCTTTTTCGATCAACTCTTTCTTTCGAAAGAAAGGTTTTTGTGGTGTATTGAAAAAGATAAGACACTGCGGTTTGAAAGCCATGTAAACACATACCCTTATACGTATTTCAATCCTGTGCGGGGATATCATCAGAGGGACTTATACATGACACAGTGTCTACAAAAAAAATTAAATCTGAACTTATAAAAAATTTTTAAATGACACATTTTTCAACTAAAACTATCAAAAAAATGCGTGTCAAAGTGGAAAATCTATAATATATTTATTTACGCTAAATTGGAGCTTTCTCCCACTGTTCGACGGCGACGATATATAAAAATCCAAATTTCCAGAGCCAGTTTGGAACCAGGAACTGTGCGGAATATTTTATCTTAAATTTTCAAAGTACGTTTGCATATAAGCGAATGCAAGTTTTAAACAAAGCAATTGATTGAAATGACTTAAAAAATCGTAAAATATAATTTATCTAGAAGCGGACGTCAAGATGTCTAAAATTTGCCCTCATTTAAAAAAATGGTGTATGGTTATTTATTTATGGTACCGTGCGAATCAAAAAAGTACATTTCGTCCAAGCGAAAAGTACAAAAAACAAAATGCTATTTTACATCCCTGCTTGAAGTCAAGTAAACATTTCTTGAAAAGGAAAATTAAGCCTAGTATGGCTTAAAGTAAGAAGAATATCTGAGAGACAGAACCATTATAGAGCACAATACAATTACCCTCTCATTTAAGTGGTTGATTTTGGCTGACGCAACATCAAACACACACGCATATAAATCGACGAGATGTATATGTATAAACATTTGTGCGCAACCATATCCAAGTCGTTTCTCGTTCAAGCAGTGTTTGTAAATACATTACTTGGGTTGACTTTTTTGATTAAAGTTTTTTGAAGTTGTTAATAATTCTTGGTCGTTTCGTTGATGCTATTCCTTATATGTTTCATATTTAAATCGAATAATTACAGCAAAATTTTCACTTTTGCTGTCAAGCAAATGCATTTTGACATAGCATTTTGAAAAAAATTGCATTCTTTGCAATACAGTGTCAAAAATGGTATAATTAATATAAGTGGTCTATAGGCATTAAAAGAACGAAAGCACAATAAATCAAGTATGATCAGGCTTAAATAAAGTATTGGTTAGGCTTAAATTAAGAACTGATCAGGTTTATATCAAGTATAGATTAGGCTTAAATCTAGAACTGAACAGGTTTAATCAAGTGTTATCAGGCTTAAATCAAGTATTGAGCAGGCTTAATTCAATCAAAATGTTCTTCATTGAAGCCAGTTTCGCACTCAAATCAGTCCCATAAAATTCTTAAATCAATCGCTTTATGCTTGAAATAAGAATATTTCGGCTTAAAATCAGGCTTATTAAGCCTGATTATTTTGTTTTCCCATACTCTATTAGGAATATTCTATATTCTACGGGTTTTGAGGGTTTCTATAGAAAGTATCAAAACCTTTAAAATTAAGAATATTTTTTGAGTTAACTTGAAGAAGCAATAATAATTTTTAACTGTTAATTGGCTGGAAGAGCTCAAACCGATGTATTCACTTGCTATTGATGGTGTTTGATTGGAAATTAAACATTTCAAAAACATTTCGGCGTTTTTTTGAAAGTCTCCTAAGTAAGCCATAGAAGAAGAGTTTATTAAAGGGATTTGCTCAATTAATTTGCCATAGTTTTTAGTTAATTTTAATTTGTTTCTTTCCTCCTCGTCCCTTTAGAACATTTCGAAAATTTTCAAACTGAAGTGAAGTTTTCTCTTTTTTTGGAGTTTAACTTTTTCAAATCGTCTTCATTTCAAATCCTAGGATGAATGACTTCAATGGAAGAAGGTTAAGCACATTTTAAAAGGTTCACCTAATGTCATTGAGGTTTAAAGGTAGATTTTCTTAAAGGTTTAAAGGGACAAAAACAAAACTTGTTAGCTTTGCGAAGAAATCCGAACGTTTTTTGAATCTTTTTTTTAAGTTTAGAATTTTATGAACAAATTGCACAACGATCGCTATACCAACGCCATTCGTACAATAGGCACCCGCCAACTCAAGGGTTATCAATACATCTGTGCAATATCTAAGAATAACCTTAACTGGCAAGCCTGTCCCTTCAGCTAAACGATTTGTCTGGGCCAACAACTGGAGTTAAGTTTTTATAAATTAAAACATTTTCCTAAAAAAGAGTGTATGAAATAGTTAGTTCTCCAAATTTTTTACAAAACAAAATCTATTTCCTAAGAGCTTTACAAAATGTTGCATCAACTGAAGATTTTCTAATGAACAATTTCTAAAACTTTTGTAAGGTTATTTTTTACACCTAAACTGTTCTCTGTACTTTCTGCAAATACTTTAATTTATTTTTTTAAACTCTAGTTTGAAATTTTGTTTACTGAAAAAAACATTGTTATATTGCCTTTGAGTACATCAATGACTGTTTTATTAGAATTTAAGTTGTTATTACGAAAAAATGAGAAAAACCAATATTTTACAAAACAAATTAAAAAGAAACTGAGATAGCAATGCTATTAAACCAAACTAAATCTATTTTGTATTTTCATTGTTTATGTTTGGGCGTGGGATCGTGGGAAAACAGACTAACACAACATTAAATTCCCCCCAGTACTCACACGCAAAGAAAGGAATTAGTTTCTGCGAAACGAAATTTTAGACAACTACAATTCTCGTTTGCGGAAAATGAAATTTCGTTGGTGTTGAAAGAAACTTATTTTGCGTAAACAATTTTTTGTTCTGGTCAAAAGAAGTTTCAGTCCTCGTAAACTAGAATTGTGGTTGTCTAAAATGCCGTTTCGCCGAAACGAATTTTTTCTTTTCGTGCAGAACAAACGATACGGTGGGAAAAAGCGTCATGTTCGACCGTGAAAACGGAAGCTCAATGTACCGGATAGCGCTCAGAGTTTTTTTTGGAGGCCGTTGAGGTTTCGACTCTTAACGAAAAACGAAAAGAGTCACTCACCTGGGCTAAGGGCGTCAGACGAAAATTTGGGGTATCCATTCTAAGTAGATGATCACTCTTTAGTAAAGTTGCGTTATCTGCTCCGTAGAACAGGGTCAATTGGGTTATACCAAACCGGGTTATCTGTTTCATAGACGAGATACAGTTGGGTTATCTCTTACTTACACGCTGAAAAAAAATCGCTTCTGTAGTATATTTCCCAAACATATTCGGCTTGAAACATATATATGTTTAGGGTACACTCCAAACATATACTATTTGGTACACACAAAAATTATATATTTGGGAAGATGTTGTTCTAAACAAATCTTTGTTTACATCCCAATATGTGTTTATTTTGGACTATTTTTTACCAAACAAATATTTCTTTGCATTTAAGTATTCAGAAAAAAAATTGTGTTAAATTTTTCAGTAATTCAAAGTTAATTTTTTAGAAATTTTTCATGTCGTAAAAATAATAAATAATAATTGAAATCGTATAATAATCGATATATATTACTTGGAGGATTGACAACTAATGATAGCTTGGAATACTCATAAATTTTAAATTATTAATTTAAACCAGAAGTTAATGCTGCATTTGGTATCATAAATGGGAGGTTCAATTCTAAACCAAAAAAAAAAATAAAACTGAAATTCGAAAAATTCAACAAATGTTTCGAAAATATTTTTTAAATAAAATATATTTGGAGAAATTCCTAAACAATAATTTTATTTTTATTCAAACACATATTTTATTTGAGAAATTTAGTTTGCAAATATTATATGTTGTAACATATTAATATACGAGTTCCAAATAAATTTTATTGATTTTCAAATAAAATTTATTTGCTCAGAAATATATAATATTTAAAAATGTGTGTTCCAAATATATTTTCTTTCGATTCCAACATATCAGAAAAGGCGATTTTTCCCCGTGTAGTAGGCTGTCAGTTGTGTTACCTACGCCTTAGTAGACAACAATTTGTATTATCTACTCCTTCGTAGAGCGTCAGTTAGTTTATCTACTTTTTAAAAGGTGACAAGTTGCGTTATCTACACCTTAGTAGAGAGCTTATCTATGTTTTAGTTGATGACAAATTTGGCTATTTATTCCTTAGTAAAGATGCAGTTGAGTTATATACCCCTTAGTAGACGACCCGTTTGGTTACTCTTCAGTAGTGCTTATCTATGCTTATCGTCCGTTGGTTTATCTACACATTAGTAAATTACAAGTTGCGTGCACTAGTCCTTAGCAGAGATACAGTTGGGTTATATAGTCCATAGTAGACGACCAGTTGGGGTACCTACTCCTTGTAGAAGTCTTATATACTCGTATGTCTTAGTTGATGACAAATTACGTTATATATTCCTTGGTAAAGATACAGTTGACCACAATTTGGATTATATAGACGACAATTTGGATTACAAACTCCTTAGTAGAGGGTTAGATGCGTCATCCACTACTTAATAACAACAAGTTGCGCTATCCGTTCCTTAGTGGAGGGTCAGTAGGGTTATCTATACCAAACTGGGTTATCTGTTCCTTAGTACATATACAGTTGGGTTATCTCCTACTTAGTAGGCTGCCAGTTGGGTTATGTACGCCTTAGTAGAAGACAATTTATATTATCTACTCCTTCGAAGAGCGTCAGTTGGTTTAAATATTCATTAGTAAATGACAAGTTGCGTTATCTACACCTTAGTAGAGAGCTAATCTATGACTTAGTTGATGCCACATTTGTTTATTTATTCATTAGCAAAGATACAGTTGAGTTATACACTCCTTAATAGACGACTAGTTTAGTTATATGTATACTCCTTAGTAGGGCTTATCTCTGCCTTAGTTGATGACAAATTGAGTTATCTATTCCTTGGTAGAGATACAGTTAGGGTATCTATGTACATACTACTTAATATTCGACAATTTGGGTTATTCACTCCTTAGTAGAAGATCAGTTCGGTTATCTATGTCTAAGCTGATGACAAATTGAATTATACTCGTATTGTATGTATAAATTAGTAGAGATTGGTGCTATAAGTACCTTTGTAGAGATACAGATAGAGATTGGTGCTATAAGTACCTTTGTAGAGGTTCGGTATACGACCAGTTGGGTTATCTAATCTTTGGTAAGCGGTCATTTCTAATCTTCAGCAAGCGGACAGTTGGGTTATCTACTCCTTAGTAGAGAATTATTCTGGATAGCTTTTCTAAAGTTATTGAATAAATCTTAAACATTTAATGGGTTTTAAATATGACTTATGCTGTTTGCAATTTAAGGGTCAACTGCAGTAACATATATGTCACAACGTGGTATTTCATTATTTTTTTTTAATTCTTCGAAATATTGGTATGTCTGTATATGACGTACTCAATGTATTTGAATTTCACAATTTGTGAAATGTCGGGCATTGCCCAGCAAGAGAAACCAACCGCACATATACGAGTATTCGTGCCCATAATATTTGTTAATATACTCTTTGCTCATTGCCCGACAAGAGAAGACCGGCGCACATTACATATGTACATATGTAGTTGCTCTCATAATATTGGTGAGTGATATGAGTTGAGTTTCTTCAATGTATTTAAAAAAATGCCGGGTATCGGATATATAAGACGAGAAAATTGCCTAAACAAATCAGTCTACTGCGAGCCTAAGTAACGCAATGACCACCGATGCCTGATTGGAAACGACGCTAACATAATAGTTTGAAAGAATAAAATTCGCCAGCAATCTACGTAATTGGCTTTTCTATCAAAAAACAAAAAACTTCCTCAGGTTAGCCAACAGTAACTTAATTTTAAGTGAAATCTACATTTCTCAACATGGCTCAAATGGTGCAAATGACTACGGAACAACTGCAACAACTCATTGAAACAGTTCGTGTGTCTGCCGCCAATGTATCTGCCAGTACTGCGGCTACAGCACCAACAAAATCCAAAGGTAGTTTTAGCAATTGTTCTTCCCGTTTCGGTGGTCAGCGGGATCATGAAGCCGTTGAAGAATTCATCACTTCCGTGGTGACGTATAAAGAAATCGAGTGTATCAATGATGAGGATGCCTTGAAAGGTATCTCTTTACTCTTCTATGGATTGGCATCCACCTGGTGGCAGGGCGTGCGTAAAGAGGCTAAGATCTGGAACGATGTTCTAGCCTTGATACGCGATCATTTCTCACCCACCAAACCTGCTTATCAAATCTATATGGAGATTTTCGAAAAAAAGCAGCACGAGACATCAGCCATTGATACATTCGTGTGCCAGAAGCGAGCACTATTAGTTCAATTGCCAGGCAACAGACATGATGAGGAAACCGAAATCGATTTTATATATGGTTTGCTGAACATAAAATATCGCAAGCATATTGCTCGCCATGATTTCAAGACATTCCGTGAACTGTTAGAGAAGGGTCGCATCATCGAACACAATATGATGGAAGTTCAGGCCGAACAGATGGGACCTATCAGGGGCTCTCAGGGCACCAAACGTTGTAGCTACTGCAATTTCCGAGGTCACACCACAGAGCAGTGCCGTAAACGCAAAGCTCCTGAAATGAGGGATTCAATTCCTGAAAAAAGATATAGAAATGATGTCACTTATGCGAAGAAAACCCCTGATACTGTTAGGCAGATGCCGCCAACGTCCCGTCCCCCGCCGGGAATGCAGTAGGCTTTTCAATTAACCGTTATACTGTTTTTCCCAACTCTATCAGAAATATTTTAAATTCTTTGAGTTTTATGTTTTTTAAAAAGTAGACCCTAAATGCCTTAGGACAGTAGAACATTTTGATTTATGTTTAAAGAGCAAAAAGTAATGTCTAAACTTTAAGTCAAAGGAAGGGTTTAAACTCCTGTATTCAGGTGCTATTGAGGCAAATTTTTGGAAATTTAAAAAATAGAACTTTTTTCTATTCCGTAAAAGAAAGTCTTATAGTGAGGCTTTTCTTAGTAGTCTCGAAATATTATTAGCTAATTTTAGTTTGTCCCTTTCCTTCTAAAAAAATCCCCCGTCACTTTAAAACCTTTTGAAAATATTCAGTCATTTTCAGCGGCAGTGAAGTTAAGTTTTCCTTTATTATTAAGGGCTCAACTGTTTGCAATTGTCTTCAATCAATAAACTCTAGGATCGAAATTAATTCCATGGAAGAATGTTAAGAACATTTTAAAAGGTTTACCCAACACCTTTGAGATTTAAAGACAGTCTACACATTTTCCCAAATGGTTTGGAAGGACAAGAAACACATCGCTCACATACTTCAAGAGTGACATAACTCAAAATTGAAGATTGTCAAGATGTGTAAATTCGTATAAAAAGCAATCAAAAATATAGTTGTTGACTTATAAACTAAATTTCACTGAGATTAATTAATGGACATCAAAATTTGCATTTCTGTTTTGAGTTATGTCACTTTTAAAGTGACCAAGCGATATGTATCTCTTTTTATCTCTATAGGCACGACAACAAGGTTCCTTTATCCGCTGTATATAGAATTTGAGAATTACCTTAAAGGCACGCCTGACCACTTAAGATAAAACGAATCATTTGGGCTATACTTCAACCTTCATATTTGGCAGAACTTTCTTTAACTCATTCATACAGGATCTGGAGATCCTGTTTTTTATAATTTAAAGTATTGTTTTAAAAGCATAACAATAGTTAGTAGTCATTAAATTTTTTTTGTAAATAGCCAACTCAAAACCAAAAAGAATTTGAATGTTGGATCAATTGGAGCTTTTAAGGCAATCTTCTAAAGCATTTGTTAAGGTACATTCAAGTATTACTATAATGATATTAAGAATTTAATTTATTTTTTAAATATCTAGTTTTATTTTGTCTACTCTATAAAGTAGTTTGGAGTAAAAAAAATAAAAAGTACATATAAAAGTTTTTTTTTTCTATAAAAATTGTTTTAATTTTATTTTTAACGAATTTCATTTGATTATATATACAAAATTTCAAATTCATTAAAATATTCAAATTATTCCATCTCAAGATCGAGAAATTTTATAGATCTTTTTTGATCTGGAAATTGATTTCCGTTTTTTATTTGAAGTTATTTCTATTGAAATTATTCCATTCTAAATTAGTAAAAACCAGTAAGGAAAGGCAGAAAGTCGGGCGGGGCCGACTATATAATACCCTACACCTCCCTAACAATGCGATAAGGGTTATTGCGATAATAATTTGGAATAATTGGTAAATGGGTAAGAACATATATATGCTGATATATCTAATTCTGAACCGATAATCGCTAAATTAAGCAATATTCGTTCCTAAATTGAGAAACATCTTTCTGGAGAATTTTGTAATGATCGGAAGCAAAGTACAACTTCTATAGCGCTTTGTAACCATATCAGGAGGAACATATATATGGAGCTTATATATAAATCTGAATCGATTTTCCCTGAATACTCATTCATGTAAAATAGAAACCTCTTTCTGTCGAATTTCGTACTGATCGGATATAAAATACAGTCTCTACAGCGCTTGAATGTCAAATCGGTGCTAACATATATATGGGGGCTATATCTAAATCTGAACCGATTTTCTCCAAATTTGGCAGTATTCCTTCGTGTAATAAGAAACCTCTTTCTGCCGAATTTCGCTGTGATCGGATATAAAATACAGTTTCTACAGCTATTGAATTTCAAATCGGGGGTAACATATATATGGGGGCTATATCTAAATCTGAACCGATTTTCTCCGAATTTGGCAGTATTCCTTCATGTAATAAGAAACCTCTTTCTGCCGAATATCGTACTGATTGGATATCAAATACAGTTTCTACAGCGCTTACATGTCAAATCGGGTGCAACATATATATGGGGGCTATATATAAATCTGAACCGATTCCCCCCAAATTTTGTATTGTATCTAAGTGTATCACGAGACTACTCTCTGTCAATTTTTGTAGAAATCGGTTGCAAAATGTTGCTTATACAGTGCATATATGCCAAATCGGAGGTACATATATATGGGAGCTATATGTAAATCTGAACCGATTTTAACCAAATTCAATAGGGATCGTCCTTGGGCCTAAAAAAAGATATGTGCAAAGTTTCGTTGAGATCGGACCATAATTGCGACCTGTACTTTGATTACAAGAATACGTCTACAGACAGACAGACGGACAGACAGACAGACGGACAGACGGACAGACAGACGGACATAGCTAAATCGACTCAGAAAGTGATTACAAGTCGATCGGTATAATAAACAATGGGTCTATCTCTTCTCCTTTTGGGTGTTACAAACAAATTCACAAAGTCATAATACCCTGTACCACAGTGTGGTGTAGGGTATAAATAGAGTAAAAATAATAAAAAGTACATATAAAAGTGTTTTGTTTTTTACCCGAAAAAAAAAGAATTTAAATTTTATGTTTAACAAATTTCATTTGATTATATATAATCAAAATTTCAAATTCTTAAAAATATTCAAATTATTTCATCTCAAGTTCAAGACATTTTATAGATTTTTTGAACTTGAAATTGATTTTAGTTTTTTTATACCCTCCACCATAGGATGGGGGTATATTCATTTTGTAACTCCGTTTGTAACACCTCTAAATATTGATCTGAGACCCCATAAAGTATATATATTCTTAATCGTCGTAAAATTCTAAGGCGATTTAGCCATGTCCGTCTGTCCGTCCATCTGTGGTAATCACGCTACAGTCCGCAATAATAGAGCTAGGTTCATCAAAATTTGGTACAAATACTTCTTATAGTTTCAGGTTGTTTGGGAGTGCAAATGGGCTATATCGGTCAATGTTTTGATATATCTCCCATATATAGCATCATACTTATTGTGATTCCTACTGTTATCATCTACTATACATATTAGGGCGGGTCGATTTAAAAATCGCCCATTGCTCAGTGAAAATCGTATTCTAGGGATCAAAATAAGAAACTTTGCCGAAGGAACCATACCTATAAAACGAATTCTGATGTCCCGGAAAAAATCCCACTTTGACCCATTTAGAGTGCTCCAATCGAGTCCAAATGTATGACCGACCCCACTCAGTGAAGTGCTCAGTGAAAATCGTATTCTAGGGATCAAAATAAGAAACTTTGCCGAAGGAACCATACCTCTAAAACGAATTCTGATGTCCCGGAAAAAATCCCACTTTGACCCATTTAGAGTGCTCCAATCGAGTCCAAATGTATGGAACCCCCTGAGGGTTCCAGGGGGTGTGCCACTGGCATGGGTGGGTCGGGCCTCCAAAGTTAGTGGGGGTCGGTCATACATTTGGACTCGATTGGAGCACTCTAAAAAAAAATTTGCCCCTACCCAAAAGTTCCGGGACATCAGAATTCGTTTTAGAGGTATGGTTCCTTCGGCAAAGTTTCTTATTTTGATCCCTAGAATACCATTTTCACTGAGCAATGGCGACTTTTTTTGCCTCCCCACAAATCGACCCGGCCTAATACATATACTACATTTTTATACCCTCCACCATAGGATGTAACACCTCTAAATATTGATCTGAGACCCCTATAAAGTATATCAATTCTTAATCGTATTAACCGTCCGTCTGTTGTAATCACGCTACAATCTATAATACTTCAGCTAGGTGACTGAAATTTGGTATAGATACTTTTTATAGCTTCAGATAACTTGGGATTGAAAATGGGCGATGTCGGTCCATATTTAGATATAGCTCCCATATATAGCATCTAGCTTGTTGTGATTCCTACTGTTCTCATCTACTATATTTTTGTGTGTGTTTTTCGGTGTAATTTTCTTTAGGTTTGAGTTATTTTGTGTGGTCACATGCTATCCATGGTGGAGGGTATATAAGATTCGGCATGGCCGAACTTAACGCTTTTACTTGTTTTAATTTGAATTTCATTTAAAATTCAAATGGAAACTTTGACTTTTGATAAATGTTTTTTGAATTTCAAAATTCAATTATTTTTTAATTTCCTTAAAATGTATTAAATTTTAGGTTGTCTTTTGAAATTTAAAATTTCAAGTATTCCGTTTTGAAATTCAAGTTTTCCCATTTGATAATGATTCCATTTAAAAATCAAACAATTTTATATAAAAATTAAAAAAAAAGCATTTAAAACTGATTTTATGACTTGAAATTCAAATTATTTGAATTTCTATTGTCTTGTTTTGAATTCTATTTGATATTGAAAAATTCTATTTCAAATTAAAAAGATAAAAATTTTTTTAATAGAATTTTGCTGAATTTGAAATAGAATTTTATTAAATTTTTTCCAACAAGAGGTGTTATTTTGAATCACCCGGTATTTCGGTAGCTGTCACTTTTGAAGCTCTTATTCTTTGACATTTGACAAGTTGAAACTACGCCATTACTAAAAATGGAACGATACACGATCATCAAACAATACAAAACGATCAAATAACGATACGAACGATACAAAATCATCTTGACTGATGCGGCCCATTTCCACCTCGGTGGCTACGTCAACAAGCAAAATTGTCGCATCTGGGGCTCGGAAAACCCAAGAGTTATTGTTGAGAAGCCTGTCGATTCAAGACCACAAAGATAGAATTCGTAAGGCTATCGTGGACATAGGGCAGCCACTTTCCGATTTGGTTATGGAAAATTTCATGAAAAGGATATGGTCCTGTAAGCGTGGTCGTGGTGGCCGTTTGGCTGATGTTGTTTGTCATTATTAACGGCATACCTTCCTCTTTATTGTGAAATAAACATCCGATCATTTATCTCAAAAAATGGAATTTTCTTTGAATACCAAAATAACACCTCTTGTTGGAAAATCCTTTATTTCAAATATCCGCTTATCTTATGAAATTTCAATAGATATTCAAACTATTTGACCGATATGGCCCATTGGCAATCCCAAAGAACCTGCAACTATAAGAAATATTTATACCAAATTTGATCAACCTAGCTGTATTATTACTGACTGTATCGTTATTACAACAGACGGACGGACGGACGGACATGGCTAAATCGTCCTAGAATATATATACTTTATGGGGTCTCAGATCAATATTTAGAGGTGTTACAAACGGAGTGACAAAATGAATATACCCCCATCCTATGGTGGAGGGTATAAAAATGTGAACACATTTCAAACTGAGTTTTGTTGAATTTCTAATAGTGTTTGATTTTTTAAATTCAATTGACTCGTTTTGAATTTTATTTAAAATGCAAATGGAAATGTTGACCCTTTAATGATTTTTTTTTTCTTAATTTCAATTAATATTTTCTTAATATCATTTGCATCGTATGTTTAACGAGTTCCATTTGATTAAAGATAAGCATAATTTAATTGTTTTTTTTAATTTTCATTAAAAAATTCAAATTATTCTATCTCAAGTTCAAGAAATTTTTATAGAGTGGATTTCATGTCAAGTGAGTCAATTTTTTAAACCGATGTCTTCCGATTGGGATGAATTTTGCACCATGTTTAGTCCTATTGGATAGTAGTTATGACATAAAGTTTCGACGAGATCGGTTAAGGACTGTCCGAGTTGGAGGGTGGCTGGTTTATTCACTCTTTAGTAAATCACAAGTTGCGTTATATATATCTTAGTAGAGAGCTTATCATATATGACTTAGTTGATGGCAAATTGGGTTATCAAATCCTTGGTAGAGGCTCAATTAATAACACTACGCAACAAAAAAAAAATTTTTTTGTGTCCTAGACCTAAAAATTATTTTTTTGTATAGATTGTGGCATACTGTTATATAAAATCAAAACCAAAAAATTTTTTTTGAATACATTTCTTTTTTAAATTTTTTTTATTAAAAATGCTGTTATCGTCGGAGGTACCCTGAGTATTTTCACTATAATTTTTGGAGTATATGCCCGATCAGGTCGACTTATGCGTTAAATTGAAGCTATTAATGTGGGCTACCAATGTTAGAAATATCTATTTCACTTAGAAACAGTGGTTTAGTAACAGTCATTAAACAAATTGGAAAAAGTAGGTTTAAAAAAAAATACTGGGACAAAAGCAAAACGCAAAAAAATATTTTATTTTATTTTTTAAAAGTTTGCATCCTAGCGAAGATAATAATGCCTATTTGAAAAAAATCTATGGATAAATGTAGATATTATAGCCCTTTTGGTAGAAGTAATAGAATTTCAAAAAATCTTTTTTTTTAATTTCTGTTTAAATAGCGATTTTATTTATTACTTTTATTTATATTATGTAACATTTGAGTTTATTTACATGAACGAGTTTCATTAGAAGTAATTGTGAGTTCTTTGTTGACGTTTGAAGATTTTGAAATCGGTTTCTCTAATGAGGAACCAAATATAATCTCCCATCATTCTTTCATCCCAGTGCCCGCCGCTCGATGGACTTTAATTCTTGGTGAAACCTTTCGCCATGTTCGTCACTTACGTCGCCAAGATTCTCGGGAGAATTAAATGAGAATGCAAGAAATGAGTTTTGAGGGACATATTTACACCTGTTGGAATACATAAAGCGAAAAATAAGTTTGAAGAATACATACATATGTGTTATATGCATAAATATAAAAAATATATTTCTAACCAATTTTTTCATATTTTTTTAAAAAATCATTACTCATTGTTTCATATTGCGGGCTTTTATTGGATCCAAATTTGAAACTACAAACTTGATTCCTTATTGTTGACAGCATGAGCAATGGGAATCGAGGGTTTCTGATTTCAGTTGTGCAAAAGTACTGCTTTCAAACTTTCTTTACTGCTGTCAACAAATAACCGTCATTTCTTTGAATTGTATGTTTGATTAAGTTCCTCGAACAACCCGGGAATGTCTTTGCAAAAGCATATGCTATCCACAGTTGTATAAAATTGTTTGTAAGGTATATCACGGACTCTATAATATGATATGTTAACATCTGGGGCCAAAATATTGTACTGTTTCATCTCATATGCAAGTAGTTCTGACTTATCTTTGGTCAGTTCCAAATCTCTCACTAGATCAATGAGTTGAAACTGAGTTAAAAGCGATGACTTCTGACTCAAATCGCTCAGAGTTGAGTACTCAGTTGAACTTGATGATGTTTCCGTTATTAGGCTGTTAGCTATACTTGGACACTTCCTACTCCAATCTATTAACTTAGACAAAAATATCAGTCCGTACCGTGGATGAATGGTTTTTCTCCAAATCATTGGCATTCCAAATTCCACGTGAAGTCTAAAATTAAAATGTTTTATTCCACAAAACATTGTAATACATTAATTGTAAAGTACTTACCGCATGCTTCCACTACTCCATCGAGTAAGATTTACATGGCACGAATTACACAAATTGTTTACGCCGGCGGGGGCGTAGGGGAGCAAACGACGAGCGAGTTTACGTTTACTCCGAGAATGTTAATAAAGATAGAGTTGGAGAAATAGAAATATAAATAAAACACGATTAGTTTCATGTAATATTAATAGGCAAGGTGCCTGAGGTTTATTGTTGTTTTTGCTGCTTGGTGTATGATAACGAAGTTTTACCTTAATTTATGATGTACAGCAAGATGTACTTAAACGAGCGATGTGTGTCGAGCGACGGTCCAAGATGGAGAGAGGTGGCGGAGCAAGTGTCAAGAACAAGAAAACGAATCGTTACTCGTTAAAATCTGCAAAGCTAATACTACAAGGATGTAGTAATGAGGAGTAGGCAGATTTTAACGAGTATGTATGCCCGATAAATTGGCCAATATATGCACCGAAACAAATCAATGACATAAACGAAATTCAAAGGAACATTCTAAGTTAAACATTCCGGCCACCTTGCAACATCGAGGGGATGCTGCAACTAAGTATAATTAATATTTTTTTTTACATAATTTTTTCGATATGTATATATGTGTGTGTATGTATATATAGTATATACTAGCTTACCCGGTGCGCTTCGCAGCCCCCATCATTCATCTATTTTCTGTTTAGGGTACTGTAAAATAGCTATACCTCTTTCTTTCAAAATGACATGATTATTACATATGGTGCAAAATGAAGAAGATTTGATTACTTTTATATAGTTTATGTTCCAAGAGTTACCCTGACATCATGGTACAATATTCATCCCTTTTCCCACAGTACCTCTGGACGTTGAAAAACTATTTTTTTTGGTTCATACGTTAGCAACTTTCCCCTTGTTTATGTTCCAATACCTACATTCACACCCTGGTACAATATAAAACCATGTTTATCTCACTGTGTCTATAAAGGTACGAATTTAAAAATCTAAAGTAAATCGCTCCATTGTACCACATTTAACCTTTAGTGTGTCATAATTAACCACTTTCCACGATTGTACAATATTTTAAAATGATAATTGATATTTCAAGATCCAAATTCGCAAGCTTAGGCCATATTTCAACATTTTTTTCCCCTATCTGTGCCATTTATTTAACTTTTTCCCCACGGTTTAAGTAGAAGAACCTATTTGGAAAAAATTTCTTAGCTTTGGTTTATGCTGTAAGAGCTACCTTTGCACTCAGGGACCACATTCAACACCTTTTGCACCACTGTTCCTTATTAAACACTTTTTATTACACTGTGCTTCTAAAGTACGAATTTTTATACATATCTGGGACTATTTTGTTCCTTTTTTTCCCCCACTTACCACATTTAACCATTTTACCGTATTTAACTTTTTTGCTTCGCCGTACCATATTTAACCCTTTTTGCTCCACTAAACCATATTTAACACATTTTTTCCCCTCTGTAACATGTTGAACAATTTTTGCTTGCCCCAACTGCATCATCATTTTAACCATTTTGCACCACAGTGCTACATAATTGCAGTGCATCATAATTTTAACCTTTTTGCACCACAGTGCTCATAAAAGCATACATTTAGAAAAAAAAATTATTATTATTTCATATTTAACTTACCCTCTCTCCCTGCATCCATATTTTTACCCACGGTACTAAGTGTACGCTTTTTGACCCACTTTACTATATTTAACCTTTTGGGTCCACTGAATCAAATTTAACACCTTTTTGTCCTACTATATTTTGTCCACTATATTTAACCATTTTTGCCCCACTGTACCATAGTTAACACATTTTTGCCCCACTGTTCCATAGAAAACGCTTTTTGCCCCACTGTACCATACCTAACCAATTTTATTCCACGTTACCATATTTTACTATTTGTGCCCACTGTAACCCTTTTGTCATACTGTACCATAATAAACCATTTGTGTCCCACTGTACCATTCTAACACATTTTTTCCCCACTGTTCCATAGTTAAAGCTTTTTGCCCCACTGTACCATATTTAACCCATTTTGTCCCACGTTACCATATTCAACTAATTGTGCCCCACTGTACTATAGTTAACCCTTTTTGCCCCACTATGTCATATTAAACGCTTCGTCTCACTGTACCATATTTAACAGTTTTTGCCCCACTGTACCATATTTAACCCTCTGTGCTCCACTGTACAATATTTAACACAGTTTTACCCCACTGTACTGTATAGTTACCGATTTTTGTCACACTGTACCATATTTAACCCTTTTTGCCCCACTGTATCATAGTAAATACATTTTTGCCCCACTGTTCAATAGTTAACGCTTTTTGCCCCACTGTACCATTTTTAACCCATTTGTCCAACTTTACCATATACATATAACTATTTTTACCCCACTGTACCATAGTTAACCCTTTTTGCACAACTGTGCCCCATTCAACTCTTTCGCCCATGTTCTGGAATTCACTTGTGGTGGCGAAGTGAGAAGTATTCACCGAGAGGTGTTCTGCAACTCACTTTCACCCCATTTCATGCAATTTTTTCTCACCATGTTTTCCATTGTGAGAGCGCTGTGAGTTCTCATTTTTTGGAAAGAATAATTATTGTAATCACAAATTAACTATGCCGTGACAAAATTTGTAATGTTTACTTCTTAATTACAAGTTTCTGTACGATAAAATAATCAAATTAATTAATAAATTAGGTTTTATAAAATAAGTCCAAAATTGCAACCAACTTTTCTTTTGTGATGTGAGTAAGTGAAATCTTGGCAAATCAGCTGATTTGGTTTGACTTCGAAAAATCAGAGATGCAAGATGTTTGTTAGTTTGAAATACAACCATTTTAATGCAGTAACCTCAAGGTTATTTGCATCGGATAATTTAATTTTGGTACAGAAATGTTATTCCATTTTAAAAATTTACTAAATTTAACAAAAATATAAGTAAAATAATTAAAATGATCGTCAATTTGCCTATTATGAACCGTGTGGCAACTCTACTTCTGCAAAGTGTCAAATGTTTGACGTCTATTAAAACGTAACAAAAACAACAAACATAAAACAATCAACACCAACTTGACAAAACAAAAAAACATAAAACAAAAATTGGACGGAAAATAACCAAAGGATTTAGATTTTACAAGATGTAAGTATGCTGAGCTTTTTGCTGAACCTAATTGTTCAAATTCATTGCATTACTATCCTACAGGTCCCCACGAAAAAATAGTTCTCACAATGAGATTTTCGTCCAGTTCATGGAGTTACACCCAGACTTGGCCATGGGCTACTCAAAGATGGATAAAGCAGAGCAGGATAAACTGTGGTCAGACCTGGCAACAAACCTTAATTCATGCGGACCTCAAACAAGAACGGAACATTAAATCCAAGCTTACACATAACAAAAGGGAATGTTGGGCAACAGGTGGTGGCCAATATAATAAATATGTAATGACACCTTTGGAAGAACGTGTTGCTGTTTTGTGGACCTTTATATGTGCGCGGATGGGATAAAGAACACCCAGAAATTAGGTGGCCCCAATAAAGAAAATATTGACGCCGATGCACCATCTACATCGCTTGCAAGTCGTATTAGGCCCAAAGAAACGTCAAGTGCAAAACCAGCAGAAAACTTGCCACATCATCAGCTGCAAATATGTACAGTGACTGCATCAAAGCGTGTACGCAGCCACTCTCCTGATTTCGGCGATATACCCGATTCGCCAATTGCCTCTCCCAACGTTGAGCCACCCGCACCAAAGAGAAAGAAACCATCGGACGTGGAGTACTTAATGGAGGAGGAAACGAAAAATTTTAAGTGTTTTTCGGGTGGTATTAGTGCAATAAAAGAAGTGATGGTTGCCAATAGTCAAACATTAATAAGCATTGAAAATAAGCTAGATGAACTAGTCTCATTAAAAAAGGAGGAAATAAAAGAAAACAAAAGGCACCACATACAAATGGAGAAGCATTTGCTCACCCGAAATGAGCTGAAATTGAAGTCCATCGAGCTGGAACAATTGAAGATGTGACTTTAAATTGACAATATAGTTAATAAATACATATATATCTAATTGATCTCATAAAAGACTGCAGCAAATAAAATTTGTTTTGTATTTTTAGTTTATTCATTCTAAAGACTGTGTTTAATTGAACTATTGAACGTGCAATTTCGTCTCTTACTCGTGTGCCATCGGTACCACTACTTAATTGTTCCACATCTTCAATGTTGTCATCGTCAGGTATCGGAACTTCAGCATCCATAGGTAAATTAAAATGCTTGCAAATATTGTGCAGTGCGCAGCACGCATTAATAATTCTGCTTACTTTTGCTGGTTCGTAGTGGAGGGTCGCTTGTAGGCATCGGAAACGAGATTTTATGTTGCCTATAGTCCTCTCAACAATGTTCCGTGCTGAGCAGTGTACTTTGTTGAATTTGTGTTCACTGGAGTTATATGTAGGATTTCTATATGGCGTGATAAGGTATGGTTCCAAAGCGTAACCTCCGTCAGCTAAAAGCCAGCAATTTCGGGAACGTGCATACATCTCGGCGTAATGATTCTCTGCTATAACCTGATTTCCATATATATGAATCATGACACGATCCAGGTCTAGTGCTGTCAACGGCCCGTATTTTCATTTCGTAGTCACAAACCTTAATAAAAAAAAGCGTTTACACAAATAAATATAAATGAATGTGTATTTTTACTTACAATCATGGTATTTATGCTAAAATATCCCTTTCGGTTATAAAAAAGCGCTTCTCCATCTGGAGGTTTTATGAGTCGAACGTGAGTACCGTCGACACAACCAACAACCCCGGGAATTCCATGCTTTTGGTAAAAATGCATTTTTGAAGCACTGACTTCCGCCTGACTCATTTCCATTTACCACTTTCCACAATATTTTGCACAATGTAGTCCTTCCCATGCTTATATTTATGTCGTTTGCTACAATACCTTGAAAAGCGCTCACCGCAAGAAATCTCAAAGCTGCCGCCAATTGTATTTTTTGTGGTATTGATCCTGTGCTAATGAAGGGTGCAATTTGATCAAGGATCATTGAAAATCCGTCTTTATTAAGCCGGTAAAAAGCTATAAAACATTTAAAGACATAAATTATTATGTTAAACAGATTAACGACACTTAACTTACCACGAATTTGGAATATCCATTGGATTTGAGTAGTCACGCAAGTGCCGCCTTGATACGTTCCTCAAGAACTTCATTTCTTAAAACTTAAATCCCTAATGACTAAGAGAAAAGCTAGTGGCATATTTTTTGTTGTGTTTTTTATAAAATATGATTAATAAATCTTCAGATTTTCTTTTTTAATTTTTTGTCTGATTCTTCGCTAGAATAAATTGTTTTGTTTACGTTTTTGTCTGCAAATTATGGCTTTGCAGACAAAAACATATGTTTCGATTTTTTTGAGCAGAAGTTCGAAAAAGAGGATTCACGTGAAACCAGAACACCTCTCCATTCGTTGGGTGAAGTGAATTTGTGAAGTGAATTGAATATTTGGTGAGAGCCAGAACAGGGCTGTTTATCTCACTGTACAAAATGTTTACCCACTGTACCATATTTAACAAATTTTTGTCTCACTGTACCGTATTTAAAGTGTGTCTCCACGCTAGCATACTTAAACCTTTTTCCCCGACATATTTAATCATATTTTCTCCACTCCACTATTTAACCGTTTTTGACCACAGTGCTCCTAAAACCATATAAACTCTTCATATCTCATGTTTAAGTTCCAATTTTGGCAGATTGTTCCCTTTTTCCCCATGCTCCATAATTAACCCCCCACTGTGCCTCTTAAAGTTAGAATTACTAAAAATCACTTCCAATCTCTAGTTTATGTTCCAAAAGTTACCCTGGATCCATTGATCCATGTTTGACATTTTTAAGCCACTGTACTATATTTTACACTTGTTGCCCCACTGTGCCCCGAAAACTACGAATAAAAAAAAAAACTTAATACCCCGATCAGTTGTCATAAAGACACCCCTCGCTTCAATTTTCACCATTCTAATATTAGGCTTTAAATTTGGCGGTGGTACCATATTTATACCTTTCTGTCCCACTGTGCCTCTAAATTAAAAAAAAATCACTCTTTGTTCTTGTTTACGTCCCAAGAGCTACTCTCACACCAAATTTCACGATTCTTGGTCTTGCCATTTGGATTTGGCTGTTGTACTACATTTTTCCCTTTTTAACCCCACCGTGTACGTAAATGTTCGAATTTCGAAAAATCCTGTCAATTTCAGAGTCTACCTCATAAGAGCTACCCTCACACCAAATTTCACGATTCTAGCTCTTGCCATTTGAATTTGGCGGTTGTACTACATTTATCCCATTTTTCCCTTTTTACCCCACTGTGTGCGTTAATGTTCGAATTACGAAAAATCCTGCCAATTTCAGAGTCTACCTCATAAGGGCTACCATCACACAATATTTCACGATTCTAGCTCTTGCCATTTGGATTTGGCTGATGTACCACATTTATCACTTTTTACCCCACTGTGTGCGTAAATTTTCGAATTTCGAAAAATCCTGCCAATTTCTGAGTCTACCTCCTAGGGGCTACCCTCATACCAAATTTCAAGATTCTAGCTCACTTCGTTTAGATTTGGCGGTGGTACCATATTTAGCCCTTTTTGTCCCATTGTGCGGCTAATAGTACGAATTTCGGAAAATCCCGCCTTATTGCTCGTCTACGTCCCAAGGACTACCCTCCCACCAAATTTCATGATTCTAGCTTCAGCCGTTTGGCCTGGGCGATGATCAGTCAGTCAGTCAGTCAGTCAGTCAGCCAGTCACGCAACAATTTTATATATATAGATTAGTAAGGAACGCAAATTCAGTTTCCTAGTGAGTATTCAAATGTAGGCGAGATGGTGTTAATCTAGTTAGTTGCTTTTTATATAGACTCCGCGAAACATCGAGATATGAAATTAACGTTTTTCAAAAGATTTAGATCACGACAAGTTCTAGTAATATTTCGAATTCAAATAAGTTATAAATATACGGTGTAAATTTAAAGGAGTTGCGACGCTAAATACGAACGAAAGGCATAAGCTATGCTAATTTTTTATGAAAGTGTACGTGCTCGTTAGGTAGGAAGACCACCAGTAATTACCCAGCCAAATACAGTATTTTGAGCGAGCAACGATCCTGACGAATTTCGAAGAAAACCTTCTAGAGGAATTTTAGGATATATGTCAGCTCCTATCAAAATATCCACCGGGCGAGAATCAAACAAATTCGAGTCAGCCAAACGAATATTGTGTAACTGAGCTTTAAGGTCCGAAGTGACCGCAAAGGAAGGTAGGTTTCCCGAAATGGAAGGAAGGACTATGGCGTTTGTCTTCAATACAATTTTGGAATCAACGCAAGAGCTTATATTCAATTGACAACTCTTTCCAGAAGTGGCCGAAACTACACCGTTTATTCCAGAAATATTATTAGCGATGGTACGATTTGACGGAAGCTTCAACCGATTTTGAAGACTGTCCGATATAAAAGAGCCCTCTGAAGCTGGGTCAATCAACTCCCTAGCAGAATACGAAACACCGTGATGAACGATATTCACCATGACTGTTCCCAATATGACAGATTTATTCTGCGCGACATGAAAAGATTGACGAGATGCACATCCAGCCGATGTGGATGGTTCAAAATGCTCAAGTGGAGGAGCAGAAGGCACATTCGCGTTTGCTGTGCTTGCCACTCGAGTCGAATTACTCGGAGTGGGCTCGTCACGATGCAACAAAGAATGATGATTCCGATTACATTTCAGACAACGACGTCTGCTATCGCAATTTTTAACTTCGTGGCCTTTACGCAGGCAATTTACACATAAACGGTGGCGTTTGGCTATAGCGAATCGATCCGAAGGCGTAGAACTTAAAAAACGTGGGCACGAGTAAATTTTATGATTTTGATCAGGGCAAAGAATACAACCCGATGGAGAAGAACGACAAGATCCCGAAGACGCTGCATTAGTACGAGCATGGATCTTCTTCGCATTTGAGTGCTTTGGAGATTCATCTCCCCTCATACCATGAAGGCACATAAGTGTGCGAATTCTCTCAGTCAAGAAGGCATCCAACTCTTTCCACGATGAAAGAGACGATTTATCCTTCACACTTTGTTCCCACAACGTTTGTGTAAGTTTAGGTAACCGTTGGAGGCAAATAAACACTACTATCGGATCCCAATTATCAGTCGAAATTTCATAAATGGACATCGCCGATAGACATCCATCTATGCCACGCTGGATTGATTTCAATCCTGAACTTGTTTCTTTTTCAAGGACCGGAAGGGAAAACAGAATTTTCAATTGAGGATTGTCGTACGTGTCTTTTAAAGATTTCCATGCGAGAACGAAACGACGATTTAGTAGTGGAAATTTCGAGAAAATCTCGCGAGCTTCTCCACTAGTCTTGCCAACCAAATGACACAAGCGCTCGATGTCACTAAGACGCGAATTGTTTATGTATAGGGCCGTAAACAAGTCCCTAAATGTGGGCCAAGATAAGAAATCGCCCTCCAAAACGTCTATGTCACATAGCGGGAGCGAAAGATTATGTACACTGTCACTAGTTAGCTGGTCTGTATTTGGTGTGTCCCCGAGAGTTTGTTGTGCCAATGAAACATCAGAGCTACTATTAGTCGAATTGATGGACAACCTACGAGAGCTATTTTTTAACTGCACCAATTTTCTGTTGATATCGGACAGAAAATTCATATAAGTTTGATGGGACACATCATATTTACTGTCCACCGAGTCGATGTCCGCTTTCCCCGCGTCTTTGGTAGATGACAAGTAATCAATACATTTATCGAACATTTCCTGGGTGCCAGTCCACAATTTGTTCAACACGGAACTGCGAACCTCAAGACCATATACATCTATATCCTCATCTTTCAGAAGACGGAAATATGTATCAAACTTGACTAGAGCATCCGAAGCTCTTACGAAAAAGTCAAGGGGAGTAAGAGACATTTTTAAGAAGTGTTCTTCCAAAGATAACGCTAAACAAATTTCGAAAAGGGCAATCAAATATCGCTGGGTGGGAAGATTCCAAAAATTAAGTTCGAAAAACAGCAAAGGTTTATCGAGAAACTCCAAATGAGATCAAACAAATAATCAAAATTCTCAAATTATAAATAAACGACCAAAAAACGAATAAAATCCTCAACCAAATACAAAGATAATTCAAAAGAATAACGAAAATCGATAAAATTGTTGAGAAAATGTCCAAAAATATTCTATAAATATGTCTCAGTGTATAGAAAACTCAAAATATTTCGATAAAATACTTTCTTTCTGCAATAACGAAATTTATCAGTCAATTGTGTTACAAAAACTACCGAATGTAGTACATTTGTGTCCAAATATACACAAATGAAATGACCAAAAACGAAAATTTCAATAATTAACAAATTATTCCAAAAATCGATTATATGTCGAGTTGACCGAATGTAGGGTGCACGTTGATGTGCCGAAAACCCAGCGAAAAAGACAATCAACCGAATCGAAAACCAAAAATATCACAAATCACACTTTTATTTCAAAAAAGTCGAATTGGCCGAATGTAGAGTACACGGTGTCGTATAAGACCGAAAATAATTTATGTGTAGTGTACCTCTATCACTATTTCAAAAAATATCACGATAAAATTATTTAATTTATTTTTCATAAGAAGCACGTTTTCCTGGAACCCACTGTAGGTATGAGATCGAAATAAGTTCGATGCAACCTCGTATGTAGTAGTTATGTTCGATAAGGTTCAAAGCACCACATTCGAGCAATGTTGATTGAATGTATGTACGAGTATGTTGGTTAAACCGAGCCAAGCAAAGGCGACATTAACAATGTATGACCCAAACAACGAGTGAAGGGAGTAGCAAGAGGAGAGGTTCTCGTTCGAATATTTTGTTATTGTTACACTAAATGGGCGCTCTTGCAGCCGAAGGCATTGACAGTAGAAAACCAAAACAAACAATCGAATGTATAAACGAGCAACACTAAGCACTACACTCTGCACGACCGAAATGATTTGGAATTATTTTAACAATTTAAGGCGAACAAATCAAACCGAAACTTATCAAACGAAATATTAATGCTTTGAATATGGAATAGAATTATTCCCGATTGATTTATAGCGCGATTTAGCAACGAAATGGCGACGGTGTGGACTGTATATTTTAACGAAAAAACGCGATAGGGGTTTCGAAAGCCGACCAAAATCTTTTGTTTTATTTTAAATAAATAAAAACACTCGCGACACTCACTAGCCTACTGAATGTACGTACCGATGTTTTTGTTGTAAAATGATGGTTTGTTGATGAGGTGATAAAGTGAAAATTGTTGGATAAATGAATAAAAAATGGATAAATGAACCAAACAACATACACATGTATCTTTTGCTAAAGTATCCACCAAAATTTCAAAAAATTTCTTTTTATTAGTTTGTATAAAATGTTTTGAAATCTCACAACCATACTATTGCTTTTTGCATTTTTTCGTAATACCTTAAATTAGGTGACCCAAACAATTGTTTATTATACCTATCGACCTAGAATATCTTTCTGAATAGGTTTGGTTTTGTCCGTCCGTCTGTTTATAAATGTATCCTTGTTACCGAGTACAGGTCACAATTATGCTCAGATCACTAGGAAATTTAGCAAGAACTTCCTTTTTAACTCAAGGACTTACTAAAATGAGTGCAGAAGGTTTCCGATTTAGATATAGCCCCTATATATACATAAATGATCTATCAAACAAATAATTGTGTTTGTTTTCGGTTTTTTAATTATTTCTCATCGTCTAGAAACAGCTGTTGCAACTTTTACAGCTGTTAGATAGGGTTGCCCCCGTTCTGATATTTTCGTGTGGAAAAAGCTTTAAGAAATGTCAATAACAACATGAAGGTAATGTTGGTCTTTGACAGGAAGACGATGAAGAAAAGAGCTTTCTTACCCAAACGATAAGTGACAATGAACCAAATTAAAAACATGATCGCTTGGGTGAGAATAAGAAGAAGAAAATTATTGCTTGGGTAGCTATCGCACGTCTGCGTTTTGGTACATTTAGCTGAACAGGCTGTTAATTTATGATGTACAGCAAGATATACTTAAACGAGCGATGTGTGTCGAGCGACGGTCCAAGATGGAGAGAGGTGGCGGAGCAAGTGTCAAGAACAAGAAAACGAATCGTTACTCGTTAAAATCTGCAAAGCTAATACTACAAGGATGTAGTAATGAGGAGTAGGCAGATTTTAACGAGTATGTATGCCCGATAAATTGGCCAATATATGCACCGAAACAAATCAATGACATAAACGAAATTCACTGACATTGCATATCATGTTTTATGGATGGTTACGAACAACCATAAAACCTCGTCCTCTCTATAATTTTATAATGTCTGACATCAACCCTCATAAAATAAAATGCAAGTGCAATTTCCCTCTCACATATGTCGAATTCAATATACGCAAAAACATAATTTAAAAACGAAAAAATATGAAATAAGATTTTTTTGAATTTCCCTAACATTTACAAAATGGCTCATAACTTTTACATCTATCCATAGATTTTTTTCAAATAGACAGTGTTTTCTTCTTTATCATGCTGGCTTATAATTTTTTTATTTTTTATAGTTTTTTTTTGTACCAGGAAAATGTTTTTTTTTTTAAATAATTTTTTCTCATATTTTTGACGACTGTTACTAAACCAAAGATTCTACGTGAAAGCGATATTTGCAGCATATGTAGACCTCATCATTTCCTTTAATTTGAGGCTCAGTCAGGCTTATATTTGAAAAGTTATGGTCTAAATACTGAATGTCCATGAAAGCTGGAATTTAAAAAAAAAAAATTACCATAAAAATTTGTTTTAATATTTTTTTTCGTGTTTGTGACGCTTTGTTGCACCAGGAACAGTTATCCACTTCCCTTGGACAAAAATTTTGTTGCATAGTGTAATTATTAAAAATTGTTAAATTAAAATTATTAATTATTAAAAAATTATTAGCAAAAAAATTCGTATGGCCATACGATTTTTTTGCTCAAGATGGTTTTCAGCGCTATTTCTGTATTTTTTTGGTATACCGTAAGGAATATTTCCTTTGTGTCTGAAGCAAAGCTGTAGTTTTATACGTATACGTATTACGCATACGCATTACCTATTTTTCAACATTTTACTGACAGGTATTTTATGACTTTGTGGACATTTTTTCGATTTTTTTCTCCTATTTAATATCTACAACTTTGCTTCAGACACAAGAGAGATATTCCGTACGGTATACCGAGAAAAAAATATAGGAAAAGTGCATAAAATCCACCCTGAGCAAAACAATTCGTATGGCCACTAAATTATTAATTGAGCCAACATGACTTAACGAATGATGCAGAAGTTCTTATTTTTGGGGCTAATTTCACGTCCCAATTCTCAGAATTGTGTCCCAAAATCATGAGTTGTACTGTTTTTTATAAACGACAATTTGGATTATATGTATACTCGTTAGTAGACGACAATTTGGGACATCCACTCCTTAGTAGAGGGTCAATTAGGTTATCCACTCCTTAATAAACAATAAGTTGCGTTGTCTGCTCCTTAGTAGAGGGTTGGGTTACCAATGCCAAACAGATAATCGTTCCTTAGTAGAGATACCGTTGGGTTATCTCCTACTTAGTAGGCTGCCAGTTGGGTTATCTACTCCTTCGTAGAGTGCCAGTTGGTTTATTTACTCTTTAGTAAACGACAAGTTGCATTCTCTACACATTAGTAGAAAACTTATCTATGACTTAGTTATTGAAAAATTTGGTTATTTATTCCTTAGTAAGATACAGTTGGGTTATTGTATAACTTAGTAAAGATATATATGGGCTATATGTACGTTTGTAGGGATACAGAAGGACGTATCTAATCCTACCCTAAGAAAAAAAATTCGCTTCTGTAGTATATTTTCTGGAAACATATTATATTTGGGATAAATTACTTTTAGTAATTTTAGAAAAATTAGTAGCCGATTTAAATATTTCCCCGTTTTTAAACATAATTTGCACCAAAACTCCGAAAAAAATAACATTGATAAGAGAGATATTCAAACTTTTTTCCGGTATGTAAATATAAAATATTTGCACCAAAGTATATTTTATTTAAATTTTGATCCCAAACATATCGGTTCCGTCAATAAGAGCACTACAAAAGTTTTTTTCCTCGTGAAAGTACGTTTATTCCTGTGAAAGTACGTTCGATGCCATTATGTATGGAACTCGATTTGTTTTGCATGGCCACCACGGGCACGCTTGCAATCCAGACGCTGAACCCAATTTTCGACGGTTTTCAAGCATAAATCGGCCGATACTGCTGCAATTTCACGTTCGATATTCGTACGAAGTTCATCAATCGTCGCTGGCTTGTTGGCATAGACGATAGCCTTGGCGTAGCCCCACAGGAAATAGTCTAACGGCGTCAAATCGCACGACCGAGGCGGCCAATCGACTGGACCATTTCGTGAGATAACAAGTCTGGTAATATGTCGGACCCGAAATGTTAGGATCATGCATGTGTGAAAGCCGGGCAGTGACACAGAAAATGTTCCATCGTTTCGATGTTTTTCCTGCATGTCCTGCATTCGTCGTTTCCTGCTAGTCCTGTGCGATGAAGATGTGGTTGAACACTCATAATCTTACTAATATCGATCTTGTTAAGTTTCAGAAGACTTCTTGTTTTCTTTTCATTTGGGTCACCGCACTGTATCTTTGCAGTTGCTACTACTGTTGCGCTATTCCACACAGTTTTGTGAGCCATCACTGCCCAGTGCTTCAACTAATTTTTCGTGGCTTCGAAAGGTTTCCAATTTTCCAAGTTTATTACTCGAAGTTCTCTGCCCTCTGAAGCCAAGCTGTTTGCTCGTTCATTTCCAATCACTCCCTTGTGTCCTGGTACCCAGCAAATACGCAATTGACCACATGGGCTGAGTAATCATTTATCGTTCTTTTACAGTCCAACACAGTTCTGGATTTGAACTTTTCCGATGTTATTGCTTTAATCGCCATTTGGCTATCTGTGAAGATGTTGGCATATTTAGGCTTTGTGGTGTTACTGAGCCAGTTCACACACTCCGTGATTGCTCGAACTTCTGCTTGAAATACCGTGTTATGGTCAGGGAGGCGGAGGTGAAGTTCGACTTTTGGTTCATCAATAAAAAGTCCCAGACCCGTCCTTCCTATTCGCTTGGACCCATCCTTGTAGCAGCTGGTTCCCACTGACACATGGGCCAAAGTTCTATTTTCCCAGGAGCGTCTGTCTGGCACAAACGAATCACAGGTAGCTGTAAACCGCACTTCAGGAATGCGGTCGGAGATTTCTGGCGTTTGAATATGTGACCAACTAGAGATTCTAAAGTCTTCTGATGGTACGACTTGTGGTGTCGAGTTATCCATTCACCCATCACTTGTAGATGTCTTGCTGTGAGGGCTGCCTCGTACTTTATACGGATGTGCAGTATAGTCTCCAACGTTTTTGTTTTGCAGTTCTAAATGCCCCGCTTATGCCTAGACAGCACATACGTTGAATTTTTTGTAAAGGTATTACGTTGCACTTCTTGTCCATTGATGTCCACCACACTACACATGCGTAGGTGATTATTGGTCTAATCACGCTCATGTAAAGCCAGTGAGTCATATTTAGACGTAGTCCCCATTTTGAACCTATAGCTCTTCTGTACAACGACCAACATCTGTGGGCCTTTGTAACACTTTCTTGAAGATGATCTTTCCAGTACAGTTTCTGATCCACGATTACTCCCAAGTATTATACATTTTTAGTTATAGCAAGTGTCTTATTCAGGAATCGAGGCCGGATAAAACATGGGATCTTCGTTTTCCTTGTAAACAGACATATTTCTGTTTTGTCTGGGTTAACATTTAATCCCCTCGGTTATGCCCTGTTATATGCTATGTTAAGTGCCTCTTCAGCTCTTCTGCATAATAGATTTGGATGAAAGCCGCTTAGAAGTATTACAATGTCGTCTGCATAACAGACTGGGTTAAGTCCTTCATTGGTGAGGGCTTATAGGAGACTGTGTATCGTCGTAACCCATAGAAGAGGCGAAAAAATGCCCCCCTGAGGTATACCACGATTTACCTTGACTCTAATTTTTACGTCATATGACCCACAAATAATCCACCTATTCCGTAGCATATTGTTGATCCAGTTTTTCAGCGCCCGGTCAACCTGAAACTTGTCTAAAGACTGGATAAGTGTATCGGTCTGTAGATTGTTAAATGCGCCCTCAATGTCTATGCAAACACCAAGTGTACAGGGTTGCCCATATTCGACGGACCCATGTTTTTTTTAAAAAAATCAAAGAAAAAAATAAAAATTTGGCGGTTGGCAATCTTAATCATTTAATTTATTCCAAGTAGATTTGTTTACATCAATTTTTGAATATGATATCTCTCAAATGGCCGCCTCTGGCGTTGATGGCGTATTGTGCCCTTTTTGCAGCATTTTCCATCGTTTTCGCCAACATTTCGGCCGGAATAGCGGCTATTTCTTCACGAATGTTGTCCTTGAGCTCTTCTACGGTCCTTGGCTTGTTAACGTAAACCTTTGACTTCAAATATCCCCACAAGAAGAAGTCAGGCGGCGTCAAATCGGGCGAACGCGGTGGCCAGTCCAAATCACCACTTTTCGACATCAAACGGCCCGGAAACAAATTCTTCAGAAAATCGATTGTTATGCGACTTGTGTGCGGTGGAGCGCCGTCTTGTTGAAACCAGAACTGCCTCATACGCTTTCGACGAATAATTGGCATCACAAAATTGGTCATCATGTCGCGATAACGCTCCTGGTTGATGGTAACAGCATGGCCATTTTCGTTTTGGAAGAAAAACGGCCCAATGACCGTTTTCGCACTAACGCCGCACCAAACTGTGACTTTTTCGTCATGAAGAGGCAATTCTTGAATCTCCTGAGGATTTTCAGTGGCGTAAATACGGCAATTTTGCTTATTTACGGTCCCATTCAATGTGAAATGGGCTTCATCGGACATGATAATTTTGTTCCAAAATTGCTCGTCATCATCGGCCATTTCGATGACTCGTTGGGCCCATTCCAATCGACGAGGCTTGTCCGCAGGCAACAATCTTTGCGTCAATTGAATTTTGTACGGGAACAAATGCAAATCAACGCGAATAATCCGTTGTAAAGTGGACCGAGCCATGCCCAACTGCTGAGAACGGCGTTTTTGGAATGTTCTTGGGGACCTCTCAACACTGGCTCGTACGGCAGCGATATTCTCGGCCGATCGCCTTGGTCGACTTTTATTTGACCTCTTCGGATTAGAAAGAGCCTCACCAGTCGAAAATTTTTCGTATAAACGCTTAATGGTGTTCTTAGAAGGCGCACTTCTCACATTTTTTAAAATTTTAAAAGCACGTTGAGTTTTCACATTTGACTTCTTCTGTTGAATGTAAATTTCAACTATTTCAGAGCGCTCGCGTGGCGTGTATTGTTCCATGGTAAAAATCTGCTTGGACTGACGCTTCAAACGCGGTATGTCATTAAGCGATCTGACATCTCTGTCAAAAGTTATGGCGTTGCCAGATGGGTCCGTCGAATATGGGCAACCCTGTATTCATTTCTTTACTGAAGGACTCTTCTATGTGGTGCACTACCGCAGGCATAGATGTTTTTCACTGATCTTCCTTTGACATAGGCGTGTGGCGTGTTGTTTGAATTTTATCCCGTCATCCGCTATTTTACTTTTAACCATGTTATCAATTATTCTCTCCATTGTTTTTAACAGGAATGATGTTAGGCTAATGGGTCGATAAGCCTTTGGGGTCGTATAACTCGCCTTGCCAGGCTTTGGAATGAAGACCACCGTTGATTCCTGCCAGTTTTTTTGTGGTATTAAAATGTGTTAGCCATGCAGTGAACACTCCAGCCAGATGAGTTGATACCAGATCCACCTCATTCTGCAGAAGTGCTGGAAATATTCCATCCGGTCCCGCAGCCTTAACGGAAGAGAAACTTTTTATCGCTTCTTTAACCATACCATCTGTTATATCCGGAATAGGTACTTGATGCAATACACTTTCATTCTGTAACTGTTCCTCTGTTGGTCCAGCATTACCAGTCGGAAAATGAATTTTTATCAAGAGCCTTTCGGTATCCTCTATAGTTTCCATCCTTTTACCCGTTTCATCCACCAGTGTTTCGGTTTGGATATAAGTTTTTGAGAGGAACTTTTTCATTTTAGACAAACTGTTAACGCTGTCTACCTGGTCACAGAAAAGCCTCCAGGAGTTACGTTTCCCCAATCTAATGATTTTATTGTATTCTATGAGTCTTCTGTGGTAGTCGTCCCAATATACTGATTGTTTTTTACGTTGAGCTCTGTTGTAAAGTCTGGGAACATATTTGCCAATCGTGCCAATTTGTCCTGTCATCCAGCGTTTCTCATAGGCAGATTTCCTTTCTCGAAGTGGGCAACTATCTTCGAATGATTTTACAAGAGCCTCGGTAATCTTCTTCACATTGATGTCAACGTCTTCTGCACATAGATAAGGCTGCCCCAATCGATTTCTAAGTAGATTTCCGAAATTAGTCCAGTCGGTCTTAGCCTTATTACGGAAACGTATTGGGTTTGGCAGTGGCCGTGCAACTTTAAAACTTATATAACGGTGGTCTGAATGGGAGTGTTCATCCGAAACCCTCCACTCATGAATCTCATCAATAAGATTTTCTGAACATATCGTTATATCTAATACTTCTTCTCTAATTTTGTTAACAAAGGTTGCAGTGTTTCCTATGTTAAGAGTTATGAGGTCATTTGTATTCAAAAATTCGATAAGGGCGTGTCCCCTTTTATTGGTGTTAGTACTACCCCAAGCGATATGATGGGAGTTGGCGTCACATCCAGCTAATAACTCATTACTTGTGTGTTTGGATTCCCTCACCAGACGCTGCAATTCCGACGTAGGTGGCAATGTCGGCGCATCGAATGGCAGATATATTGACGCCAGGTACATATTTCCATTACCTTGCCTCAGCACCGTTGCGTCCGATGTTGACAACTCTGGAGAGAAAATAAAACATAAGTTTTTATGGCACAGAATACAAGTCCTTGGACGAGTACCTGTGTTAGCGTAGAAAAGGTTATAGTACACATGGTTTAATCCAGTAACCTTGTTGCTAGTTGTCCATGGTTCCTGGATCAAAGCAATATGAACCCTGCCTTTATTTATGATGTCCATCAGAGCGTTGGATGCTGTCTCGCTCCGGTGGAGGTTTATCTGGATGACCTCAATCACTGTCCTTCCAGTAAAAGTTTCTTTTGGGAGTCTATCCTATCTGGTGGCACTCCCTCATTATTTGGTAGTGGGTCATTCTCCTCCTTTCGTTCACTACCTATTACACCATCTTCCAGTCGACAATTTTGAGAGGCGGTGTTATTTTTTGTCGCTCCCTCATTGTTTTGAATAGTTTTGTGGCTCTTTTTCTTCACCTGTCCTGGCAATCGGGACCTTTCCAATTTTGGAAAAGACTGTTCAGTTCAAGAAGTTCGCCATGACAAGATTTTTCTTGGATTCTAGGTCTCTATGCCCAACACGAAGAGAGTACCCTCGGTATCATCCTTACTATAGAAGACTTCCCACTTTCTCACGGAAAGTTTTGAATTCTGTTTGCCAATGATGTCGAGTATGTACTCTGATGAGAACTTACTGGGACATCCCCTAACATATATTGTCGTTTTTATGAGTTTAGGAATGTCGCTTTTCCAATTTTAGCTTTGCGCCGTCCCAAGGTGAGGGGAAGTTAAATGGGTAAATCCAACAAATAATGGTTATCATCTTAAAACCCCAATATTTCCTATAATATTGGGTTCTAGAAAAAAACTTAGAGATCAGTGAGGGAGAGACACACTATGTTATAAGAAAGGACCTCTATTCATTCTACAAAGGCCCAACAGGAAAATTGGAAAAATGTTAAATGTCTTATTTTTTTTACATTTTCAAAAAACTTCAAACGAGTCAATTTGCCAATTGAATTTTGATGACTTGGGAACCCTGTTCACTAACGCCATCTTTAGGTATTTTAAATTTTGAGTCGTAGCGACACTTACCAGCACTTAAAACCCCAACATAGCAAATACACTAACCCAAAAGCAAGGTGGATAAATTATAGTCAGTTTGCAATGTTATTGCGGATATGGCAATAGGTCCCTTGCTTTGGCTTTCGTCGAAATTGGTTTTTATCCGTTTAGTGCGTAGGTTGTTGTCTAAACTGGACTGCGTAGCTCGGCAAAACTCCTTTTGGCTAAAGGCGTTATTACACTAAATGGCGTATAGCATAGACGCACATCAAAGACAGGTTTAGATGTTTTTCAGATATGAGAATGGGACACTCTTTTTGGCTTTCGTCGACTATTGCATATTTATCCGCTTCGATATACATATTGTTGTGATAGGTTGTTGCTTATTCTGTTGGACAGGAGAAAGAGTCAACACTTTTTTCGACGATAGCCGTTATTAGACTAGATAGCGATATCAAAGACAAGAATACATAAAACTACTTTGCAAACAATATCCTACAGATGTCGATGTTACAACATCCACCCTATTTTATGAAACCAAAACCAAATATTTTTTTATGGTAAAGTTTTTTTTTAAATCCCAATTTTCATTGAACATATTTTTTGAATTAAATGCTCGATACAGCCCGGATAAATTAAAGGAAATTATAAGGCTAGAAATGCTGAAAACATCACTTTCACGTAGAAACGGAACTGCCGTTAAAACAATTAATTAAAATCATAAAAAATAGAAAAAAATACGCAAAAAAATAGTTTGTTCCATTTTTTTAAAGCTAGCATCCCAACGAAGCAAACAATGCCTATTTGCAAAATGTCTATGGATAAATGTATAAATTATGACCTACATATATTGTAACATTTAAGAAAATTTCTGTCGGGTAAACCGACTAAGGTATACCCTCACTTTGTGGGTAATGTAATATTGAATATTACACGATTTATTCTGTCAATTTGTATGTGAGGTACCAGAAGGGGCTTAACAAATACACCTATTTTTCGCTGAGCAGTATATACTTTAAATACATTGTACTGTGCCGAATTATAAGCGTTTATTTGTACTGGTATATTAACGTTATGAGATATTAAAGTGTGGTATGATTTGGCCATTTTGTGTGGGAGATACGAAAATGGGCGTGGTGATAACGACCATTTTTCACAGGACTTTAGGCACTATAAAAGTATTACACTGTAGAACATTTCAAGTATTTTTATACAATGGTATTAATGTTATAAGCTGTTAACTTTTGATGCAAAATGGTACCTTTGTGTGGAAGGTACCAAAAGGGGGGTGGCAATAACGCCCAATTTTCACTGCACTATAGGCTTTACGAAAGCATTACACTGTACAATATTTCAAGTCTTTTTATACAATGGTATTAATGTTATAAGCTGTTAACTTTTGGTGCAAAATGGTGCATTTGTGTAAGAGGTACCAAAAAGGGGGTGGAAACTTCGCTCATTTTGCTCGAGATGATATCGACTAATAAACTAATACTATGTGTGGAATTTCGAAGATTCGAATAACTAGTGGAGCAGTTTTTAAAGAATCAACATTTCACAACATTTTAACCCTTTGTGGGGGAGGTACTAGAAGGAGTGGACCAATATGACCCATCTTCTTAGCTGGAGATAGAAAACAATATTACCACATACCAAATTTTAAGTCAATCGGTTACTCCTTTCGAGACTTATCGTGCGCACCAGCCAGCAGACAGACAGACGGACGGACGGAAATTACTCACTCGACTTTAAATGACCCAAAACGGATATCCGCCGAACATACTTAGGGTCTTAGGTCACTCCTTGAATGTGTTATTCTTTTGGCCTATACCAAATGATATATACCCACTAGGGCGGGTCGATTTAAAAATCGCCCATTGCTCAGTGAAAATCGTATTATAGGGATCAAAATAAGAAACTTTGCCGAAGGAACCATACCTCTAAAACGAATTCTGATGTCCCGGAAAAAATTCCACTTTGACCCATTTAGAGTGCTCCAATCGAGTCTAAATGTATGACCGACCCCCACTCAGTGAAGTGCTCAGTGAAAATCGTATTCTAGGGATCAAAATAAGAAACTTTGCCGAAGGAACCATACCTCTAAAACGAATTCTGATGTCCCGGAAAAAATCCCACTTTGACCCATTTAGAGTGCTCCAATCGAGTCCAAATGTATGGAACCCCCAGGGGGTTCCAGGGGGTGTGCCACTGTGGGTGCGTCGGGCCTCCAAAGTTAGTGGGGGTCGGTCATACATTTGGACTCGATTGGAGCACTCTAAATGGGTCAGTGGGATTTTTCAAAATTTCCCCCTACCCAAAAGTTCGACCCAAATTCCGGGACATCAGAATTCGTTTTAGAGGTATGATTCCTTCGGCAAAGTTTCTTATTTTGATCCCTAGAATACGATTTTCACTGAGCAATGGCGACTTTTTTTGCCTCCCCACAAATCGACCCGGCCTAATACCCACGTCACACTAAAGTAAGGGTATAAAAATAGGGAAATTAAAAAAATAATTTTGGCAATTTTGTTTGGGAGTTACCAAAAGGGGCATGGCAACAACATACATTTTTTAGTATACTAGTTATGTGTGCTATAAAAACATTACACTGTAGTGTGTTTGTGTGTGGAGGAATCGAAGTTATAAGCGGTTAACTTTTGGTGCAAAATGGTCCATTTGTATGGGAAGTGCCAAAAGGGGCGTGGCAAAAACGCCCATTTTTTACGGGACTTTAGGTTCTATTAAAACATTATACTTCACAAAATGTCAAGTATTTGTATGGACTGAAAGCAAAGTTATAAGCGGTTAACTTTTTGTGCAAAATGGTCGATTTGTATGGGGGGTACCAAAAGGGGCGTGGCAACTTCGCCCATTTTTCTGAAGATCATAGCGACCAAGAAACTAATGCTATGTGTGAAATTGTGAAAGATTCTGAATTGTAGTATAGAAGTTATGAGATAATCAATATTTCACTAAATTTTGACCCTTCGTGGGGGAGGTACTCGAAGGAGAGGACAAACACGGTCCATTTTTATACCCTACACCACACTGTGGTACAGGGTATTATGACTTTGTGCATTTGTTTGTAACGCCCAAAAAGAGAAGAAATAGAACCATAGTTTATTATACCGATCGTCATAGAATCAATTTTTGAGTCGATTTAGCCATGTCCGTCTGTCCGTCTGTCCGTGTATTCTTGTAATCAAAGTGCAGGTCGTATTTATGGTCCGATTGTGATGAAATTTAGCACAGTGCTCTTTCTTGGCCCATGACATGTAAGCGCTGTAAAATGTTATTTTATATCCGATCAGTGCGAAATTCGGCAAAAAGAGGTTTCTTTCTACATGAAGGAATACTGTCAAATTCGGAGAAAATCGGTTCAGATTTAGATATAGCCCCCATATATATGTTACCCCCGATTTGCTATGTAAGCACGGAGACTGTATTTTATATCCGATCAGTACGAAATTCGACAGAAAGAGGTCTTTTTACGCGAATGAGTATTCAGGGAAAATCGGTTCAGATTTATAACCTCCATATATGTATATGTTCCTCCTGATTTGGTTTCAAAGCGCTATAGAAGTTGTACCTTACTTCCGACCATTAAAATTTTCCCAGAAAGATGTTTATCAATTTAGGTACGAATATTGCTTAATTTAGAGATTATCGGTTCAGAATTAGATAATATGTTTCTACCCATTCACCAATTATTACAAATTATTATCGCAATGACCTTTTGGCATTGTTAGGGAGGTGTAGGGTATTATATAGTCGGCCCCGCCCGACTTTCTGCCTTTCCTTACTGGTTATACTTGGTCTGAGATAGAAAAATATATTGACACATACCAAATTTGAAGTCAATCGGTTATTCCTGTCGAAAGTTTTCGTGCGCACCAACCAGACAGACAGACGGACAGGCTGGCGGACGTTGCTAAAACGACTTAAAATGGCCCAAAACGGATTCCCGCCAATTATTCTTGGGGTCTCTTAGGTCACTTCATCGATGTGTTACACTTTTGGCCAGCAGCATCTGATATATACCCTTGTTCACAATAGTGTGGGTATAAAAACCGAATTATGTTGAAATTATCTTATTTCTACCAAAAGTGCTATAATTTCTACATTTATCCATAGATTTTCTTCTTTTCAAAAATTGGCATAAACATTTTTTTGCGATTTTTTGTTTTGGTTTTAACGACAGTTACTAAACTTTTGTTTCCACGTGAAAGTGTCGTTACTAACATTTGTAGTCCTCATAATTGTCTTTAATTTAGTGTGCTCTTTATCAAGCCCCTACTTCAATATCAAATATGCTCGAAATAACGGCTTTTCCAATAAAAGTGATATGAGTTCTTTAAAAAACTTATTGTTAAGGAAATTCAAAAGTTTTTTATTTAATGTGAAGTACAATCGATACAATTAAGTTCTAAATAAAACATTATTCAAATTGCCTCCACGACTTCTTCTGCAGGTACGAATTCGATGAACCCAATTTTCGAGCACTTTTTCCACTAAATCAAGTCGTATGTTATGAATGGCACGTTCAATATTGACTTGTAAAGCTTGAAGAGAGTCTGGTTTATTTCGAAAGACCAATGACCTCAAATAACCCACAAGAAATAGTCTAATGGTGTAAAATCACAGCTTCTTGGAGGCCATTCAATATCACAATTTCTTGAAATAATCGAATCTCCAAACTTTTCTCGCAACAATTCAATTGTTTCATTTGTTGTGTGGTACGTAGCCACAATCGGTCAGTGGTAAAAAGATAGCTCTTAACGAGAGCTAAAATATTGCTCATGGGAGTCAAGGTCGTAGGTCGACTGGAAAGTGTTTTTTTATGGATTAAAAAAATGGGCTTAGCATCATTTCCAAATGTGAACGGAAAGTTTATTTATGCTCTAGCCCCTTAACGGTACGTCGGATCGGGAATCGGTCATTGGCAAAAAGATAGCTCTTAACGAGAGCTAAAATGGGTGTCAAGGTCGTAGGTCGATTGGAATGTGTTTTCTTTTTGATTTAAATAAAAAATGGACTATTATTATGGACACGATTATTTTGATAATAAAACCGAAAAATTTGTAAACTTTGTTCTTGCTTATATCTCTCCATGATGAAATTGTAAACACTACTGAATACAATGAAAAACAAATGACAGATCATGACATATTACAAATGGCCGAAACGTCACTTCAAAATCATAGCATCCCTATTGGAAAACCCTATACTAAAGGAACATTACAAGAAAATTGCAATTAAAAAAAAAATTTTTAAAAAAAATTTACCATAAAAAAATTAAATATTTTATCCTTATTGGAAAACCCTATACTAAAGGCACCTTCCAAGAAAATTGCAATTGTAAAGACAATTTTTCTAAAAAAAAATTTACCATAAAAAATTTTATATTTTATTCGTTATATTATGCACAGCCCTTCGACAAAAATGTTGTTGCATAGTGTAATTAGTGCATAGGTGTCCGATTTTTTTATTCAAAGTTCTGTTGAACAACCCAATCTACAACATACTTATAAATCTCTCTCAGAAATTTGGAATAATTCTGCAGTAGCATTAAAGTTGATGTAAATTAAATAATTAATTAATAGAAATTAGCACAACATTTTTTTCAAACAAAAAAAAATATAATTTGATTTGTCTCATCTTTATTATTCATTCTTGCCATTGCACATATGTATGTATCTCCCACCCGCGCTTTGCACCTCTCCGTTAAAACCACTTCCCAACATAAGACATTTTACAAAATGGGTTACAGCACCATGCCGGACAATGTCAGTTATTGCCATATGTTTTTTCTGAAATAAATAATGGGAAATTTTATTATAACAAATTTCTGATGAGTAGAAATTATTTAAATTTTTCGCCTATACTTCTCTTTTTTGTTTATATCAGTCCTTTTGAAATAAAAACCATCAATATTTTTTTTGTAATATTTTTAAAAGTTTATTTTTTTATAACTTTATTCATCATTTGTTGTTTTTCGGTTTGTTCTTCTTCATGTTGTTCTTTAATATTATTATTATTATTATTTTTATTTGTGTTTTTTGTTTTTGGTTTTAAATTTCTATAAAGTATATAATATATAATCTGCATTTGGTTTAAATTAATATTATTAATTTTGTTTTATGTTTTGTTTGTTTGTAGTTTTTTTTGTTAATTTTATGGATTTTTTTATAATATTATTTTAAATTGTTATCATTCATTATTTTATATTTTCTGTTGTATATATAATAATAATAATAATATATAATTAATAAGTTTTTGTTTGTTTATTAATGGTTGATCATTTGTGGAAATCAATGCATGTTTTTTGGTAAAAGTAAAGAGTTTAGTAGGGGATTTGAGGATATTGAAGGGGGAGGTGGGGGTGCAGACGGTTGGTTGTTGGATAAAAAACATTTCTAATTAGTTTTTCTTTTTGCTTTAAACCATATATTTTCTTTTAAAATAATATTGAGTTGACAAAAAAATTTGTAAAAATCATGATTTTCTTCTTTTAGTTATTTCCATTGGTATTCCATTCTTGTGTTTGCATTTACATTGAATTCGGTTCATAAATTTTGTCATTGTATTCAAAACAAAAAAATATTTTTTTTTCTTTTAATACATAAAAATATACAAAAATAAAAAAATTTAATTATTTTATAAAAATAAATAATAATTTTTTTCTAAATGATAAAAAAAATTAAAATTATTATTTTTTTCTTCTTTTAATTGTATCCATTAATTTTCATTTCCTGGCTTTTCATTTTCTTCGAATTTTTGGCTTACATATTTTCATTGTATGCAAAAAAACAAGCAGAAGGTCGAGCAAACACGGAGTGTGTGAACTGACTCAATAGTACCACAAAGCTTAAATATGGCCAAATGTGGATCAAAGCTATAACATCGGAAAGGGTTAAATCCAAAACTGTGTTAGACTGTAAAATAACTATAAATGATTACTCAGCCCATGGTCGACTGCGTATTTGCTGGTTAGCAGGACACAACGGTGTGATTGGAAATGAACGGGCAAACAGTTTGGCTTCAAAGGGCAGAGAACTTCGAGTAATAAACTTGGAAAATTGGAAACCTTTCGAAGCCACGAGGGATGAGTTGAAGCACTTGGCAGTGATGGCTCACAAACTGTGTGGAATAGAGCAACAGCAAAGATACTGTGGTTTGACCCAAATGAGAAGAAAACAGATTAGAGATTAGTAAGATGATGAGTGTTCTAACGGGACACTCAAGCTTACAAGCACATCGTCATCGCATGGGACTAGCAGAAAACGATGAATGCATGGCATGCAGGGAATACATCTAAACGATGGAACATTTTCTGTGTCACTGCCCGGCTTTCACACATGAAAGATCCCGATTTTTCGGGTACGACATATTGCCAGGCTGGACTCATCTCAGAGTATGTGATTGGAAGATACTGTACAGATTTTCTGTAACTCGTAAGGTATAAAAAGATCATATATAAGGAGCGCACAACGATAAATGCGGCATTAAAGAAATGACAGATAAAAATGTCAGTCTATTTGATTTTTTTTGTCAAAAGAAAGACACTTCCTTTAGATTTCAAAAACAAAGAAAATGGCGTCCAATATTTCTAGATATTATTTATGCTTCACTAAGGGCTATTAACAATAAATAAATAAACTAGGCTGCCAAATTCCATACAATTTAACTTTCGTTAGCTCTAATGCTCGCCTATTTTGTTTTGTGTTAATGGAGGTTAAAGGAATAAGATTCCAAAATGTTATTATTTTTTCATTAGGACAAAATTCATACACTTGTAAGTATGAGTCTTAATCGAATTTGTCATTTAAACCGACTGTATGCGAATGGCGCCCAACGCTGAGTTGAAAAATTTATGGGAGATGTATAAAACTTAAAGATAAAATAGTCAACCTCCTTAAACTTAAAGATATAATAGTCAAAACAAACTAAAGTAATAATTTATATTTTTCGTTAACAGAAAGACGGACGTAGATATTATTAATGCTTTACTGAAAGGCCTAGGATACCACAATTTTATTATTTTTAAATTAAGTCCAAACGGAAACATTTCTAATTGTGAGTCTGAATCAAATTTGGCATATAAACCGATGACAATGCAAAAATGGCGTTCAAAAGCGATAAAATTGGCAGCATCTTCTGAAATATAAAACATACTAAAGTAATAATTTCTATTTTTGTTGTTAAAAGAAAGACTGTGCCGTTAGACTTTCAAATTGTAGGTATTATATATGCTTTACTGAAAGGGCTAAGAACCCAAAATTATATTATTTATACATAAATACCAAATTTATACACATTGTTAGTCTAAAACAAAATTTGCGAAATAACCCGACTTCAAGATAAAAAAGGCCCCCAAAAAATTATGGGAGATTTAAAAAAATAGGGATTCAATTTGCAGCCTTTTTTGAAATATCAAATTAGCGAAAATTCCAAATAATAATTTACAATTTTTTTTCTGTAAAAAGAAACACTGGTCCTCAAGATTTCCAAAACAAAGAAAATGTCGTCCAATATGTCTAGAAATTATTTATGCCTTTTTTTAAAGGGTAAGGATCCCAAAATTTTGTTAAAATTTAAATTAAAACCAAACTGAAGCATTTGTAATAGTGATTCTAAATCACATATATCATATAAACCGAATTCAAAGTATAAATGGCGCCCAAGTGTTGACAAATTTATGGCACGTTTCAAAAAAATTAAAGATAAAATTGAAATTGTTTATGCTTTTTTAAAAGGGTTAGCATCCCAAATTTTTTTTTAAAATTTAAATTAAAACCAAACTGAAGCATTTGTAATAGGGCTTCCAAATCGCATATTTCATATAAACCGAATTCAAAGTATAAATGGCGCCCAACACAGAGTTGTCAAATTTATGGGACATTAAAAAAACTAAAGATAAAATTAAAATTATTTATGCTTTTTTTTAAAGGGTTAGGATCCCAAAAATGTTGGTAAAATTTATATTAAAACCAAACTGAAACATTTGTAATAGTGATTCTAAATCGCATATGTCATATGCGACCAAATTCAAAGTATAAATGGCGCCCAACACAGAGCTGATAAATTTATGGGACAGTTAAAAAAAAATTAAAGATAAAATTGAAATTATTTATGCTTTTTTTAAAGGGTTAGCATCCCAAAAAGCATTTGTAATAGTGATTCTAAATCGCATATGTCATATAAACCAAATTCAAAGTATAAATGGCGCCCAACACAGAGTTGACAAATTTATGGGACATTTAAAAAAAATTAAGATAAAATTGAAATTATTTATGCTTTTTTTAAAGGGTTAGCATCTCAAAAATTTTGTTAAAATTTAATTTAAAACCAAACTGAAGCATTTGTAATAGTGATTCTAAATCACATATGTCATATAAACCGAATTCAAAGTATAAATGGCGCCCAACACAGAGTTGACAAATTTATGGGACGTTTCAAAAAAATTAAAGATAAAATTGAAAATATTTATGCTTTTTTTAAAGGGTTAGCATCCCAAAAATGTTGTTACAATTTAAATTAAAACCCAAATGAAGCATTTGTAAACCGAATTCAAAGTATAAATGGCGCCCAACACAGAGTTGACAAATTTATGGGACAGTTAAAAAAAAATTAAAGATAAAATTGACAGCCTCTTTCGAAATATAAAACTTACCAACATAATTTTTTTTTTATTTAATAACTGCTAATAATGTTTTGGGTTTATTTTTTTTAAGATTTTTGCATATTTTTTGTAAATATTTTTTTTGTGTGGAATTTTTGTGATATTTCAAGTTAATGAATTATTAATTATTTGTTTTCTGTGTTCATTTATTTTGATAATGTAATAATTTAAAAATATAAATAAAGTATTGTATTCCATAGTAATGATGATGACAATATAATATCTTTTTTTGTAGACTTCTGTTTTTTTCTTTTTTTTAATTTTAAAGTCGTAATTTCTATTTTGTTGTTGATGTTACTGTTGTTGGTTTTATTCATTTAATCTCCTTGTTATAATGATAATTATATTAAATATAATTATAATATTAATCATAATAATGATAATAATCAATAATCATAATTTTAATATTTTATATTTTGTCACTTGTTTTTATTTGTGTGTGAGATTTTTTTTTTAATTTTTTTTGTTTGTAGTCCAACTTTGCTACCATTTTTTGTCGCTATGTATTTATGGGGGTTTAGGATAAGGGGGAGTCTTGTGGTTATTATTGTTTTAAATTATTTTTTGTCATTTTATTTAATTGTGTGTGTGTTTTTTTTTGTTTTGTATTTTTCTATGTACAAGTAGAAAATAGTTTGACCAAATATATTTTTTGTTTGTAATGGTTTTGTTATTTAATTCTTTTTTTTTGGGGTTTAGTTTGGTTTTAATACTTTTTTATTATTCGGTGTTTGCTTTCATCCATTTTTTGTTTGCGCTTTGAATGCAGACGGTGTGCCTGTACAAACATGCATTCATTATGCTTTTCAACTATTTATTTTTATGTTTTTTTTTTTTGGTTTTTAGTAATAATAATAATGATAATAATATAATAATAATAATGACCATAATATAACTTTTACTTTGTTTTATTTTCTTTTTTACTTTTAAATAACATTATTTTTCTTTTTGTATTTACTCTCATTTAATATCTCTTCCTGTTGCTGTTGTTGTTGATTCTATATGTAGTGTCTATTTTGCATTTTAGTATCCGTTTCCGTTTCGGTTTTAATAATTTTGCATACATTACTGCTATAGCTGCTAATTTCCCTAAGGACTTCTTCAGGGGGATTTTCTTTTCTTTTCGTTTTGTTTGTTTTGGATTAATGATATTTTGTTAAAAATTATAATCTGGTTTTCTTGCAGTTTAATGCTAGAAATATTTAATTTTTGTGGGTATGAGTTTTGTAGTTTTATGATCGCCAACATAAATTTCCTTCTTGTCAAAATTCCTTTCTTTATGGGTTGGGTTTTTTTCTGGGATCGGAAATGACAACGTTAACGAGGAGCTGCACTGGTGAAGGAGTTTTCTTCTCTGTGAATGTATGAGATGGAATCTTACATAGTTTGGGAGTATTTGGTTACAAATACTTGGTAAAAAGGCAAAAAAAAAATATTACAAAAGTTTATAATAATTTGAGAAATAGCAAACAAACCGCACACCTTAGAAAAAAATTGCAGAATTCACATAAAAGGGTATTTTCATTTAGTTATAAAAAATGCTTACTATACAGAAATAATGGCTCTTAGTGCGGTTGAAGTTCATTGAATTTTGAAGAATAATCTTTTACATTACTAAATTCATCACTAAAACCCGATCAAGGAAAAACTGCAATGGCGCCCAACGAAGAGAAGATTGTTTTACTGATTTTAATGTAATATTCTCAGAACAAATATATGTTAAAAATTTATAGTTTAACTTTACGAATGAAATTTTTTCATATTTCGCAATTTTTTATATTGCAAGGAAACTGCAATGACATAGCGCACAGTGGAATGGCTTCATAGATATTTGTGCAAAAACTATAAGGAGTGGTCCTAGAGCATTGAACGTTGGCACTCAGCATTATATTGACTAAATTCAGAAAAACAAGGAAAAGCGTTATGTTCGGCTATGCCGAATCTTATATACCCTCCACCATGGATTGCATTCCATTTTAATTACTGAAAAAAATCTTTGGATATGGAGCAAATCATGAAACGATCCTTTTTGTTTAAGTAACATATTAAAAAAAAAACGAACGCTTCACCTGAAAAATGTGGTGTTTGTGGCTTGAAATAGCTTTTTTGAGAGCTACATCCACACGGGGGCTACAACAAAATAAAATTTTATTTGTATAAATTTTATTGTGATTAATTCTTGCGAAAATAGAACGGAAACGGCAAAGTTTCAGATAAATTTCTTAGAAAATGTGGTGTTTATGGCTTAAATAAGCTTTTTTTGGGAGCGACATCTATTGGTGGATTATAACAAAATATGAACAGATTTAAAAAATTTTACTACGATGAATTCTTGTCTTAATTAAATACAAACTGCAAAAATTCACTTAAAATGCTTAGAAAATATGGTATTTATGGCTTAAATACATATATTTTGGAGCGACCTCTATAGGTTGACTATAACAAATTATGAACCGATTTGTAAAATTTTTGCTGTGATGAATTCTTGTCAAAATAGAATACAAACTGCAAAGTTTCTGCTAAATTGCTTTAATAATGTGGTGTCTACATATGGCTCAAAACCCGTATTTTGGAGTGACCTCTATAGGGGAGCTATATGACAACATTGAACGATATGACCCATTAGCAAACCCAAACAACATGCTACTATAAGAAATATTTCTACCAAATTTGATCAACCAAGCTCTATTAATACGAACTGTAGCGTGATTACAACAGACGGACGGACATGGCTAAATCGTCTCAGAATTTTACGACGATTAATAATATATATCGTCATCAGAAACGAAAAAGGGCGTAACAACAAGAAAAATGGAAATTTAGTTTTTGATGGATTTCGATACACTGCATCAAAATACACATACTGACAAATTTTTAGCGGCGTAATATTAAAAATGATAAATTTATTAACGAAATTCAAAAGGGACTAACAACAAATTGTTTCTATTTTCATAGTTAAAAAAATCATATTTCACGCAATTTTCACAAACCAGTTATAAATCATGTTTGTGTGATTTTATATATGCATCAGTATGTTTATATATTACCCTGAAAACCCCGTTTTTCTAACGACAGCACTTTTCATTATACCCTACACCACACTGTGGTACAGGGTATTATGACTTTGTGAATTTTTTATTTAGTCTTTTGGTTCTCCTGTAAAATTTTCAAACATGATGATAGGCCCTTTTTCGTTTCTGGTGACGATATACTTTATGGGATCTCAGATCAATATTTAGTGGAGGATATAAATGTTATATATATCTTTATCCGTAAAAGCGATCAATATTGGACATTTTGCAAAATGTTAATAATTTTTTTTTAATGAATTTTAATACAATTTAAAAAAAATTAGAAAAAATATTTTCAATTTTATTTTATATTTTTCATTAAGAGTGCAAATGAAAAATATAAAATAAAATTGAAAATATTTTTTTCAAATTTTTTTTAAATTGTATTAAAATTCATTAAAAAAAAAAATCTCTTTTTATTTTAAATTTAATTTTTTGTATTTTAGGCCAAGTTGTCCTCTACAGTATAGCCAAGTTCTACGATGGCCTTTTTTTGTCTTTCTCGAGAAATAATTAAATCTTTATGACAGGTGTCCCAGTATTTTCTAAAGTGCTCATTAGGCCGGATTGAAACGCAAAAACATGACCATTAATCACTTTTGAGTAGCACACAAAAGATGTGTCATGACGCCAACAGTTCAGAACCAAAAAGGAAAAGAATCTAAAAAAATTTCCTTAAGGTCGCCCAAGGACGATATTTGTAGAAATATTTTACTTTTTCATAGCTTTTCTTTAAAGACGTGCTTAATGTTGATGTTGGGTTTTTGTAATTGATGCTAATGCTGCATTAGGCATTAGAGTAATTGTAAATACGTTTTAGGGCAATAGGACATGTCCTTCTATTTCTTCTGCAACGTTGAATTTAAACATTTTAAAGTAATTAAGAAAAACATGCTATTATTTGGTCCATGCATCAAATACACAATACACATCGAAACCAAATTATTTTTATTTAGCCATAAGCAGAGACTTGAACCTGAGAAAATAATCAATGTAAGCAATTTTTTTTTTATCTAAAAAGAATTTTTCTCAAGTTAAGCTAGTTTTATTGATGTCAAAAGTATTTTCTAAGATCTGCAGTTTATGCTATTTTTTGTACAAAAATGTTTCTATTATTTGCAACACAAATTCAATTACCTATATTTGTTATTATTATTCCGTTTTTTCATAAAATATTTCTTCATATGCATTTGACACTTTCACTTTAAACAAATTCCATTGAGCAAAAAAATAATAATTTTAAATTTTTTTAATAAATAAATCAATTTTCGCTGAACTGTATAAAACAAAATCATATACCTATTTTATTACTTACTATATATATATATATAGTATGTATATAGTTTCTAAATATAATAATCATAATACATAAGTATCTTTTTTTGTGTCGGGTTAATGTACTTACTAAAATTGTTCTTTATAATATTCTGTTTGCTGCAGTTGTTGATTTTTGGTTTATAAAATATTATGGTTGTTGTTGTTTTTTTATTTCATTATTATTATTTCTTTATCTTTATTAATTAAACTCCTAGGTAGTATTTAGTTTGTTTTCTATTTTTCTTTAATTATTTATTTTCTTATTGTTCTATATAATTCTTATACATAAAAATGTAATTGCAAATATCCCTTGCCTTCATTTTTTTTTATTATTTAAATTTTAAATTTTTTCCTTAGATTTGTTGTGGCGTGTGTTTATAATGTATAAGTGGGTGTGTTCTATGTGTATGTAGTCTGTTATATATGTATATATGTGTGGGTGTAACTATTTTGAAATAATAGTTTTGTCATAATAAATTATGCTAAAATGAGAAGTAAGTATTTGTTTGTTAATATTTTAATGATAATGAGTTTTTTATTGTATTTATCATGGATTTGTTTTAAAATGCCTTTGTCTAATAAATAGAGTATGAAATAAAATGAAGAGTTCTAGAATGCTTAATTATGGAAAATATGTTAATGATTGAATTAATGCTAATTATTTCATTTTCTTTGTGGCTTTCTTTTTCTGTTTTGCAGCAAATATTAGCATTCATTGGAAATTATAAACGTCGCGATGATTTGAGTATTGAAAGCTAAAAAAAATATCTGTGAAAAATCGTCAGGAGGAGCGTTAGGCTTTACATTTAAATTATGGAACATATTTTTTTAATTTAGAATGAATTATTTGTTTTTATTAATAAAATTGGCAGAAATCTGTAATACTAATTCACTATAAAACCTAAGAAATAATCTTCATTTGTTTCTTATTAAAAAAAAATTAGGGCGTATGATTTATTTTAATATACATTTATTTTACGTCATTAAAAACATTTACAATTATTAAAGGTGGAATAAATCACTATAGCGTTCGTTTACGAGTATTTATTCGTTCCTTATCAACAAAATATATTGGGTCGTATGTTCTATTTTAATAGAAATTAATTTTAAATCTTTAGTAAAATTTTTTGAACGACCTTAAGACCATAGTCAGAAGAGATCTCGTAGGAAATTGACTGAAATAAATTCCATATTAATTACAACTAACAAATATTCTTCATTTCATCCTAATTGTAAAGAGATGTGGAAGTGTAAGTTTTATTTTAATATAACTACATTAATTTTGAGGATATTTGTGTCGTGTGGCGTATGATTCATTTTAATATAAATTAATTTTAAAGTTTGCTGGTAATCCAGAAATAGTAGCCACTTCGGCGTTGTGTTTGAAGAGGAAAATTTTGGAATATAATTGTTAAGTCTGGGGCAGATATTATATTTTTCTCAAAGGACTATACCCTACCCTAGCAGTCCTTGTAACGGGTGATTCATCGTGAGGTTTCATTTTCATTGTGATTTTATAACAGATCAGGGGTGACTCATATCAAACTGCTTTGGCATTTTTGTTCAATATCGTTTGGCAAGTCCGGTGTTTTATAGTGAAATTTTGTTCTGTTATGAAGCACATTTCTGGCTCAATGGATACGTTAATAAATCGAATTGCCGTATTTAGGCTGATGAGCTGTCGGAGAGTACCAAGAGCTACCATTACATCCATTAAAAACAACGGTATGTTGTGGTACTATTGGCCGTGGAATCACTGGCCCATATTTTTACAAAAATGAGGAAAATCAGAATGTTACCGTCAATGGTAACCGTTATCGCTCCACGTTAAAGCACCTTTGCTTCCTGAATTTCAAACGCATGGCCACGGTGAGCTCTGGTTACAATAAGACGGCGCTACGAGCCATACAGCGCGTGAAACAATGACCTTTTTGAGGAATCATTTTGGTGAGCACTTAATTTCATGTTTTGCTACGGTAACATTTCCACTTAGATCGTGCGAGATCACACCTTTGGACTATTATTTTCTCTGGGAATATGTAAAGTCTGAAGTCTTCAGGAATAAGCCAGCTACAATTGACGCGTGGAGTCATATACTCTATAGTAGAACAATCGTGCAGTCATGTACTCTACAGTAGACGACTCGTGAAGTCATCTACTCTGTAGTAGACGACTCGTGAGGTCATCTACTCTGTAGTAGACGACTCGTGGAGTCACCTACTGTATCAGGGAGTCCAATGAGACATGAACCGAAATCGACCGATATCAGGGAGTCCAATGAGACATGGACCGAAATCGAACGACTCGTGGAGTCATCTACTCTGTAGTAGAAGACACGTGGAATCATCTACACTATAGTAGACGACTCGTGGAGTCGTCTACTCTATAGTAGACGACTCGTGGAGTCATCTACTCTATAGTAGACGATTCGTGGAGTTATCTATTCTGTAGTAGAAGACTCGTGGAGTCATCTACTTTATAGTAGACGACTCGTGGAGTAATCTACTTTATAGTAGACGACTCGTGGAGTCATATACTATGTATATGGTAGACGCCTCGTGGATCACTATGTAGTAGTCGACTCGTGGAGTCATCTACTCTATAATAGACTAGTCGTGAAGTAAGCTACTCTAGACAGACAACGCGCGAAGTCATCTAATATATAGTAGATGACTCGTGGAGTCATCTACTCTGTAATATACGAGTCTTGAAGTTAGCTACTCTAGACAGACAACTCGCAAAGTCTTCAAATATATAGTAGACGACTTGTGGAGACATCTACTCTATAGTAGACGAATCCTGGAGTCATCTACTCTATAGTATACGACTCCTGGAGTCATAGACTCAATAGTAGACGACTCGTGGAGTCATCTACTCTATAGTGGACGACTCGTGGAGTCATATACTCTATAGTAGAACAATCGTGCAGTCATGTACTCTACAGTAGACGACTCGTGAAGTCATGAACTGCTTTGGCATTTTTGTTCAATATCGTTTGGCAAGTCCGGTGTTTTATAGTGAAATTTTGTTCTGTTATGAAGCACATTTCTGGCTCAATGGATACGTTAATAAATCAAATTGCCGTATTTAGGCTGATGAGCTGTCGGAGAGTACCAAGAGCTACCATTACATCCATTAAAAACAACGGTATGTTGTGGTACTATTGGCCGTGGAATCACTGGCCCATATTTTTACAAAAATGAGGAAAATCAGAATGTTACCGTCAATGGTAACCGTTATCGCTCCACGTTAAAGCACCTTTGCTTCCTGAATTTCAAACGCATGGCCACGGTGAGCTCTGGTTACAATAAGACGGCGCTACGAGCCATACAGCGCGTGAAACAATGACCTTTTTGAGGAATCATTTTGGTGAGCACTTAATTTCATGTTTTGCTACGGTAACATTTCCACTTAGATCGTGCGAGATCACACCTTTGGACTATTATTTTCTCTGGGAATATCTAAAGTCTGAAGTCTTCAGGAATAAGCCAGCTACAATTGACGCGTGGAGTCATATACTCTATAGTAGAACAATCGTGCAGTCATGTACTCTACAGTAGACGACTCGTGAAGTCATCTACTCTGTAGTAGACGACTCGTGAGGTCATCTACTCTGTAGTAGACGACTCGTGGAGTCACCTACTGTATCAGGGAGTCCAATGAGACATGGACCGAAATCGAACGACTCGTGGAGTCATCTACTCTGTAGTAGAAGACTCGTGGAATCATCTACACTATAGTAGACGACTCGTGGAGTCATCTACTCTATAGTAGACGATTCGTGGAGTCATCTACTCTGTAGTAGAAGACTCGTGGAGTCATCTACTCTGTAGTAGAAGACTCGTGGAGTCATCTACTTTATAGTAGACGACTCGTGGAGTAATCTACTTTATAGTAGACGACTCGTGGAGTCATATACTATGTATATGGTAGACGCCTCGTGGATCACTATGTAGTAGTCGACTCGTGGAGTCATCTACTCTATAATAGACTAGTCGTGAAGTAAGCTACTCTAGACAGACAACGCGCGAAGTCATCTAATATATAGTAGATGACTCGTGGAGTCATCTACTCTGTAATAGACGAGTCTTGAAGTTAGCTAATCTAGACAGACAACTCGCAAAGTCTTCAAATATATAGTAGACGACTTGTGGAGACATCTACTCTATAGTAGACGAATCCTGGAGTCATCTACTCTATAGTATACGACTCCTGGAGTCATCGACTCAATAGTAGACGACTCGTGGAGTCATCTACTCTATAGTGGACGACTCGTGGAGTCATTTACTCTATAGTAGAACAATCGTGCAGTCATGTACTCTACAGTAGACGACTCGTGAAGTCATCTACTCTGTAGTAGACGACTCGTGAAGTCATCAACTCTGTAGTAGACGACTCGTGAAGTCATCTACTCTGTAGTAGACGACTCGTGAAGTCATCTACTCTGTAGTAGACGACTCGTGGAGTCACCTACTGTATCAGGGAGTCCAATGAGACATGGACCGAAATCGAACGACTCGTGGAGTCATCTACTCTGTAGTAGACGACTCGTGGAGTCATCTACTCTATAGTAGACAATTCGTGGAGTCATCTATTCTGTAGTATAAGACTCGTGGAGTCATCTACTTTACAGTAGACGACTCGTGGAGTCATCTACTTTATAGTAGACGACTCGTGGAGTCATATACTTTATAGTAGACGACTCGTGGAGTCATCTACTCTATAGTAGATGACTCACGGAGTCATATACTCTATAGTAGACGACTCACTGAGTCATCTACTCTATAGTAGACGACTCGTGGAGTCATATACTCTATAGTAGATGACTCGTGGAGTCATCTACTCTGTAGTAGACGACTCGTGGAGTCATCCATTCTGTAGTAGAAGACTCGTGGAGTCATCTACTCTATAGTAGACGACTCGTGGAGTCATCTACTCTATAGTAGACGACTCGTGGAGTCATCTACTCTATAGTAGACGACTCGTGGAGTCATCTACTCTATAGTAGACGACTCGTGGAGTCATCTACTGTATCAGGAAGTCCAATGAGACATGGACCGAAATCGACTTTACTAGACAAATTACGATCTAAGAAAATATCTCCCAGCGCTAGATAGGAAAAACTGCGTACGTTAGAGTCAGTTCTGACGTTACATTGCCTGATCTGCGAACAGACCGGGAGGTTGGGTCCAATGACTTCTGCAGAAGCTATGGGGAGGAGGAAGAAGTGGATAATATTGTGTACCTGTTTTGAGTAAACGACGCTGGGATCGGCCTTCTAGGAAGTTTGGCCGCTATTGTAGGTACCGCATTATTGATAACTTTGTGTATCAAACAGGTTGGTTCCGACGAGTGGTAACTGGGCCTATTATAGATACCTCAATTGGTCTATGTGAGCTGGTAACTATGTCTTTCACCCTATCCTAAACCGAATGGGGGGTTGTCCGTTCGAATTAGTATGATATGTATGGGAAATATTAAATCAATGTGATTAATATGGATCATACCTTGTTGAATGCACTGTGTAGAACAGCTTATAATTATACACTATATATGTGAATAGTTCTTTCTCAAGTGTCACAAGTCACAAATTAGATCTTTCTCAAATTCTCAGAAAATGTTGCCATAGTACGTGGGAGTAATGCCCCGCAATATTAAAACAATTAAATGAATACTTAGAAAAATTTATTTTTTTCCTCTGTGATGGTTTTTTGAAATTAATTTTAATGCTACAAAGCATAAGAAATTGAAAATAGAAAATGTTGTTTCTTAATGGATTTTCCGTGCACTTTCCATAAAAAATATTATTTTTATCTTAAGCATTTTATTTCGGTCACTTTACGAAGAAATAAAAATAAAAATTGCTATATCTCAGAATCGATCTAATTTTTTTCCTCAAATTTTTATAAAAAATTGTCCATATGAACTGTTTATTTTGAAAGTGGCGTAAACGCCATTCTGTTTTTAAAGCAAGAGTAGTATCGTTAGAAGGCTAAGTGAATAGTAAAAATATATAATTTACATTCAGTTCACCTTAAGACTTCAACGTTTCAATATTAAGTGACAATTTTCGCATTTGAGTTTTATTAACCCACTATTTTCAATGATAAATCGAGTAAAGCAGAGGGCGTTTACGCCACTTTCAAAATAAACAGTTCATATGTACTCTACCGATGGTGTATATTTTGGCTGAAAATCTTTACCAAATTGCAAAGAAAAATATAAGATATATACTCGTTTGTTATTATATAAATATTGGTCATCCGCTCAGTCGTCCACTGTAAATTAGATTTCGGATGAGTGATATTAATATAAATTGATTTTGGATCATCATTAATGTCAGTCATACGACAATGAATGGGAAATATCAATTCATAGTGGAAATTGATTAATAATTATCATACTTTTGAAAATACTCTGTAAGGAGCACTCCATAATTCTATAGTATACATACGAGTTTACCTTAATATATTGTATGACCGTATTAGAATATAATGTATGGGTAGTATGATTAATATAAAGAACTGATAATAGTTTTATAGCAAGTTATCTTGATATTTTCTTCGATATTGTCACAATATACCAATGAATCAGTAATCTACTTGTTATCATATATCTTGGAACATTATTAATATTAATCATGCGCTCAATTGTCCACCGTAAATTTGGCTCGTATGAGTAATATTAATATAAATTGAACTGAGAATATCCTGAATGTCAATCATACGACACGATATTCAACATATATGGAAAATCTAATACTGAGAAAAAGGTTTCAGTATCCACTGAATGTGTAATATATATTTAACGTGAAACAAGATTAATATTAATCGTACGTTTTGCAATGTTCTATAAGTACATAATTCTATAGTGTACTTTTGGAACATTATTAATATGCTCAGGAGTCCATTTTAAAATTGCTGTTTACATATGAGTAATATTAATCCAACTTGATGTATTATTATAGTTAATCATATGTTATGAAGAAAGCTATCAAAAGAACCATTGCATGGATGATATTAATCCAAAATGGCACATGATTAATCAAAGGTTTACACGTGCTCCTCAAGGAACCCTTTCCGACGATAAAAAAGACTTTTAAGATCTCTCTGGGAATATTTAGATATTTTCTTTGCTTTTAATGAAACATTTCCCTTTAATTATTTTTTTCTTTCTCTTCTTAGTAATTTGTTTCACCTTATTTATTGTAAATCCATTTAATAATTTATTGTGAGATTTTTAATCACAAGAAAATATTGCAGTTTAATCAAACCACCGTAAAAAAATAAAACTAACGCTCTAAAAAATGTTTAAAAATTAATAAAAAATACAATTCTCTAGATAATTTCTTTACAAGCGTCTTAATTTTGTTTGTTTCTTTCTCCACTTTTTTTTACTCGTATTAATAATAATAATATTTCTTAAGATATCTTTTATGGTGAGTAAATTTTTTTATTTAAAAAATACTTTTTTTAACGCTGAAGATGTCTAAAATTGATATAAGTATAATAATCTGTGTTTTTTTGTAAGTTTTAAATGTTTTATTTTTTTTTGTGGTAAATTTAGTGAAAGTATTTTTTAAGTTTTTTTTCAATATTTTTTTTTTATTTTTTGTTGTATAAGCTGATATGGTTTTATAAAAGCCGCAGTATTTTTTGTTTTATATTTTTTTTTGGTTTAATTTAAAGAGTGAATGGGAGATTTGAAGGTGAGATTAACAAATAAATAAAAAGATATTTAAAATTAAAAAAAAATAATTTCTTAGAATTTGTAAAATATTAAAAATGTCATAGTTGTTGTTATTTTGCGTCCCTGTGTCATATTTATTTTTATTTTGTTGTTGTTAATATATTGTTATTTTTCATGTAAGTGTTTTAGTTGTAATTATTTTATTGTTTAATTTTATTTCGCTTTTCCGGTTTTATAAACTATTTCATTTTGTTTGTTTTTTTTTTCTTTAATTTCCCGTTTATTTTGCTCTAGGTTTATCGAAAACTACTTTAGGTTTGTTTTTCTTTTTTTTTTGGTTTAGCTATTTTCTTATTTTGTTTGTTTTAATATTTACTTTGAAACCATTTTACTAATATTTTGCATGTCGCTTTATTTCTTGTTTTGTTTTTAAGTTATTCCACTTGGTTTTTTCTCATAGTTAAAACTTTTTGTGGCTCAGTTGAGTTTTAAAGGGTTTTTGCTTTTGTTGTTGTTGTTTTTTTTTAGAAAATATTATTGTTTTGTCTTAACGTTTTATTTTTTATTTTCGGTAAAGTGCAAAAAACTGTTTTTCCTTTTCTATGAATTTTGAAAAATTTGTTTGTTTGTAGTGTTTGTCAATATATGTTGGGTTTTTTGGTTTGAATGGTTGTTTTAGAGTTTTTTTATGGTAAGAGTTTTAAAAATTGTTTTTCTTTTTTTGGTTTTAATGTGAGAAGTGCGAATTCATGATCTTGTTGTTATAGGTGGGTTGTAGTTTAGAGGATTTTTTTCGCTTATTGTTTTCAAAACGAAAAACAAAATAAACCTTTTGAAATTACCTTATACAGAAGAACTTATAGAAACTTAGATTGCAGGCGATATTTGGGAAATACGCAGACAAAACCCAGAATTTGAATATGAATTTTTGGACAATACAATTTAAAGTCCTAAACTCCATAAAGAGAGATTAACAGCAATATGTTATTATGTTTACCTCGGAAACTTTTAGCATCTCTAGGCTTCATATACTAACCCCAAAAATTTGGGAAATTTGGCTTTGGCAAACATTAATTTACAAAGATAATTAATATTAATCATACGCTCTGAAGTTCAGAATTATGTTAATACGTCCTCCCTCCGATTAATATTCTGGATTTGAATATACATTTACGTCTCGAACTCAGAAAAATGAATTGGCCTCATGTCTGTCACCAAAAATCCTTCCCCGATTTAAAATGTATTGAAAATATATATTGGGAAATTTTGATTTTTGGCTGAAAGAAAATAATTAATATTAGTTATACGCTCTGAAGTCCAAGAGTCATACGTCTTCACTCCAAATTGAACAATAAACTATTCATGATTTGAAGCTAAATTTAAGTCTTGAAATCTGAAGTATCTCTTGGCCTTAAATCTATACTCCTAAAATGTCTTCCCCGATTTAAAACGTATTGAAAATATATATTGGGAAATTTTGATTTTTGGCTGAAAGAAAATAATTAATATTAGTTATACGCTCTGAAGTCCAAGAGTCATACGTCCTCACTCAAAACTGAAGAATAGACAATTCAGAAGTTAAAGCTACATTTACATCTGGAAATCTGAAGTATCTCTTGGCCTTATGTCTATAACCCTAAAAATCCTTCCCCGATTTAAAAAGTTTTAATAATAAATGTTCGGAAATTTAAATTTAATACAAAAATAATTATACCCTCTGAAGTCCATTATTATGTTTATAAGTCTTCATTCCAATCTCCAGAATATACAACTCTGGTCTCAAACTCTGAAGGTAACCTGGACTCACATCGAAAAAGGTAGTTTTTCAGGAGAGGCGATCAATGTTTGATGATTTTTTGAAACTTGTGTGGAATTCCTTTATAATGCAAATCTTATGACCTGTACTGTTTTGTGAATAACTTTGAATTGGGTTGACAGATAAACACCAAATTTTAACTGAACATAATTTGGAATATTTAGAAATTAAAAATGCAATCTCCCTGAAAACATGCTAAGTCGATTTAGCATGTTTTAGAATGGAGGTATCGATATGTCTCTGCCAAAAATCCCTCCCTGATTTATAATATATTGAAAATATATCTGTGAAATGTAGATTTTTGTTTAAAATTAATTGAATACGAAATAATTAATATTACTTATAGGCTCTAAAGTCCAGCATTATGGCCATACGTTATCACTCCAAACGGCAAGATATTAGAATTCGGCATTTGAAATTACATTTACGTCTCGAACTTAGTTGTTGTGTTGTCGTCTTGACTCTGATCTTCAGAAATTTTTAATTTGAAATGTTTACATAAAAGTCTAGCAACAGCTTAAAACAATTCTATGGTAAACTCTGAACAAAGGTATTTATGCTATTGCCACCAAATCTATAATTGGATTTGCTTCATAAAAAGACTTGATTCGAAAATACATGTATGCCTCTAACTCTGAAATATCTTTTAAACCTGTAAACTCCAATATCCTCTTTCGATTTATTCTTGGTTTATGAAATAGTTAATATTAGTCATACGTACTGAAGCCCCAATGTCTTGATTCTGATCATCAGATAATTACAATTAAAAATATTTTTGTCTAGAGCTACTAATATTATGAAAATTATTAATATTAGTCATACGTTCTGAAACCTTTACATTTTATATACGAGTACATTGATTCTCGTCGTCAGGAAATTACCATTTAATTCCAAAATCGCCCAAAAATCTATATGATTTGTCTGCATAAAAGGACTTTCATTTTTATTTTATCTCCAGCCTGTTATCTAGCTCTCTTACAAGTGCCCATTGCAAAATAGGTGTCTACTTGATGACGTATGATTTTTATGAATATTTTTTGAAAGTCTTATAACTAGATATCCCAGAAACGCATACAAATAATTAATATTAGTCATACGCTCAGTTTCCACAAAACTATATAGAAGTATATAAGATAATATTGATTCCCTTCGTCAGAAAATTACTGTTTGAAATATATATCTAAAATAAATAATACTAGCGAAACTCTCTGGAGCTCCAATATTTGTACATATTGATTGGGATCTTCAAAAAATTATAATTAAAAATCGACTCAAAAATCTGGGTTAAAGGAAAGAGAAGAGTTGTCTGCATTAAAGAGTTTCGTTTTAATTGTATATCCATCCTGTTCTCCAGCTCTCTGACGTATGATTTATAATAATATTTATTAAAATTCTTATAGCTAGATTTTTCAAAAACTCATACGCTCTGAACTCCATTGTATAAGTCATATGACTGGCACCCGCTTGTTATGACAAATAAGGTTGGACTATGATCTGAATATCGAGTCAAATATGGATTAAATCAGATTTGATTAAGACACGGATACTGACACGGATCAGATGAGAAGATGAACTGAAATGTTACCAATCCTGTGACCGGTCCCTGGTGAGTAGGGACTGATTTCAGTTCCGGTCCTTATATATGCAAGGGTCATGTCCTTTTCATATTGGCTAAACTTCGAAGGTTGACATCTTAGCACATGTTTGGGATCCTGAGTTTTTCCAATAACACTGGCCCTAAGAATAGTCCCAAAGAAGATGTCTGCAACAACGCATGAAATCCTATACCCTTTTTAGGAATTGGATTTTTATGTCTACATTGGGATCTGTTCTGTGATATATAACATTTAAAGTTATTGATTGCAGATCAATAGATGCTACTGATTTTTATTAATTCTGTTCAGGTTTGAATGTGATTTCAAAGCTCTGAAATTTAAACTTACTTAGGCGTATGAGTAATAAAAAAAAACAATACTGATATAATATTGATTTCAATGAATCGATTCTGATTTAGATGTAATTCTTATTTATATCGGTCAAATCTTTGGATATAGACCTACCTTAGACATATTAGTTATAATATTTTTATAGAAAAAAGTAATAACGATACGCTCATATGTTCTGTAATAATTTTTCTCTTCTGTGGTTGATATAATTCCCATAGAGTTCGAAGAACCAGACCTAAATTAAAAGTATGAGTAATATTATTATTGTATAGAAAATAGTATTAAAAATACGCTCAGATGTTCTCTAATAAATTTTCTTATTATTTTGAGTGATCCGGTGGGTGATTTGTTAGTGTGCTCACCTAGGAGCGTTGGGGTGGTGTGGTGTGGTTGGTTTCCATTATTAATATTAATCATACATCATGATAGCTCTGCAAATATTTCATTTATATTTCTATGATTTCACATATCATATGATTTACACGCTGAAAAAAAATCGCCTCTGTAGTATAATGTCCCAAACATATTCTGCTTGAAACATAAATATTTTTAGGGTGCACTCCAAATATATAATATTTGACAAATACAAATATTATATGTTTGGGAGGATATTGTTCTAAACAAAACTATGTTTACATCCTAATATTTTTTATTTGGATATGATATTTCCCAAACAAACATCTTTTTGCGTGAATGTATGTATACTATTCTTTAATTGTTTTAAGTTTACAGCAATTGAAAGGTAATTTTTTAATTTTAGTAAAATTTCTTTATAATTGATGAATTGAATTGGTTTCAAATAGAAGTTAGTGCTATTTTTAATAGGAATGCATAATTCGAAAATGAAAAAATTAAAACTAATATTCGAAAAATTCAGCAAAGTTTTGAAAATATTTTTTTTAATAAAATATATTTGGAAATATTCATAAACAATAATTTTATTCGTATTTAAACAAATATTTTATTTGAGAAAATCAGTTCGCAAATATATTTTATTCTAATATATTAACATATGGGTTCTAAATACATTTTATTGATTTTCAAATAAAATTTATTTGCTCGAAAATATATAATATTTAAAAATTTGTGTTCCAAGTATATTTTTTTTCGATTCAAACATATCAAAAAAGGCGATTTTGCCCCGTGTAGATAAATCATTGTTCTCAGAACGTACGATTAATATTAATAAAACACATTAATCATATGCTTTGAAGTCCTCATCGATTCATTTCTCTCCTTTGAAAAATGTAGAAAAACTGTTGCCTAGCCAGTTAGTTAATTACAAATATTTTTTAATTATTATAAAATGTACCAATTCTTGTTTTTGCTAAGCATTTTGCGCGCATTTCCCAATTCCGTCAATATTCAAAAGCAACTGAAATACTTTTCGCAAAATTTGTTTATAGCTTTTGTTTGTTTTTGTCTTCAAATAGTCTTTTCAAGTGGTTTTTCTATGATTTTTGGTTTCAAGTTGTGTGAGTTTTGATTACAATTTTCTAAAATTGTTATTGTTCATTTAAAGGTGCTCTTTAAACTTTTGTTGTTGTTCTTCTTCTTTTAGTTGCTATTTTTATGAAACGTAAATTGAAAAAATATTAATCATCAAATATACATTTAAAAATAAAACCTAAGAAAATCCAAAAATTTACTTCATTTAACACGGACGGAATTTTTGAAACTATTTACCAATAATAATAATAAATAAACAAAAGCGGAGCTGAGGAAAGTTTTTTAAAAAAACAATTCATTTTTTGTTTCAATTACATTTTGTTTTTATCATAAAAACCTGCTTTGCTTTTTTCTTGGGGATTAGTTTTTTTTGTCTCATTATGTATATATATATATGTATATATATTAATAACCGTTATTAATAAATATATTTGTTTTGTTATTTTATATATATAATTATTTTTTTTATTTACAGTATAAATTCGATTACTGTTTCTTGTGTTTTTTTCCTATTTTATTCCTTCTATTTTTACTCTCTCCCGATGTTTTACTTCATATATGTATGTAAAAAACTAAGTAATTGTGTTTTTTTTTGTTTAAAAAAAAGATGACTGCTATATTTGTGTATATATACAAAAAATTAAGAAAATCATGATTAACATTAGTTTTTTTTGGATAATGCTGCAAAGATTTTCTTCTTGTTGTTTTACAATTTGTAGTCCTTGCGAATTCCTTTTGAAAATCGTTAAGACCATTTTTAAAATGTCTTTTGTATTTCCTACTCTCATTTTTTATAACTTTCCTTTGTGTTTTAGTAGTTTTTTTAATGATTTTTTGTTTAATTTCTTTTAATAAATGCACTTTCTTAGCTTGGTTTTTTTCATATATTTTTTTTGTTTTTAATAATTTCATTACAAGCACTACCAATTATTGTTCAATGTATATATATATATATTTTCATTCATCTTCTTTTTTTAAATCTTGAATTTAAGAATACAACTTAGGAGAACAATGCAGTGAAATTGTTTGTGTTTTTCAATTCTTCTTTGTTATAACCAAGTAAAATTACAATAATTTAATCAAAAACATAGTAATTAGAACTTATTGAAAATGCCATAATCAGGTGGTCATGTGAGTGTTATTAATTACTAAAAATAATAGAAAAATATTAATATTACTCATTCGGAGGCTGATTTCTTCACAAAATTAAAAGCAGCAAATCTATTAACATCTGCTAATATTGTTAATATTTTTCCTACAATTTTATGAAAATATAAATTTGAAATTTCAAAATCAAAACAACTCCTTCACAGTCGTCTTTATAGACTCCTTCACAGTAATCTTCAAAGACTCCTTCACAGTCGTCTACGAAGACTCCGTAATAGTCATCTACAAAGACTTCTTCACAGTCGTCTACAAAAACTCCTTCACAGTCGTCTACAAAGACTCCTTCATAGTCGTCTACAAAGACTTCTTCACAGTCGTCTATAAAGGCTCCTTCACAGTAGTCTTCAAAGACTCCTTCACAGTCGTCTATAAAGACTTCTTCAAAGTGGACTATAAAGACTCCTTCAGAGTCGTCTATAAAGTCTCTTTCAGAGTTGTCTAAAAAGACTTCTTTGGAGCCGTCTATAAGGACTTCTCCAGAGTTGTCTATAATGACTTCTTCAGAGTCGTCTAAAAAGACTTCTTCAGAGTCGTCTATAAGGACTTCTTCAGAGTGGACTATAAGGACTTCTTCAAAGTGGACTATAAAGTCTCCTTCAGAGTCGTCTAGAAAGACTCCTTCAGAATCCTCTACAAAGACTCCTTCACAGTCGTCTAAAAGACTCCTTCAGAGTCGTCTCTAAAGACTCCATCACAGTTGTCTATAAAGACTCCTTCAGAGTCGTCTAAAGAGACTTCTTCATAGTCGTCTAAAAAGACTTCTTCAGAGTCGTCTAAAAAGACTTCTTCAGAGTCGTCTATAAGGACTTCTTCAGAGTGGATTATAAAGACTCCTTCAGAGTCGTCTATACAGACTCCTTCAGAGTCCTCTATACAGACTCCTTAAGAGTAGTCTATAAAGACTCCTTCACAGTCGTCTATAAAGACTCCTTCAGAGTCTATAAAGGCTCCTTCACAGTCGTCTATAAAGACTCCTTCACAGTCGTCTATAAAGACTCCTTCAGAGTCGTCTATAAAGACTCCTTCACAGTCGTCTATAAAGACTCCTTCAGAGTCTATAAAGGCTCCTTCACAGTCGTCTATAAATACTCCTTCACAGTCGTCAATAAAGAATCCTTTACGGTCGTCTATAAAGAATCCTTCACAGTCGTCTATAAAGACTCCTTCACAGTCGTCTGTAAAGACTCCTTCACAGTCGTCTGTAAAGACTCCTTCACAGTCGTCTGTAAAGACTCCTTCACAGTCGTCTATAAAGACTCCTTCACAGTCGTCTATAAAGACTCCTTCACAGTCGTCTATAAAGACTCCTTCACAGTCGTCTGTAAAGACTCCTTCACAGTCGTCTATAAAGACTCCTTCACAGTCGTCTATAAAGACTCCTTCACAGTCGTCTATAAAGACTCCTTCACAGTCGTCTATAAAGACTCCTTCACAGTCGTCTATAAAGACTCCTTCACAGTCGTATATAAAGACTCCTTCACAGTCGTCTATAAAGACTCCTTCACAGTCGTCTATAAAGACTCCTTCACAGTCGTCTATAAAGACTCCTTCACAGTCGTCTATAAAGACTCCTTCACAGTCGTCTATAAAGACTCCTTCACAGTCGTCTATAAAGACTCCATCACAGTTGTCTATAAAGACTCCTTCAGAGTCGTCAAAAAAGACTTCTTCAGAGTCGTCTATAAGGACATCTTCAGAGTGGACTATAAAGACTCCTTCAGAGTCGTCTATAAAGACTCCATCACTGTTGTCTATAAAGACTCCTTCAGAGTCGTCAAAAAAGACTTCTTCAGAGTCGTCTATAAGGATATCTTCAGAGTGGACTATAAAGACTCCTTCAGAGTCGTCTATAAAGACTCCATCACAGTTGTCTATAAAGACTCCTTCAGAGTCGTCTAAAAAGACTTCTTCAGAGTCGTCTATAAGGACTTCTTCAGAGTGGATTATAAAGACTCCTTCAGAGTCGTCTATACAGACTCCTTCAGAGTCGTCTATACAGACTCCTTCAGAGTCGTCTATACAGACTCCTTCAGAGTCCTCTATACAGACTCCTTCAGAGTAGTCTATAAAGACTCCTTCACAGTCGTCTATAAAGGCTCCTTCAGAGTCTATAAAGGCACCTTCACAGTCGTCTATAAAGGCTCCTTCACAGTCGTCTATAAATACTCCTTCACAGTCGTCTATAAAGACTCCTTCACAGTCGTCTATAAAGAATCCTTCACAGTCGTCTATAAAGACTCCTTTACAGACGTCTAAAAAGACTTCTTTTGAGCCGTCTATAAGGACTTCTCCAGAGTCGTCTATAAGGACTTCTTCAGAGTCGTCTAAACAGACTTCTTCAGAGTCGTCTATAAGGACTTCTTCAGAGTGGACTATAAGGACTTCTTCAAAGTGGACTATAAAGTCTCCTTCAGAGTCGTCTAGAAAGACTCCTTCAGAATCCTCTACAAAGACTCCTTCACAGTCGTCTAAAAGACTCCTTCAGAGTCGTCTATAAAGACTCCATCACAGTTGTCTATAAAGACTCCTTCAGAGTCGTCTAAAAAGACTTCTTCAGAGTCGTCTAAAAAGACTCAATAAAGAATCCTTCACAGTCGTTTATAAAGACTCCTTCACAGTCGTCTATAAAGACTCCTTCAGAATCGTCTATAAAGACTCCTTCACAGTCGTCTATGAAATTATATTTATACATATTATCAATGTGAGTATGCATAACTGTATCTGGATCCGATAGGTGTAACTGTATCTGGATATCGTCCCAAATTAGCCAGAAAAACTGAACTTGTTAATTTACTAATTCGTCAATTTGTTTCAATTTGTCAATATGGTTCAAATTTATTCATTTGATTCAAATTTGTTAATTTGGTTAAAATTTGTTAATTTAGTTAAAATTTAGTTTGTTTAGTAAATTTGGTTAATTCTTTTTTTTTAGTTTATTTGGTCCAAATTTGTTAATATGGTCCAAATTTGTATATTTATTTAAATTTGTTAATGTGAATCAAATTTGTTAATTAAAAAAAAGTTATCAAAAAGGAAGGAAAGTACATTTTCTGTTTGTCAGCCCAGTGCCCTATATAAGTAGTAAAGGTTTTGCAGATTTTACATTCCAAAATTTATTTCATTGACCTAAAAATGCCAAATTTATAGAAAATTGATTCCATACATATTATTTGAAAATATTTATTATTTAAATGCATACAAATGCATTTCAAATTCCGTTCTTTGCTTGAGTTTAATTCTGGACTTTGATTAATATTAATAAAATATTTTTTTCCAAAAAGCGTACTGTGGCATTGTATTAAAATTACTATCAATCATACGCCACAACTTGTAAAAGTATTTAGTTATGACTTTAATATAAATTTATATTTATAAAATTTTTACTGTTCATCTTTGACGTATTTTAGCTATTCATCTTTGACGTACCACAGTAAGCTTATCGCCCTTTTTCCAGTTGGCGTCGTCGACGTCGTCGACGTCGTCACATCATTTTCGTCATATCTATGAAGATCTAGCTTTGTCATCTTTACGCCAAAACGAATGTTTTTGGTATCCATGAACTAACAAAAACCCTTTTTATAACTTAACAATATTTAAAAAAATTTCAAAATTTATGAAGTCGTCAATCTAAACAGTGTCGATTAAGAATCGACGTCGACGACGCCAACTGGAATAAGGGCGTATATTTTGAGGCATGATATCTATTAATTTATATTAATAACAATGATACCCTACATGAGCCACAAACTACTAATCAGTGGTTTTCTGAAAAACCGCCTATATCCGAAATTCTTTTGATCAATATTTAACACTTCTGCTTTGTGTCAAATTTTTAGTTAGTTTTCCCAAAATTTAACTATGCACATTTGATAGCTAAAACAGTACAGTACTTTTCAGCTCATTGATTTGGGACTCAATTCTTAGAATTGGATATGAAAGTAGCCCCAAAAATAAGAAATTCAGCATCATTCATTTAATAAAGTTAGCTCAATTAATAATTTAATGGCCATACGATTTTTTTTTGCTTAAGTGGATTTTAGCACTTTTTCTATATTTTTTCTCGGTATACCGTACGGAATATCTCTTTTTTGTCTGAAGCAAAGTTGTAGATATTAAATAGGAAAAAAATGCGGAACAAACCAGTGCCTTAAAAATCGCAAAAATGTTCTGTTCTGTTTTATAATATTCTGTTTTAAAGTACTGCTTTATACGTTTACGTATTTTTCAATATTTTACTGACAAATATTTTATGACTTTGTGGACATTTTTGCGATTTTTCGGGTAGTTTTGTTCCGCACTTTTTTCTCCTATTCAATATCTAGAACTTTGCTTCAGACACAAAATAGATTTTCCGTAAGGTGTACCGAGAAAAATATAGAAAAATTGTGAAAAACCCACATTGAACAAAAAAATCGTATGGCCATTGAATTATTAATTGAGCCAACTTGACTAAACGAATGATGCAGAAGTTCTTATTTTTGGGGCTATTTTCACGTTCAATTCTCAGAATTGAGTCCCAAATATTTAATTTCTCCTAATTTTGTTTCTTATTATTGACCTTTGACATATGATTGATATCAATTAAAATTGTTATAAATCATAATTTTTTTCTCGTTAAAGTCTGTTCCACAACAAAGCAATTGAACTTTGTGGCCTTATTTCTGGCTAAAATTTATTTAAATATGTATTTTCAATAAATTCCATTTACCAATAAGCAAAAAAATTTTAAAAATTTTGTTTTTTACAGAACTGAAGAGAATACAACAAAAATTGTCTCAATTAATAATTATGTTTTGTTATTTTAGTTTTCGGTTATACTCCTTTCAATCTAATTTTATTAAGAGTAGGCATGTATATGTAATAATTGCATTTAGTACCCTGTATCCTATGAGTGTGTGTGTGTGTGTGTGTGATTTTATAATTTCTTCATTCTTAAATATTTTTTAAATATTATAAATAAGAGCTTGTGAGTGTTTTGTATTTTATCCGTCTCATAATGTTGTAATATTTTACGAGCTGTAGTCAATTCATTCTTTTAAGTTTGTTGGGTTTTTGTTTTGTTTTTTTTTTAAAAAAGCCTTGTTTTTTTGATAATGATAAAAAGGCAAAATTTTCTAAGTTTGGTTTTTTTATTCATATATGCAAAATTTTAAGAAAGTGTTTCCTGTTTGCTTTTATTTTGTTCAATATTCAATTTTTAGTATCGTTTTGTTTTGTATTTTTTTATTGTTAATATAAAGTGCAAAATAGTTGTAAACCTTATAATTCAGAGGCTTTTTTGTTTTTTTTGTTTTCTTTTTAAATTTATCAAAATTTTATTTTCATAAAATTTTGTTGACTATCTCTAAAAAAATGCTAATTTAGTACTAGTAGTTATTTGTTGTTGTTGTTTGTTATTTGTTTTTTTTTTTGTAATAATATTTACAGTTCATAATAACTTGTTAAGATATTCTTTGTTTTTCTTTTAAAAATGGACTAGTTTCTGATTTTTCGCATTTTTTTAATTTATATTTTAAATTTGGTTTCTTTCTTTTCTTTTATACTTAACATTCTATAAGAATGCCGATTAGCCTAAAACTATTTAATAATAATTATTTTATAATCTTTTATTTTCTATAATGTAATAATAATAATAATATCTGTTTTATTTTTAGATATATATTGTATTGTTCGTTTTTGTTTAATTTTAATATAACATTTAAATGTTAGATTTTATTTTATGTTTTACTTTGTTTTTTTTTTTTTGTTTTAATTAATCTTAATTCATTTTGTTTGTGTACATTAACAATGTTGACGCATATCATTTCATTTTGCAGAAATTCCAAGTATCAAATCAAGTATTGCCCGAAAATTTCTTTTGGAGGTTTTGATTTTATGACAACGCTTGATTTGTCTTGATCTTACCTTATAGATTCGTCAACATTGTTTTTTAAGGAACGTCAAAGATAACTGTATTGTTTATTATTTATTTACAAACTTACAAATAGTTGTTGTTCGATAATAATAAAATACTTATGCGTTAGAAAATGTTTGAATCATTAACCAATTGTAGTTTTAAACAAATTATTGTTATGGATATAGGACAGACATAATTTTCTAGAGTGATTTAGAAATCAGAGAGTGTTTTGGGTTTGAAAGGACTTTACGCCAAATTTTTGCTAAAAGTGAAATGGAAATCATTAGGATTTTTTTAGCATTATAAACAGTATTCTGAGTGTGTACTTATACTATGTGTAGTATGAGTAATACTATTTCAAATTTTGTTGCTACATAAATCGTGATATTAATTAAAATTTATATTTATCCTACGCCAAATAGAGATCATTGGCCGTACTAAGTGTTGCATGATTAATATTAATTAATATTTGTCATAAGATACATAAAGCGTGTCATTCTCCACATATATATACATACATCAGAGGCCGTACTATGGATGGTATGATTGATATATGAATTCATATTTATCATACGCTACATAAATCGTATGTTGTCTTACACAGTACAGTATTTTTCAGCTAATTGATTTGGGATGCAATTCTGAAAAATTGGGCGTTAGAGTAAATCCAAAAATAAGAACTTCTGCATCATTCGTTTAACCAAGTTGGCTCAATTGATAATTTAATGGCCATACGAGTTTTTTTGCTCATGGTAGATTTTTTGCACTTTTTCTATATTTTTTTGTTGGTATACCGTAAGGAATATCTCTTTTGTGTCAGAAGCAAAGTTGTAGATATTGAATGGGTGAAAAAAATGCGGAACAAATCTACCCGAAAAAGTGCATCCAGTGCCTTAAAAATCGCAAAAATGTTCTGTTCTTTTTTATAATGTTCTGTTGTTCTGTTTAGTATTTTCCAATATTTTACTTTATTATTTGATTTTTAAGGCACTGGATGCACTTTTTTCGGTTAGGTCTGTTCCGCTGTTTTTCTCATATTCAATATCTACAACTTTGCTTCAGACACAAAAGAAATATTCCGTACGGTATACCAAGAAAAAAAATGTAGAAAAAGTGCAAAAAATAAACCTTGAATAAAAAAAAATCGTATGGCCATTAAATTATTAATTGAGCCTACTTGACTAAACGAATGATGCAGAAGTTCTTAATTTTGGGGCTACTTTCACGTCCAATTCTCAGAATTGAGTCCCAAAATCATGTGTTGTACTGTGTTGTTAGCATAATAAATATTTGTCCCAATATACAATCCCATAAGACGTTCGTACTATGCGTAGTTGTCATCTGTCAAATACAGACCATAGGCTGTACTAAGTGTTGTATGATTAATATTAATTCATATTTACCTATTTGATGTATTTATGGGATTTACGGATATATGCAAATAGTTCTTTTATTAGCATAATTAATCTTTTTCTCAAAATATGCCTTGTATGAGTGATTTACGTCAAATATAGACCATAGGCCATACTAGGTGATGCATGATTAATATTAATAATTATCATATGACACATACATCGTAGTTATCTTAATAGCTTTCTGATATACTTATACTCGTATATTCAAAAACCTGAAACGCAAAATACATATCAAAGTTATGAATATTACAAATTTTAATAGTAAAAGTATATGTGCAGTAGAAAATAAACGGCATATAATATATTTCGTGGTAGAGACATTAATGTCCACAAATTTGAATAAAATTTATGTTAAAATAAATCTCCATTTCCAAAGATGTGCAGTACCATACCCTAAGTTCCCTTTTAGCAAATATTGAAAACATCTACAGTAAAGCATAAACGGAGTATAATCGATATGATCATATTATAACCGCACTAGAGTAATATTTGTGGTACACTTGTAGGAACTTTAGTGTCAAAAAATTCTAATAAATTTTCTATTAATGCAAATCTCCTTTTCCAAAGTTATACAGAATTCCATTTCTGATACTTCTCACTAAATACATTTAAGTACAGTTTATCTTGCCTTAGTACGGCTAGTTACAGCTATAAGAAAGGTCGATTGAGAAAAATACTTTTCCAAGGATGTGTAGAATTATACACGAAGTTTCCTTTTAGAAAATGCTGAAAATACGTTTATGCAGTAAAGCATAAACGTAGTATAAGCAACATTATCATATTGTTACCTCCATTCTAAACTATGCTAAGTGCAAAAAGGTCGTTTTCAGGAGAGGCGATCAATGTTTGATAATTTTTTAAATTTGTGTGTAATTCCGTTATAATGCAAATGGAATGACCAGTACTGTTTTATGAATAACTTTTGATTCATTTGACGGATAAACACCAAATTTTTGACTGAATATAACGCAATTTCCCTAAAAACATGCTAAGTCGACTTAGCATGTTTTAGAATGAAGGTATCGATATTACAACTACACTCGACAAATGTTTGTGATATACTTCCAGGATCTTTAATCTGCACAAATTCTAACAAAATTTATATTATTGGAAATATAATTTTCCAAATATGTGCAGAATCGTGTTTCTAATACTTTTCAGAAAATATAAATACGTACCTTACAATCCTACTTTGCATGTATTTATAAGAAAAGATCTGCATCGATATTTCTGGTAGTCCCATTGAAGAACATATCACTTGACTGCTTTTATTGTGATACATCACCACACATTGTCTGAAATCCTTCTTCAGTACTGATACAGGTCTTCAGACGTCCTACAGACACAGGGCTATACCCTTTGTGTGTTCTTCAGATACACGCCTTATATTGTCTTTGGGAATTTCTAGTATAAATATATACACAGTGTATTCATCAGACTCGCAGCGCCCGTTGTTCGTAAGATTCCTAGAGTACCGACACAGGTCTATAGAAGTATTCGTCTGATACACTTATTCTTAATTTTAATTCTTTGATTCTTAATTTTAAGTACAAAATGTACTTATTTTAAAGACTAATGACGTCTTTGGAGCATTTCTTTAATTTTAGTAAATTTTTTTTTTCAGTGTACGTTCGTCCGGTTCTCACGTTGCATCTGATCCTTCTCTAATAATACACAATAAGTTTCGCTCGACGAGCTTTACGTTATTTTCGACCGTTTTAGGGTATTGATACAGGTTTCTAGCTCAAGTAGCTCCTAGATTATTGATGCTGGTCTCTAGGCTCACGCATGTTTTGTCCGAGGGCTGTTGCAAGTCTTTGGGAAGCCCTGTCGGTGCATGCGTTGCAACGTGTTTTTCCACGATTTTACTCTAATTCTTATGTAGATCTATAGATGCGTGTATTCTTTTTTCACATTGTTTCTGATCCTTCTCTAAGACTACGGAATCATTTTTCGCTTTACGAGCCTCTTACGTTATCATCGACCTTTCTAGAGAATTGATGCTTGTCTCTAGAAGTTGCATGTTTGTCCGACATGTCTCTTGCGGTGTAATAGAGCTTTCTAGAGTATTGCTCTCTAGGTGCCGTGTATTCGTCTGGCGCATCTTTACGTTGCCCTGCCGAAGCAATTCTCAGAGCATGGATCACGACGTGTTGTTTCCGTGATCTTACTCTAATTCTGATGCTTTTCTAACATATTATATTATAAAATATTCTATATTCTAGATCATTTATGGTGGACTGTAGACGCTGTGTATTTCGTCTGACTAGTCATTACATTATCTTCGACCTTCCTCGAGGGCACTAGGCACCGCATATTCTTCTAGTACATATACGCCTTACATTGTCTGTGAGACCTTCTACTCAGTGTACATACGCAGCGTATACATCTGACGCGTACATCCCGCTGTCTCTGCCTGTATCCACGTTGTCTCTCATCCTTATCTAATGTCGATTTGCAGGGACTACTAAGCAGGTTGGTAGACTACTGAAGCAGGTCTTTGGGACGTCGAATCGAATCATGACTCGCGCCGTGTTCTAGTTCTGACGCAGGTCTCTAAATGCGCGTTTTCTGTTTATGCGCTCTCTACGTCATCTTTGTTATTAGTTTCGTATCCCTTACGTTACGCATGGGGTTTCTGATGAATTTATTTGGGTATCTAGACGCAGCGTAGACGTGTTCTTATGTTATCTTCCAGCATCAAGAGTATTAAGCGCAGCGTATTTGTATGATGCACTCTTACGTCGTCCAAGAAGCTGTTTGGGTACTGATATAGGTCTTTTGGAAGTCGCGTTTTTGCCTGGTACGTCCCAATAGTATTGACGGATTTTTATAGGCAATGAGAATTTATCTGAAGCTCTGATCTGAATTTATCTATCTGATTCACACCATGGATTGTCTGTGATCCTTCCTGGAACTGAGCCAAATCTCGCGTGGCCGCGTATTTAACTGACACGTCCCTTACGTTGTACGTGGGACTCAAAATGTATTCATACTGAACTCTTGATACCAAGCATTCGTGCGGCGCCTGGATAGCTCCCGGTGGTTTCCGTGTGCTTGATATAATACAGTCGCAGGTCTCTATTTCTCTCACCAGAGTATTGACATAGGACTCTAAATACCGCCCTTTTGACTGAGCCACCCCCAATGTTGCCATGCTTGAATATTTATGCTGGTGTCTAGACGCTGTGGATACGCACGACGCGTCGCTTATGTTTTCTTCGAGCTACCTAGAGAATTGTTGAAGATGCACCTCATGTTGTACATGAGGACGCTATGGTATGAGTCAAGTCTTTGGGTCTCCGCGCCTTTTCCTGACTCACTCCAGGTGATTTGCTTTAGCTAGCTATACGACTTTTTCCTACGTCATTTACGTTATCGTCGAGCTTCATAGAGTATTGTTGTAGGTGCAGATAATTTATCCGACGCATTCCTTAGTTTATCCGCCAGGCTATTAGAGGAATGACGCTAAAACGTCGAGTCTTTGTCAGATGCTGATTAGATCGCCCATGACACGTTAATAGGTTTTGTGTGGGGCTACAGAGTATTGATGCTGCTCTCTAGGTTTCGACGTACGAAGCCCCATTTGCTTTATCGGTAAGTCGTGCAGTGTATTCGACTGACCCTAACGTGGTTCGTGCTATTGTTTCTGGTCTGTAGACGCTGTGTATACGTCTGACTTATGTTTTCTTAGAGCTATCCAGAGTCTTGATGCAGATCTCTAGACGCCGCGTATTCATCCAACTTGTTCTTACGTCATCTGTGAGAATGCTAGAGTAGCGATGTAGCTTTGGGACGTCGCGTCTTTGCATGGCTCGTCCTGGTAGGTTTCCTTGAGCCTGCTAATAATGCGGCATTTACATTATCTTCGAGCTTGACAGAGTATTGCTGTAGGCAAGTTGGCACTGAGACGCGTCCTTATTTTATCCGCCAGACAATTACAGAAATGACGTGAGTCTCTTGACGTTGCTACTTTGTTCGATGTATTCCTTGGATTGTCCGTGAGCCTCTCTAGCACTGCAACAGGTTTCTAAATGTGGCGTATTAGTCTAACGTGTTGTACTCGGGGCTCCAGAGTATTGATGTTTGTCTCTAGATCTTCTCTGACGTCTCGCTTATTTTAGACTGCCTCACTCAACTACACAAATGTATACTGCGAGTTATGATTGCTTTTAATTCAGATTAATATTATACATACGTCCCATGGATTTCATCTGATTTATAAATTATAGCGCGATATGATTTCATAAATAAATATTTATGAATATTGTTCATAGGTCTTTCACAAAAAGGGGTTTTTGCAGATTTTTGCTAAATTTCAAATATTTTTCCTCTAAGATTATTGTATAAAAATATTAACTTTTCTATAAATAAAAAACTGGCTTTGTAATCACAATGACTTCCATTTCACTGCTACTCCTTAGAAGATCGAATAAAATCCTTTCAATTTAGGAACAGGACACAATTTGGAAATATACAAAAATGGCAATTATAAATTAACATCTAAGATCATTTCGCATTAAGTTAATATAAGTTTCTCTGTTTTTAAATAGAATAATTTTAATATTGATATGATTGAATAATTTCTACATTTACAAAAAAAAAGAAGAGACATTTCTTTTTTATTCTGGTGTTTGGCCGACGAAAGTGTTTGACAGCGGAAAGAGAACTGAATTTGGCAAAAACTAAATTTATTTTGAAGTGAAAAATGTATCTTAACAAAAAAATCTTCTTCTCTCAATAACCCTATTCATATTTTTCGATATTTTCGGTATTTATGTTGTATTTTTTTCAATTAGTTATAGCTTTGAGTCAATTTTCAATTTTTATTTATCCAATTTTAAGGTACTTTTTTTGTTTTGCATATAATTTTTGTTTGTTTGTTTTATTTAGTTAAATTTCAATCACATTTCATTTTGGTTGTGTTTTTTTTGTGTAGTTTTTGTTTTTTTTGTTTTCTTTGTATGTAACATTTCCACGCAAATTTTGGTTAAATTGTTCGCTGTAATTTTGATTATATGTAGATTTCTTCAATATCGCCAATATCAATGTATCCGTTTATTCTCCTCATACTTTTCGATTTTCGTTAATATTTTTAATATATTTTTTTATGTTTTGTGTATTAAAGCAAATGTTGTGTTTTGAATATATTTATTTGTGTAAGGTGTATTTTTTAGTTGTTGAAACAGTTTGTTAAATTGAATTTTTTAGAGAATTTTTTTTGGAGCAAAATGAGTAATGCCTAGTTTTTGTATTAGAAATATATGATATATTTAACTCTAAATGAGTGCTTCTTTCTGCTGATAGATAGAAGATAATTTTTGAAAAAATCTCAAAATAGTCGTTTAGAGAAAGTCTTCATAAAATGTGTGAACTGTTATTAATATGAATGAATGATTATAATATTTATAACTTTTCGTAGTATAAAAAATGTTAAAGTAAGTTTTTCATGCGAAAAGTTGTCACAGAAACTTGTTCATAAGAAAATATGAATGAAATAGTTCGTAATATTAAAAATTGTTGGTAGCATCAATTATTATGCATAATAATGACTACAATTTGCAAGGCCATTTTTGCAACTTTTTAGTTCCACTTCCTAAAAGCAAAAATGGTATTTAGATAGCCTTAAATGTGCCTTTCCATTCAAATTATAAAAAAAAATTTGCATCATTGTATCCTTAAAAAATTGCATGTCCTTTTAAACGCGAACTCGACAAGAAAGTACAAAACTGAGTACACAGTTTTGTTGTGTTTCTAGTCAGCTTTCAGAATTTTTTATAGACATGTCCATGACCATTAATTTTTGTTAAATTTAGTCGCACTGTGTTATAAGTAAAGTAGGGGCTATGTCAAAATTGGAATCTAGGAACCTATTATTTGTAAAATTGTAAATTTTACCGCCTAATTGGTAAGAGTTTGTGATGAGGTCCGCTGTTGTTGTAAATGATAAAATTTTAGTCGAAGCGGTAGGTATTTGTGGTTTCTATGGCTTCAGTAAGTCAAATCCGGTGGGACCTTTGTAAATATGTTGACCCTTAGTCCATTACTCTTATAAATGGATCTGGGTAAAATGGAAATAACCAAATTTTAGTTCAGTCTGGGTAAAGTTATACAAAATTGTAAAATTTTAGCCCAATAGGTTGGTATTTTGGTTTCTATGACTTCTAAAGTCTAATCTGTTCAGACCTTGTTTGGTACCTAGATCACCACATATGTCACGAACGTCCTGGGCACTGAATGGTTCTGGGTAAAATGGAAATAACCAAATTTTAATTAATTTTGGGTAAAAGTTTAAAAAAATTAAATTTCAGCCTAATCGGTTGTTATTTGTGGTTTCTAAGGCGTGAATAACTCAAATCAGATGCTGTATGAAGCCTATATAAAATTTAAGTTAATTTTGGTTAAAGGATTAAAGGTTTGGGTGAAGGTTTTAGTATGTTGACTTAGTTCGGCAAAATACGGGTTTGTATGGCAGTTCTTGTTAAATTCAATTTACTGCTTCCATAAGTATTTCAGCTGATTTAAGTTAAAGACATACACTATTGCTACTGAATTCTGAAGATACTAGAGTGGTGTCTATCGAAACTGCAGTCAACTCTACCAAGCAATTAAAACTCTCAACCAATTTTTGTATTTGTTTCTATTACTTTTTTGCAATAGACAGAAAGTAACTGGAACATATGGTCTCAAACCAAAAATAAATTCTGACTGAATAACAAAAGCACAGACCAACAATAAATAACAACAACGTTTTCAAAAAATTTCAAATTTCAGCCTAATCGGTTGGTATTTATGGTTTCTAAGGCGTGAAGAACTCAAATCAGATGTTGTACGAAGCCTATATAAAAGCATGCCACTATGATGGCCCTGGTGTAAATTGTTCTAGGTACAACTAGAGAAAAGGATACACTGTATAAACATTTGTATAACACTTTGTATAACAAAGTGGTATAACACTTTGTACAAGAGTTTTCAATATTGTTGTACATATTTTTAATGTAAAGGAAAATTCTTTGGTTCCCCTGAGTATAACAGTTTTGAAACTGTTATACCATTATTTAAATCAGTCAAATAAACATTTGTTTTAAATTAAAAAAAAGTACACTTTATAAACATCATATACCAGTTATATAACAGTGTTATAACACATTGTATAGCAGTTTTAAGTATTGCTGTATTTTTAGTATGACGTAGTAATGTAACGGAAAATAATTTGATTCCCCTGAGTATAACAGTTTTGAAACTGTTATACCATTATTTAAATCAGTCAAATCAATATTATTTTATATTTCAAAAAGTACACTTTATAAACATCGTATACCAGTTATATAAAAGTGGTATAACACATTGTATAACAGTTTTAAATATTGCTGTATTTGTAGTATGAAGGCAAATTATTTCGTTTCCCTAAATTTAAACAGTTTAAAACTGTTATACCACTTGACAAGAACCTACGATGACCTTGGTCTAGCTGTACTTAAATTGTTCTAGGTACAACTAGGCACATATTCTAAAATGGTCGATTTTTAGGCGATTTCAAAAAATGTTATTTAACGATTTTTGCGCACTAATATTCGTCTGGCAGCACTGATTATATTAGTAAAACAATTATACAATTAAAACAAAACAAAAAGAAAACTTTTCTAAACATTATATTCAATTAATTTTTTAATTGATTCAATTAAATTTTTACTTGATCTTTTATTGTTATTAATTGTTTAAAGATCGGTTTGGAATTATTATACATCAGGTAGAAATTAAACATTCTGAATCATTTAAAAAAGTCTTGATTCCGAATTTTAATTATTCAAATTGTGGAATTATTGAAAATTTCTTTACTCGCAATCAGTTTATTAACTGTATGAATTAAAATTGTGATTGAAAATTATGCTGATGCTTATGATATCGGATTCAGATAATATGTATGACTATTATATAAGATTATCTGTAACAATTTACAAAAAACGTTTCCATACATTTTTCATTTATAGAAAAAAGGTTAATCGCTAGTTTTATTGAATACGTTAAGTATTCGAATAAATATAGAAAATAATTCAATCATTAATGTAATTTAATATATCTACAGCTGCTGAAACAATTATATGAATACCTGTTTTAATAAAATGTATAAAGAATCTATTGTTTTTAAATTAAAAAAGATATACTGTATAAATAAACGTGGTATACCAGTTATATAAGTATAGAATCCGTATAACAATTGAAATAACAATTTCAATATTGCTGTATTATATATTATACCATTAGCAAAATCAATCAAAAATAATATAACTATTAATAATTTAATAGATTACAACAAATTGGATGGTACTTGTTAAATATCAGGTAGAAAGTGAAACATTCTGAACTGTTCCGAAGTATTGGATATTGCTTGCAACCATTTCAGCTTTAGGAATTACAATTATGATTGAATATTATGCTGATAGTTATGCTATATTTTCATTTATAAAAAATGAGTTAAATGCAAATTTCATTGAAACTGTTAACTATTTGATTAACTATTTGACATAGAAGATTAATCAAATATTAATGTAATTGATTATATTTGATCTGAGGAAGCAATTATATGAATCAATTTTTTTTATTAAAGTTAACAAAAAATCAATTTTTTTACATTAAAAAAGGTACACTGTATACCAGTTATATTTATAACAGTGGTAACACTTAATATAACTGTTTTCAATATTGCTGTATATTTAATATGAATGAAAATTATTTCGTTTCCCTAAGTATTACAGATTTTAAACTGTTATAAATATTACAGATTTAAAACTGTTATATTTAAAACTGTTGTTTAAAAATTAAAAAAGGTACACTGTATAAACATCGTTTACCTATTATATAACACTTTGTATAACAGCTTTAAATAATGCTGTATTTTTAATACAAAGGTCAATTATTTCGTGTATCTAAGTATAACAGTTTAAAACTGTTAAACCATTATTCAAATCAATCAAAAATATTTAAAATTTAACAGATTGCAACTATTTGGTGCAGGAATTGTTATATAGCAGGATTTTTTTGGCAACTTTCTTTTTGGCAACACTGTTTTTGGCAGCTCAGCTGTTTTGGTGTTTTCGTCTTTAAACATTGAATTATATAGACCTCTCTTTCGACTCAAATAAAGATTTAATACATTTCTCTAAATTGCTTGTGTTTTTTGTTTAAGGCAAATACGAAAGCACTTAAAAAATCCTAAAGAGAAATATTGTGAAGCAATTGAATTAATGAAAATTACATACAATCATTGTAAGTATTAACTAAATGAATTAAAATCATGACTGAATACTTTGCTGATGATTTTAATATCGTATCCAGAAAGTATAAAATTGCGTATACTAATTTATTTATAATTCAATTCTATGTAGACATTTTCCATATATAAAAAATAGCTAATCACCAATTTCATTGAACAAATCAAGTTTTTGATAAAACATAGAAGTAATTGAAAAAATATACAACTGATTATACAAATAATTGAATCCATATATTTTTATTTAAAAGTGATATAAGTAACACCATAATTTTTATAGTTGAACAAAATTGCATTTTTTGAACATACGAAAATAACTGTTATCATTTTTAATCATATTTTTCATCGCATTTTATTCAATGATTTAAATGATGAATAATTGTTTTACTACTTCTTTTTCGCATAATAAGAAATTTATCTGTGAATGTTACTTTGGAAATTGATTTTGGAAATTCCCAATATCGACAACTTTTTTGAGAAAACTAGGCATTTTGCATCTTCTCAAATAACCATGAAAAATTGAACTTTTCACAACTAATTTTTGGGGGGGAATTTGAAATTTGTTGATAAATATTTATTTATTGTAAATTCCAATTATTTATGTGTAATACTTAAGTGTTGTGGTTTTCTTTTTTTTTGTGTTTAAATATTCAAATCACAGCCCATTTGTGTAAGTGTTGTTTTTTGTTCACTTCCTTTATTTAGTTTTTTTAAACATAGCAAACAATATTTTTCTTTATGTAAAAATATTTTTTTATATGTCGAAATTAGATAGAAATAAATAAAATTAATACAAACCAATTGGAAAAAAGAATTATTATTCCATTTTTTTTTATTTACAAACAATTTTTACATTTTATGTAAAAAAACGGTGATCCCATTCGTTTGGATTATGCTCTGTCAGAACAGCTCGCGAACTGAAAAACAAATTTCCCGATTTTTTATGATTGAAGGAAAAATAAAACAAAATCATTTATTTTTTGGATTTTTCAAAAATTTTTATTTTTATTTATTTCTCTTTTTTAATTTTCATAAATCATAAATATAACGTTATTTTTGGGGGGTTTTTAAGAGGTTTTTTTAGTTTGGTTTAAGTGTGAGGGTGTATGGGGTGTTTGTATGTGTGTCTGTGTGGTAGATTTCTAAATAAATTTGCAAAATTTAAATTTTTGCCAAAATCAGTTAACTTTTCCTGCTTCCTTTAGTTTCTTTTGCGGATTTCTTTTATAAATTTTCCGTTTAGTATTTAAAATACAAAGAGAAAATATGTTTTAAGGTTTCATTTCTTGTTCTTTTGTTTGGTAGTTGTTAATATAATATTTTGTTGTTGTTGTAAGTTTTAATTTTTTTAATTATAATAATTAACTTGAATTTGACTAGAGTGTATAACTTTTCTTTGGTTGTGTGTATGTGATTTTTTTTAAATGTTTTCTTAGTGTTTTAATTTACTGTTGTTGTAGTGTAAGGGCCTTATAAAAAGTTCTTGTTAATATTTTGTTTTTTAGTGTTAAATATTTGTTTGGTTTTGAAAAAAGTGTTTCCTTGGTTTTACGCGGTTTTATCCTCGTTATAATATTAATATATAATAATATATATATATTTGTTTTGTCAAATAGGCCTGTCTAAAAAACTACATTTTATTTCTTGTTGGTTTTTGTTCTTCTAGAGTTCTTAAATTATATTTCATAGTTTTCTTTAGTTTTATATATGTGTGTGTATATATTTGTGGGTTTGGTTTTGTTTTTTTTTTTGGTAATATAATTAATAATTATTTTGTTTTTTTTTGTTTCTTTATAAAATTGTATAATAATATAATAATATATAGGTTTGGTTTTAAGTTTTGTTTTTTGTAGAGTTTCTTTATTTTAGGAAAACATTTTATGTTTTTTCATGCTTTCCTAAGCTAAGAGTTACTGCTACTTATGGGTGGTTTTAAGGGGGACTTTCATCCGCCATTCAGTTTGCCTTTATATGTACAGAGTCGGTTCATCTTTTTAATATTAATTGTATGTATATGTATATTTACTTGTCTACTCAAACTCAATTCGCAAAACAAATGTACAATTTTTGTTAAAGAAACAATATTTTTTTATTGGTGAAGAGAAAATTTTATTTGAAAAACCAAATGTTTGCAAATAATAATTGTTTTAGAGAACTCAAGGAAAGGAAAGCTTTTTTTAGATGTTTATAAAATTTTGAAAGGAAATAGAAAGCTCTACTTAAAGCTTTTATGTTTTAAATGTTTTTTGTTGTCATTGACGAAAATGAAGTTTTAAATTGTTGGTGAGAATTTGTAGCTCAAAAGCTCTTCTTTGAACTCGTTGGAAAGGGGTCCCCTATGTTGTTTGAAATTTTTCAGAACACTTTAATAACTTTTAAATAATTTGAAAAGATTTTGAAAAGGAATCAAAATTAACTGTGCTTTAGTCTTCACTGATTTCAAAGTCCAATTCTCATCATATGACTTTGACCTTTCTTGAAAATAATCCGTTTATAGCAAAATGGTGGAAAGCTTCATGCATAAAGCTGATTCTCTAAGCTACAGAGCACCAAGCTATTTTAAGTTAGCTTTTTACATGAACGGATTGTCAAGCATTATTCTATCAATATAAAGTGATATGAGAGCTTTGAGCTTTTTACTAGTTTTTTTCACTTATCACTTCAAGGGTTATACGCCTCATACTCAGAGACAAATCCCTAATCTACCAATGACCTACAAGATTTTCGAAATTAGGCAGTTCTTTAATATTCATTTAGATTTTCCATTATAAATATCGCCTTTGAATGAAAACTTTTTTCTGAGAGCTTTCTTTGTCAACACTTTTATAAATTTGTATACAGTTCTCAAAGTTTTATAGAGCTTTCTATTCTCCAATTGGAATACTGTAAATAAAAACAAAAGCTGTGAAAGCCTTCTTCATTAATGACATAGAGTTGGTCACTGGGTTTAAGTCTCAGTTTAAGCGAGCTTTCAATTCTCAAATGTGTTTATATAAAAGCAATATTTTATCCCAAGTCTGCGTAGGGTCTTTCAAAGCTTTTATTTGGGAAGTAAATATTTTAAAAGTTAGAGAATTTGCAAAAGTTTATAAAAGGTTATAAACCCAAAAGCATATTTAAAATCTCTAAAATTTAGAAGTGTACATTTACTTTTAGGCCTAGTAAAATGGAACTATGGAACTGAAAACAGAAAATTTTGTCATTTTCATCTTGATTTGGCTTTGAAGTATTTAAAAAAAGTTTTCCTTACTTTATTATTTTCAAAGATAAATTTCAGTTTTTTTTTGTTTTTGTCGCAAAAAGAATTTGTTTATAACGGACGGAAACCTTTGATTTGATTAAGGTTTATTTTCTTTACCTTTCATTACAAATAAAAATTACGAAAAAAAAAGAATAATTTTATTAATTAATGTATTAACAAATTATTGCACTTAAAATGAAATTTACAAATTTAATTAACATATTTTTTTTTGGTTTCTTTTTGTTTACGAAATAGCAACTTTAAGGATCTTCTTTATTTTTTTTTTTTGGTTTTTTGTTATTTAATAATGCAAAAATTCAAAAGTTCAATCATTATTAGTTCTTGTTAACAATTTCAATATTTTCAGTTTTGGTTTTCATTTGTTCAATAATAATAATAATAATAATTTTGTTAATATACTAAAATATTTGTTTTTAGATTTTTATGTTTGGTATATCATACTAATCATAGTAATTTTTATTTGTTTGTTGATGTTAATAACTTTTGGGCTTGTTTTGTTTGTTGCTATACATTAGTAGTAATTTTGCGTAATGTAATTTTTTTTTATTTATTATACTTCTTATTATTCTTTCATGTATTTGGCTTATTTAGCTGTAGATTTCCTTCTTTTGTGAGGGGTTTTCTTTTTTTGGGCGGGGGAGCAGGATAGTAAATGTTTTTCAGGGGAAGAAGGGGTATTTATTTAATAAAAATATGTGAATAATAACTTTTTTTTAAAAAATTAGGAAATACGAAAAATTATTTAAGTTTGTATATATTTTCAAAACAATCAAACTATATTAGGGGCGAGTAATAAGTTTTACTAACAACTGAAGATACATTAAATTTAAATTAAATTTAAATGGAATTTGTGGAAATACTGAAAATATGAAAGTATCCAAATTTGTTTAATAGTACAACCAATGTGTATAACATTCAACATGTATAACACTTGTATCAAACATGTATAATAGTTGTATACAACCTGAATAACAGTTTCCAAAAACTGGTTAAATGAAAAACAGAAACACCCTTTGTTTTTAAAGTATAGTAGTGTTAATACTGTTATCTAATCTATAGACAGTATAACAGTTGCAATTGTTTCCAGTTATGGAATATGCTATATTTTACATAATCGAATCAGCCAAATTTGCATAATCTCAATGCGTTAATGGATTTACTGTTCGAAAGTATCAAATGTAAAAAAAAATCTGTGTAAATAGATTTAACAATATTAAATCGAAATATTAGACTGTAAAAACACCGTATAACGGTTATGTAAAGTTGTATAACACTTTGTATAGCAGTTTTCAATATTGTTTTGTTTTGAATATAAAGGGAAATTATTTCATTTTCAGCTAAATTTTCATAATTGCAATGCGCTAATGGTATATCTTCGAAAATATCAATGTCCACAAAATTCGTTAAAAGTATAACAGTTTTAAAAGCAATAAAAACATTTAATTTCTGTGCAAATTGATATTATAAAATTATACGCTGTAAAAACACCGCATAACATTTATATAATTTCCCTTTTTATACAAATAGGAATTATTCCATTTTCAGCGTTAATGAATTAAAATTTTGTATTATTCGAAAATATCAAATTTAATAAATTCCTTAAAAGTATAACAGTTTCAAAGGCTTTTTATACATTCAATTTCTCTGCAAATTGATTTTACAATATTATGTTAAAATTGTACACTGTAAAAACAACGTATAACAGTTTTCAATATTGTGTTATTTTTAATTTAAAGTATAATTGTTTCATTTTCCTCAGTATAACAGTTTTGAAACTGTTATACAATTTCAAATCAATCAGTTGTAATTGTTTCCAGTTATGGAATATGCAACTTTTTGCGAAACCTAAGTTAGGCCAATTTTTATAATTTCATTGCTTTTTTGGAATTTAAATTTTTTATCGCTCGAATATATGAAATTTAAAAAAATTCGTTAAAAGTATATTTTATATGTTTAAAATTTTGATGACTACATTTAATTTCTGTGCAAATTGATTTTACAATATTAAATGAAAATTTTACACTGTAAATACATTGCATAACTGTCATATAGCTGTTGTATAACAATTTGTATAACAGTTTTCTATATTGTATTATTTTTAATGTAAAGGTAAATTATTTGTATTTCATGCGTATAACAGTTTTAAAACTGTTATACAATTTCAAATCAATCAGAAATACCGAAAATATTAAAATCCGGATTGCCCGCACCTAATGTTGTTTGACATTTTAGTATAAACATTTTTGTTTTTTCCTCCACTAAAAATATAACAAAATTTTAGGATACTTTTTTGTAATATAACTTTATGTAAAAAAATTATTATAATAATAACAAATTACTGAGAATAATTGTAAAAATGATTATTTGTTGATAACCGATAAAAAAAATTTTTAATTAAAAAACTTGTATCTTTTAGTTTTAATTTTTTTTTCATTCTTCTTTCTGGCCATCTTCTAAAAATGTGCAAATATAATTAGCTTGTATAGGATTAATAATTTAATTAATTCATATTTTATTTCTTTTTTTTTTGGTTTTATAAATAAGTTTTTGTTTGTTAGCAATATACCTGTATTATTTATATATTCTTCTGTAAGCAAGCTAAATCTAAGGGTTTTTGTTGTGGTTGTTTGTTGGTTTTTTTTTTATAAATATTATTTAATTTTCTATAAAGTTTTGTGTAAGTGTTTTCAATAAAAAAATGTTTTAAGAAAAAAAAAAACGGAAAAGTCCTATGTTGTGTGTATATGTTTAATATTTTATGCATAAGCGAAAAAACTTAATGGAATTCTAAGATAAAATACTGTTTTAGTAATTATTTTTTATAAAATTAAAAAAAAAAACAAATATAGGCTTGTAACAAAAATGAAATGTTTGGTGTGTGAGGAAAGGTGGGTAAAAAAGCAAGTATAATTGTATAGGCTTTTTAAGATTTCTTCTCATTTGTTTGTTTGTTTTAAAATAACAAAACTTTGTTGTAATAACGGTTCCAAGTGTTAAAATTTGTTATTTTTTTGGGGGGTTTTTTAATAATAAGAGAAAATGATATAGTTTTTTAGTTAATGTTTAGGGCGGGGTATAAAAACCTTGTTTCCTGGTTTTTCTTTTTTCCTTTGGGGGTTACAAAAAAATTGTTTTTTAAGGGCCTAGGGGGGGGGGTTTGTGTTTAGTTTTTTTTTTCATAATTTATAAATAATATAATATATATGTATGTATATATTTGTTTTGTTCTATTTAATATTATTTTTAGTAATAATTATTAAAAATAATATTTGGATTTTTTGTGGTTCACCTACTGCCTAGTATATTATGTATATATATGGGTTTTTGACTTACTCTTTAATTAAATTCGAAATTTTTGTTAATATTTATTTATGTTTATCTTCTTCTTTTCCTTGCCTGTTCTTTGCTATTTTTGCTGGTTGGTTGTTTTATGAATGCAATTTATCCTTTGTTGTTGTTGATTTTTTTATATAATTACTAAGCTAAAATGCTAAAAAGTTTTACTCCTCTGCAGCTTAATAACGCTTCTTAATCATGTCTAATTTTTATTTATTTACTTAATTTGTTTGTTTTTTTTGGGGGGTTTTGTAGGATTTCTCAGCTGCTGTTAGTCAATATTTTTTTTAGTTTTGTTTAAATTTAAATCAACAATTTTGTTTTGTCTGTTTTTCCATTATATTTTTAATAATCATCAGTATTCTTTTTGTTTGTTGTGGTTGTTTTTTGATAAGTATTTTTTGTTAAATAATTTTGTAAAATTATTTGTTCTTTTTAATTTTCTACTTGTATTTTTTTTTCTCAATATTATATCATTTCTTATAAATTCCCATTATAATGTTTTGGTTTGTATAAAAATTATTTTTTTTAATATTTTTTTGTTTGAAAACCCAGATCGTTTTTGGTCACTTGCCAGTCATTTGTTTTTCTTGTAATATATATATGTAGGTATGTATATATCATTATTTGTTTGTTGTTCAAAAATAAAATGGTATTTTTTTTGTATTTTTTTTAAATATTTTTTTTGTCGATTTTCTTTTCTCAAAATGTTTATCCTCTGCGGCGGCGTAACAAAAGTAGATTATGGTTGGGGTTGATGTTTCTTGCTATTTGATTTAATGGTTGCATCCATCCACACCTTTGTTTTGTAGTTTCTCCAGCTTCCACTGTTTGTTTGGTAGTTGTTGTTCAGTTAATATATATATATATACATATGTATATTGGTATATATAACATATATATAATATGTATGTGTTCTTTTACGATACTTTGGCAAAAAATTGTTGTTCATCTTGTTTTAATTAATAAGTTTAAGTTCAGTGTTTTTCATGATTTTCGACTTGCTGTTGTTTAAAGGTGTATAATCGGAATAAATATTTTGTGTTTTCTTCATATTTTTTGTAAGATTTTTTTTTTGAATTACAGTGTGTAAAATATTTTTAGTTTATTTTTAGTGGTAGTATAAGTGTAGTAATGACAGGATTTTCAATGCTGGGTTCATGTCTGAAAAGGAAAAGTTGGAAAATAATTAGTATAAAAAATTAGACAATTTCAAAAGGTTTTGGTTTAATAAACAAAAAAACACAAACAGCGGCATTTATACACGTTACTCGAATTGTATGTGTACACAAACCGGAGACACGGAATTTGCCTTGAGACTAATGCTTTTCTGATGTACATTCTTAAGTGCTATTTGATTGCTATAGACGCTTTAAATTAACACTTAATTAACTTAGAACAAGTGTATAACAGTTCAAAAAATGTTTGTCGACTCCATTCAATTAAAAGTGTCTTTCGAAGCTCTGTTATGGCAGTAATATCAAATGTGTAACAGTTTGTAAAAGTTTGAAATTGATATCTTACTACATTTATGCACAGTATAACTTCTGTTGTCTTAGAACGTCGGTTATATCAAATATATAACAGTTTGGAATTTTTGCTTACGACTAAAAATTCGTTGATTTCTGACTATCAGTTTTGCAAATTGAAGTCCAATATTAAGGAAAAATAGAATATTCGAATAATTTGCTATACAATTCTTACGAAAATGGAAACAATGTCAATTCATTTTTGACGAATCTAAAAGAACATGGCGCCCAACGTGTGATCTTAATAATACTACTTGCTCATAAAAGATCAAAGTGAAATATTTTCTCCTATTTTATAGGAGATTTATTTTCTAAAATATTTATAACCTAAAACCTCTACTAATATTCTTATTCCAGCTTAGTGTACTGAAATCAGGATTATAACGGTTAAAAAATTCGGTAAATGTATTTAATTTTTGTACACATTGCATTTAAAATATTAAATTAGAATTTAACATTTTATTAACGCTGTATAACAATTATACAACATTTGCATAACAATTTGTATAACAGTTTTTAATATTGTTTTTTTTCTATATAGCGAACAATATTTAGGTTTTCTTAAGTAAAACAGTTTTAAATATTTTATACTCTTTCAAATCAATCACAAAAATAATAAAAATAAAAAGTTGAGTTGACTATCCCATATTAGTGGTCTGAGATTTTGTTTTTTTTGAAAAATGTCTAACATCAAACTCTTAATTTATGGGTTTGTAGTTATTTTTAAGTCCCCTCGTGTACTATTGTGTTTATGAAAATTACAACAGTTTAAAAGTCATTAAATGCATTTATTCGCTGTATAAACACCGTATAGCAGTTATGTAATAATTGTATAACACTTTTTAAAATTGTTTTCTTTTTATATAACGAAAATATATTTAATTTTCTTAAGTATAACAGTTTTGAAACTGTTATACACTTTCAAATCAATCACGAATATCAATCAATCTGAAATTTAGATTTTTTGTTTACATTTCTAACATGAAACACTTAAATTAAGGGTGTGTAATTATTTTTATTTCTCGCCGCAGAGCGCCGTTTGCTTTTAATAGTATTCTTATTCGAGAGTAGAGTACTGAGTTCATGAAATTATGACAATGCATTTAATTTCTGTACAAATTGCATTTAAAATGTTAAATTACATTTTTACCGTTTATAAAAGCCGTATAACAGTTATAGAACATTTGCATAACACTTTGAATAACAGTTTGTAATGTGATTTTTTGTTCCATATAGCGCAACACATTTAGTTTTCTTAAGTATAACAGTTTCAAAACTGGTATACTCTTTCAAATCAATCACAAATAAAAAAAATTTACTGACCTGCCCTATATTAGTGGCGTGACATTTTGTTTTAAAATTGTATGTTAGAATTTTTTTGGCATTATTATAGCGCAGGTCTTAACTACTTTTTTAGCTTACATTGGGCGCCAATTGGACAAAATCTCGTTTAAGCCAAAACATGTATGTGTTATATTGTCTTGTTTGGAGTATTATATTTTTTGCCTCAGGAGAATATAATTAAATTCCAATTAATTATTTTATAAAATTTTTTTTTCAACTTACCTATTTTCATTTAAAATGTATTGTTGATGCCGTGTTTTTATGCGGTAAGTAAGTTAAATTATTTCTTCCGATGATAACTTCCCCTTTTACGGTATTTTTTCGCTTTTTCTAATTTTTTTTGGATTTTTTAAATATTTTTTTCTTTTGTAAGATTCAACTACTAACGCTGCCAGGGAAGCAAAATATTGTGTTGTTGCAGATGATGATAAGTTGGATGCTGATGCGGCGGCGACGGTTGGTGATGATGATGTTGGAGAAGGCGGGCTTGTGGTGGTGGTTGTGGAGGAGGATTATTGGTGGTGGTATTTGCGGAGGACAAAGAGGAGGAATCGATTTGTAAAACATAGAACTGCATAAATAATTTGGTGAATGTTTGTAGATTTAATGACGATTGAAAACAATTTAACATTTGAAGGAACTCCGATTGTTAATAGGGTCGACTGGCATCTTTTGGCCGTTTCAATTGTACCTTCAGTCTTTTCATGCCAATCTGGAAGCCATTCATGGCTTGAATGGCTGCTTGAGCGCTGGCAGGATTATCAAATGAAACAAAACCTGTGAAGAAAAAGAAAATTGAAAAAATATAAATATACGAATATAAAGAGATTTGAAAAAGCTGATTACTTACCAAAACATTTGCTTTGATTTGTAGCACGATCTATAAACACCTTCGAACTGATCACATTGCCAAATGGCAGGAACATTTGCATTAGCTCAGCATCGCCAAATTCTTGCGGCAAATGATAGATAAAGAGATTGCATCCTTCCGGTCCAGAAATCGAGCATCCTGGGAACATCAGAAAATCTTTTTAAGGCCACATGGTCAAAAGAAACAAGAAAAGAAGAAGAAAAAAAGAAAAGAAAAAAACACAATTCGTTTTTCATATAATCGAATAATGAGCAAACTTAAAATTATGATTATGAGCGTTGTTCAGTTCTTATTCTTTTTTGTTTTATTTGAAATTCGTAGGTGGTATAGGAGCAGTGAGTAGAACGGAGAGAAGGCTTACAGAGCAAGTGGGAAAGAGCGGGAGTTGGGGGAAAGGTCATAGGGGAGAAAGAAACTAGAAACTGAAAACCAAAATAAACATAAAAAAATTGAAAAAAATTAAGAAATTCTAAGTTGACAAAACATTTGCTCTTTAAAAGAAAAACAAATTTTCCGTGGTGTCTTAAAAAAACTTAGGAAAATTGGCAAAAAAAAAGGAGACATGCTCAATCATGCAAGGTTATAGATTTATAAAGAAAAAATTAGAACGACAAAAAATCGAACAAAAATGTTTATAACAATTTTATGTAATTTTTACAGTTTTCTTTAAAAACTAATAATAATAAAATCCATTGGAAAAAATCAAATTTTGTTTACACATTCAAACACATAAATTAATCTCACACAAATACACAAAAGACTACATTTAAAAAAACACATACATATATCGAAGCATACATTTAGGCTAAGGGCTAAATGTCATATAATACTCGACCGTCGTTCGCTGTATAACAGTTATGGACATTTGCCATAATGGAACTTTTAATATACAATTGTATATTGTAACAAAAAAGCAATATTTGCAATTTAACTGCAAATAAGGCAAGTGGGGGAGGAAAGAGTTACACAAAAGTTTTTTTTTTAACATATTTGTTAATAGCTTTTGGTAATTTCAATATTTATTGAGCTGCATGTGACTGGTGAATGGTCTCCCATAAAAAAGCCACGGAACATTAACCATCCAAAGCATATAAATCCCCGCTTAGTTCCCCTCTTTCATAAAATGAGAGAAGTTTTATTTATTTATTTTGACTTTTTTGTTTTTCATGGCTTTACTCAATTTTCTTTTTGTTATAATACATTTAATTGTAGTTGCTCGAGTATTGCACTTTTAATAGCAAATATTTGGGGTTGAATAAAAAATAATAAAGCAAAAAAAAAAAAAAAAACTCCCAGAGAAAAACAAATTACAGTCAAGTGCTTGAAACATAGGTTTTTATTTCCATTCCGATAAACAAATGTAATTTTTAATGTTGACAAAACGAGCAACAGAAATGGCAACATCAACAACAATGCCAGCATTATGGCAAATGTATGTACGTACGTGTATGTATATATAAATAATACTAAATAAATATTAAAGCATTATTTTTTATATAAGTATGCCTTATATGTTAGTCATATTTTTTTAACGACTTCAACAGGAAATTGAAAAATGTCCTTAATGCTTCTGCCGATGTTTTTTTTATTGGAAATTAGTTATATGTCCACATTTGTTAACGGTTTTATATTTATATGACATTTGTAAAACATATTTTGCCAGTTCTATTAAAATAATATCTGTATATTTATGTATTTATTTAATATATAGAATTTGTTAAAAGAAAAAAGGTTCGGAATGGTCTAAATTGTATAAAATGAAAAAATTGCCTATAGGAAATTTGTCGCAAAATAAATAACTTGTCCCAAAACAATTCTTGATAAAGAGGTTTGTCCCAAAACGTATTTTCGTTAAGTAACGTTGTTTCACAAAAAACGTCTGATATTTGTAATGTTGTCCCAAAATAAAATGCCCCAAAAACTATATTTCAGAGAGAAAAATGTAACCAAAATTATTTGCATAGAGAAAAAGTTAAAGAAAAAAATTTTGTCCCAAACTATTATTATTTTTCCTAAAGAAAGGTCGTCTCAATAGTATTTAAATTAAAGACAATATATTCAAAGAAATTATTCATGAAATGATCACGCGAAAAAGCTGTTCCATAGAAAATAATCAAATCACTCGTCCTACAGAACATTTGTCCGAAAACGACTTCCCGTAGAGCAAACGAAAATACATTTCCCTAAAGAAAATGCATGCAAAATATTCGAACAAAAAATTTATGTACAGAAAAGTTGTCTCAAAATATTTTTTTTTGACAACAATTTTTATACAAACAAATTTTCATAGAGAAAACTTTTCAAAAAAATATTTATTATTGCGGAAAGTTGTCCCAAAAGTACTTAACATAAAGAACATAAGAAATCCTAAAGAACAATTTTTCAAAACTACTTTTCATTTTCCCAAACTATAAGTACTTTTCCTAAAGAGAATTCTTGTAAAATATACGTATACAAAATTTTTTTGTATAGAAAAGTTGTTCAAAAAGCAAAATTTAACCAAAACTATTTGCATGGAGAATAAAGTTGTCCCAAAAAGTGAAAAACACAAAGAAATATTTTCCCCAAAAAAATCTTACGGAAATGCTGTATAGAAAATGGGTACCAAAATAACTGTTACTATAGAACATTTGTCCCAAAAACTTATCATTGAGCGAAATTGTCGCAAAATAGTTTTTCCTTTACAAATTTTCTTGCAAAATATAAATTTCATAGAAAAAATGGCCCAAAACCGAAATAATCTTATCCTTTCCAAAACAATATTTCCTAAAGAAAAGTTTTTACAAAAATACGTTATCTAAAAAAGTTGACCGAAACAAACTGTACTAGAATCTATAGAAATCAGTTTATATACAAAAGTTGCCCAAACCAAATTTTCCCGGAGAAATGTTTTCCCACCACAATTTTTGCTAGAGAAAAGTTGTCCCAAAATATAGAAAACTTTTTTCAAAAAAACTTTTTCTGTAGCAAAGATGTCCCGAAACATGTTTTCCTCGACAAAATACGTCCGAAAACGTATTCTTCTGGAGATAAGTTGTTCCAAATTACCTTTTTCCGGAGAAAATTGTCAGAACATAGCTTTCCTGCAACAAATATGGGCAAAATTTATTTTCCCGGAAAAAACCTGTTCCAAAACCTATTTTCCTGGAAAAAAGCTGTACCAAGAAATTTTTTTTAAAGAAAAGTTGTCCGAAACAATCTCTTCTGGAGATGTGTTGTCACCAAACAACTTTTCTTGTAGAAAAGTTTTCCCAAAGCATATTTTCCGGGTGATAAGTTGTCCAAAAAAAAAACATTTTCCTAGAGAAAGTTTGTTCTAAAACATACATATTTTCTTTTAGAGGTTTAGAAATTGTACCAAATCGTATTTTCCTCAAAAAAATTGTCCCAAAACATTTTCTTTCAGAGAAGTGTTGTCCCAAAACATATTTTTTGTGGTAACGTTTTCCTAAAACATATTGGCCAGCAAAAAAGTTGTACAAAAGTGTACTTTCATGAAAAAAATTATCCCAAATCATTATTTTCTGAAAAAAAGTTTTCCCAAAGCCTATTTTTCGGCGGAAAGTTGTCCTAAGATACATCCTGCAAGAGAAAAGTTGTTCCAAAAAAAATTTGTAGGATAGTTGTCCCAAAAGAAACTTTTTGGAGAAGTTTTGTCACAAAACATCTTTTTTTGTAAAAAAAGTTGTTCCGAAGCATATTTTCTAAGAGTAAAGTTATTCAAGAACACATTTTTCCCAGAAAAAGGTTGTCCCAAATTAATATTTTTTTATTGGAAAGTTGTCCCAAATCATATTTTCTTGAAGAAAAGTTGTGCCAAATAGTATTATTGTAAAAAAAATTGTCCCAAAATATATTTTCCTAAAGAAGATTTGTCCCAAAACAAAAGTGTTGGTAGAGAAATTTTCCCAAAGCATATTTTCCCAGAGAAAAGTTATTAAAAAAACACATTTTTAGAGAAAGATTGTCCCAAAACAATTTTTGGAAAAGTTGGAAAGTTGTCCCATATGATATTTTCTAGTAGAAAAGTTGTCCTAAATAGTATTTTCCATAAAAAAATAGTCCCAAAACATCTTTTCCTAGAGAAGTGTTATCCCAAAACATATTTTTTTGGTAGACAATTTGTCCCTAAACCTATTTTCCCGGAGGAAAGTTGTCCCATGACACATCTTGCTGGAAAAAGGTTGTCACAAAACATTTTTTTGTAAAAAAGTTGTCACAAAACATATTTTCCTGGGGAAAAGTTGCACCAAGACAATTTTTTCTGAAGAAAAATTGTCACCAAACATCTTTTCCCAGAGAAGTGTTGTCCCAAAAAATATTTTCTTGTAAAAAAAGTAGTCTCAAAACATATTTTTTGTAGTCCCAAAAAATATATTTTGTAGGAAAGTTGTCTCAAAATATATTTTCCTGTGGAAGTTGTACCATTTCATTTCCTGAAAAAAAGTTGTCCCAAAGCATAATTTCCCGCATATTCTCGTAAAGCATATGTTGCTAAAGAAAGGTTGTCCCAAAACAACTTTTTGTAGGAAAGTTGTCTCAAAACAATCTTCTGTAGGAAAGTTGTCATATGTTTTTTGAAAAAATGTCCCAAATCCTCTTTTCCTGGAGAAATGTTGAAACAAGACAATTTTTTCTAAAGACAAGTTGTTGCAAAATAGTATTTTCTAAAAAGAGATAGCCCCTAAATTAAAAGTCTTTAAAATTATTCTAGGAATTCTCCACATAACCTAAATATTCCTATGTTTTAATAATTCCGAACCTTTTCCTTAAAATACTAAACTAAAATTGTGTCTTCCTATATTTGTATTATTAATAAGAATTCAAAAAAATCATACAAATTTTCTATAAAACATTATATGAAAAACTATTCTACTAATTTTGTAAATAATACAAATTTCTTAAAACAAAAACGAAAATAGATAAATCAATAAATACATATGTAATGCTTGTACAATGTTAAAATTTGTTTTGGATTTCTTACCTTCACGTGGAGCGGGTGCAACCGCCGCAATTGGTGGTGGTAAAGCTTGTGGAATATGTCCATAAACGGCGGGAAAGGCTGCATTATAAATAATTTTGTTTGGTTTTACACAAAAATCGAAACATTTAAAAGACAACACAACAATTAAATAATAATAATTATGATAATATAATATAAATATATATATATATAAATATTTATACATATATTATAGATATGTATGCACGTATATTTCAGTTATACGTTCAGAAAATTGATCACTTTTTTTATTTGTTGTTTAACAAAGTGTATATGTATTAATAAATATTTATATATAAACATTGTATGTATGTATATAGTATACGAATATTTTGAAATTAAATTAATACAATATTTATATTAATATTGAATCAAAAAACAATATATAGTATTTAAATATAAGTAAACAACAAATTACGCAGTAAACGAAATTAAAACAGAAAAAACAGTGTAACAGCGAATAACGCAAAAAATTGGAAGCAAAAAAAATCGCTAACAAACTTCTGCCATATTAATCAACAACACATCATCAATATAGTTTTTGAGGGGAATGTATTGAAAAGTGGAAAAATTTAAAACTTATTATTTATGTAATTGCATTTATCATAAATATATTATTTGTTTTAAATGCAATTTTTTTTGCTTGATTTTCATTTTTGTTTATTTCATTATTATTTTTAAATGAATTAAGTTAAATTAAAACATTTACGGGACAGTGTTTCTGTTTGTTTGATTTTAATAGATTTGTTTATTTTTCTCTCTCGAAAATATTAGCTTATTTTATGGCGAGTGAATGAATAAGGTGTTATCATTCGTTATTTATTTTGGACATTTGGTGGTGCAATTATTTTCTTGCTTTTATAGGAGACCAAGGGGGGAAAAGGATTATACCAAAAAATCATATTTTATATGTAAAATTCACAGTCATTCATTTGGGAAATTAGATTTTAATTGATGTAAGATTACATCCCGGAGGTAGGCACTAAATGCCTAATATTGTTCTGGTTAAATTATAGTGCATTTTCTGTTTGAATAGGAGCCCAAGGGGAGATACGCTTATACGAAAAACTAATACATATTTTATTTGTAAAATTTACAGACAGTCCTTTAGGAATTTAGATTTAGATATTATATTAAAGCCTTGAAGTAGGCACTAAATGTCTAGATTTGGAAAATTATTCTTGTTAAATTATACTGCATACTTTTGGGGACATAAAATAAAAGGAAAAAACTATCTTATTGATATAATTCTATATGATATTCCGGAAGATTTATATCTTCCGGAATATTTCATCTGATTTATAAAAACTCCATTATCTCCTAAGAATAGGCTATAAATAGCAAAACCTACGTTCGGTCAATATTTGGATTTTAGGCAGATTTCATTAGAAGAAAACAAAGTATTTATTAAATTTCTATAAAACCTCTATTAGATCTTGGGTAGTTATAATCTCATTGATATTGAATTGCTGTCTGATATTGGGTACTAAATGTCTAACAGTACTGCAAATTTGACATAATAATTTGGGACAAACCTAAATCTTCCGAATTTCTATTGAATATTTTAGGGAGATTTCAATAGAATTAAACAATAATTTGTTACATTTCTATAAAACATTTATTAGTACTTTTCGAAAATATATTTTCATATATGCAATGAATATTATGTAAATTGGAAAGAACGATTATATTGCTAAAGCTTTGTTATAATTATTTGAAATATAAATCTTAAGAAATTCTATTGAATATTTAAGGGAAATATTGCGAGATTTTAAAAATGACCATTACATTTGTAGAAACCAAATTTGAGTTATACATATATCGTAAATATGCAATAAATCGAAAAAATTACGTTAGGTTAATTTGTCGGATTATGCTTTGGTTAGTTAGCACTTTATTGATATTGGAGGAAAGCCGGAAAGTAGCTACTAAATGTCTATCTTCAGAATTTCATAATCTATTGCATATTTCAAAGGAAAAAACATTCCATAAGTCTATAAAACTTGTTGGAAATCGACAATAAATCAAAAATTGCCTAGCAGTACTTAATGTCCATCTTTGGGGCATTATTGATTTATAATATCGACTGCGTATTTGAGGAGATATAAAATAGAAGATTAGACAATTTAATTGAGGCCGTGATGCTATTCTTTGAGATCAAAATTTTTCAAATCATCAAAGGTTGTATTTTGGCGCCTTAAGTTGGGCAACTGTTTATATATAGCTTTTTAATTAACTCGACTGCAGATCCACATATGTGTCCATTTATATTTTGTCTTTTTTATAGTCAGTTATAAACATAAAATATTTTTTTAAAAAAACTTCCTCGTTCTCTTTCGGATTTTATTATACCCTCACTTTAGTGTGACGAGGGTATATATCATTTGCTACGGAAAAAAGTGTAACACATCGAAGGAGTGATCTAAGACCCTAAGTATGTTCGGAGGAAATCCGTTTTGGGTCATTTTAAGTCGAATGAGCAATGTCCGTCCGTCTGTCTGTCTGTCTGTCTGTCTGTCTGCTGGCTGGTGCGCACGATAACTCTCGAAAGGAGTAACCGATTGACTTCAAATTTGGTATGTGGTAATATTTTTTTCTATCTCCGGCTAAGTTCGAAGATGGGCCATATTGGTCCATTCCTTCTAGTACCTCCCCCACAAAGGGTTAAAATGTTGTGAAATATTGATTCTTTAATAACTACTATACTACTTATTCTAATCTTCTGAAATTCCACACATAGTATTAGTTTATTAGTCGCTATCAACTCGAGAAAAATGGGCGAAGTTGCCACGTCCCTAGGTACCTCCCACACAAATGCACCGTTTTGCACCAAAAATTAACAGCTTATAACATTAATAACGGTGTATAAAAATACTTGAAATTTTGCACAGTGTTATGCTTTTATATTGCCTACAGTCCAGAGAAAAATGGGCGTTGTTGCCACGCCCCTTTTGGTACCTCCCATACAAAGGTACCATTTTGCACCAAAAGTTAACAGCTTATAACATTAATACAAGTGAATAATAATACTTGAAATTTTGTACAGTGTAATGTTTGTATAGTGCCTATAGTCCTGTGAAAAATGGGCGTTATCGCCACGCCCCTTTTTGTACCTCCCACACAAAATGGCCAAATCATACCACAATTTAATATCTCATAACGTTTATACCAGTGCACATGAACGCTTATAATTCGGCGCAGTGCAATGAATTTAAAGTTTATACTGTTCAGCGAAAAATAGGTGTATTTGTTAAACCCCTTCTGGTAGCTCCCACACAAATTGACAGAATAATTCGTGTAATATTCTATATTACATTACTCACAAAGTGACACAAATTGACAGAATAATTCGTGTAATATTCAATATTACATTACTCACAAAGTGAGGGTATACCTTAGTCGGTTTACCCGACTGAAACTTTCTTACTTGTTTTTTTAAATATATCAGAATAATATTTCTACTTAATATATTTACTAGGCACTATTACAGTGGCAACTTTTTGTCCTGGATTTCTTGGAGGTGCGTAGACTTATATAGTGAATATGAACAATTTCCTATGATAAACGAAGAATTTGGACATAACTTGATTCCAGTGCCACCTCGGAGCCTAACTCTCGGCTAGATGAAAATGTAATGTTGAATCAGATCAGCAATTTTGGAGATCATTAAAGTTTCATTTTACAGAGAACGATATGAAGAGAGTAATTAATAAGTCTAACTTCTTAATATATCATTTCTAGATATGATGCCTAATTTTTGGGGGATAATTGTATAGAAACTCATAATTCCTCCAAATAAACACTTTAAAATTGTAACAGGAAGAAGAATAATTTTAGGTCTACTGAATCTTGAGATATTAACCATTTTTATAGGTTGGATTAGGTCTTCGAGATATAAGTGTATATGTCCGCAAAGTTTGTCTGAAAATCATGGTCTGCCACTTTTATATCACATTTGAGGAGGAAGGCTTCAAAATACTGGTATATGTTTCAGGCCTGAGAACAAAATACAGAGGACCTGTGGATAATTATTTCCTCACAGCACTCTATCCCACACTTCGCCCATTTAACAGTGAAAAATTAAAAATTCTAGGTTTTTAAACCTTTGTTATAAGCATGAAATTTTTTGATGTCGATTTATTTTAAATTTAAGTGGGCGAGATGGGTATTTGAAGGCCTTGAGAAAAATAATTCTCCGAGAGTCACCTTTTCTCAGGTCTGAAGAGAATATCTCGAAGTATTCATCCCCCATCCTTTTAGGGATGACATAATACTAATAGTATTATTTTTGGAATCTCCTTGACATAAGAACAAAAATTCCACAGGAAACGTTAAGAAAATAGTAATCATAAGGTCTATTTTGGATGAGGGGATATTTTAGAGATATATTGCCTACTTTTGGGGTAATTGTATAGGAATGGGAGCGAATTTGAGGAGGAAGGCTTCAAAACATACTTTTTGGATTTGGGAACGAAATACAGAGTAGCCTTGGACCCCACAGATAAAACTTTAAAACTTAAAAATTGAAACCAAATGATGGGTATAAAAATTAATCGTGAAAATTTCTATATTTTTCGACCTTTGTCTTATCATTACTTTAAAGGCGAGATAAGGGAGTCGAAACATGTGAAAGAAATAATTCTCCGAAAGTCATCTTTATTTCTTAATTATTTTTGAAGAGAGTATTCGGAAGTCTTCTTCCTGCAACTCAACCCCGATATTAATATACTTATAATTTATGTTTAGAAATTCTCCGAAAGGCATTTTTAATTCTTTTTCTGGTCTGAAGAGAGTATCCCGAAATCTTCTTCCTGCAACTCAACCCCGAAATTAATGTAATTTATGTTTATGTTTTGAACATTATTTCTGGTGCATATTTTTAGGGGATAGAATAATACTAATAGTATTATTTTTGGAATCATTATAATTACACTATGCAACAAATTAACACTTTTTGAAAAATACACGGACTTGACGGTATAGGTTCGATTGTACTACCAAAGGGTAGTATAACCCTATACTCGGTTTGGCGAAATTTGTGACCAATTTTTTTTATGGGCCTCCAAAATTTCTGAAAATCAGTGGGCGTCTCGAAAAAGATGTTATCAGCTTTGGTCCAACAACTAATTCAGATTTGGTGATATCGCTTAACTACATTTGGCAATAATGTAGCTAAGAATATGCTGAACAAAGTTTCTTATCATTTTATGCGAAAAAAAAATTTTAGAATCGAACCTATGCTGTCAAGTCTCTGTATTTTTTCACTGCTGCACAGTGTTATTTTTGGAAAATATTTGCACCCTATTTCTGGTGCATACTTTTAGGACACAAAATAATACTAATAGTATTATGTGTGGAATCTAAATGTAGCCAATTTCCCGGACGAATTTTGCAATAAATTAAATTTTTTATTTAAAAGAAACAATTAAAATGTATTTCACATAAAAACATTTTTGCTTAAAAGTGTGGTTCTCGACATTGCTAAGGTCAATGCAAAAAAAAAAAAAAAAGTAATTCAATTATTTTAAATTGAGCTTAGAGACAATGCTTTCTAATTTAACATCATCTCTTTTGTTGTTTTTTTTATTATTTTCTTTACTGATTTATGGCATTCGTTTAACACATTTTAATGTGCGCTTCCAGTTTTTTGCGTTTTTTTGTATATACCTTTTGTACTAACAATTAATATATATATGGCATGACACAACAATTATAATAAAAAATATTTAAAACGAAATAATCGAAAAAATCGAACATAAATTTGTATTGAAAGAAAAAACAAAACAATATTTTTATTTATGTATATATAAATATTTATACGTATATGGTTAATGTGGGTGAATTTTTATTGGTTAACGAAATACAAATTGAATTTTTTTATGTTTAACATTGAACGGTATTTTTTGTAAAATAAAAAAAAAAATATTTATGAATTACGTCAAATACAAATATCATGAGTGATAGTAAAAAAATAGACGACATCAATTAAAAAAAATAACAATTAAGAAAATAAATTAAATAAACTAATAAAATAGAAATCAAGAGGAAATGCATAATTTATTTTTTTCTTTCAACTACAATGAAATGAGATGAATGAGAAGAGAACTCAAGGATTGTTTTTTGTTTTGCTTTGGTTTTTGACTTATGCGAAAATTAAATTTTCTAAAGAAATATTTGAACGTATTCGATAGATATATAAATGTTGGGAATTCAAATGGAAATTGTCTCAGGGTACTTACCAACTCCAGGGAATGGTGGCATGCCAGTGGCAAAGGCATGTTGTAATGCTGCGGCTTCGCCATTTTGCAGGCCTTGGGGTGGTATGGTTAAGTGTAAAGGTGCTGAAAGGTACAATTCTATTAATGAAACGTTGGAATGAATAGTATCGTGAAATGATTCAAACAAGTACTTAAATTTAAGAAATCAAAAAATTAATTGAACAAAAAAAAATTTATCGAAAAAAGCCTAGACAAATGATTGTGGCATACTTTTAGGATTGCTAGTGAATTCAACTGCATATGTTTTGAGGTTACCACACGAAATATGTTGCATACATTAAGGGATTTAATTTTAAATTCAATGCCGATTCTCTTAGATTTCAAAAAATTTTATGAGAAATATGTAATTCAACATGTGTTGTCTGTTTTTAGGGTTTATTAAAAAACCTTATCAAAATAAATTGCTATTACAGAAATTATTTCTGCTAATATTTCAAAATAGCTCATATTACAAATATAACACCGTGCGACAAAATTGAACATACATCAATGGTCATGAAAATTCTGAAAGCTGACAAGAAACAAAACAAAACTGTATAATCAGTTTTTTATTTTCTGATCGAGTTCGCGTTTAAATGGACATGACATTTTTAAGGATATAATTATTCAAAATTTTGTTATAATTTTTCTGAAAGTCCTAGTAAGGTGATATGGGTGTCAAATGTAAGGGTACATTGTGGGCTATCTAAATAATATTTTTGTTTTAAGAAACTGGAAGTAAGAAGTTGCAAAAATGGCCTAGCAAATTTGTGTCCTTCGTTATCCTTTAAAATCCACTGTAGAAAATTTTGAAAAAAATATATTTTGCGGATCTTACTGTTCAGTTATTCATATCTAAATTTTAGCATTCTACGTTGATTAGTTTGTTTTTAAGAACAAAAAAATACAAATTTTCTAACGTGGATTTTAAAGGAAAATGAAGGACTAAAATTTGCAAGGCCATTTTTGCAACTTTTAAATTCCAGTTTCTAAAACAAAGAATTGTATTTAGATCGCCCAAAATGTGCCCTTTCATTTGACACTCAGCCCAATTCGTGGAAACTTCAGGTTTTACGAAGTCAAATTTAGAGGGACCTTTGAAGTCAAATTTAGAGGGACCTTTGCATGGGGGTTGTATCAAAACATGGACCTATGACTACCGTTGTTCGGGTGAAGGATACTGGGCATACCTGGGAGGTACCAATTTTCAGCCCGATCAGTTGACATTTGTGGTCTCTATGACGTTAAAAAATCAACTAGGGGAGATGCTATATATGGGGGCTATATCCAACATACCTGCAGATATAAGAAGTATATGTACCAAATTTCAGCCACCTAGCTCAAGTATTATAGATTGTAGCGTAATTACAACAGACGGACAGACGGACATGGATAAATCGTCTTAGAATTTTACGACGATTAATAATATATATACTTTATGGGGTCTCAGATCAATATTTGGTGGTGTTACAAACGGAGTGACAAAATGAATGGTGGAGGGTATAAAAATGTCATGTCCATTTAAACGCGAACTCGATCAGAAAATAAAAAACTGAGTATTAGGCCGGGTCGATTTGTGGGGAGGCAAAAAAAGTCGCCATTGCTCAGTGAAAATCGTATTCTAGGGATCAAAATATTAAACTTTGCCGAAGGAACCATACCTCTAAAACGAATTTTGATGTCCCGGAATTTGGGTCGAACTTTTGGGTAGGGGCAAATTTTGAAAAATCTCAATTTAACCCATTTAGAGTGCTCCAATCGAGTCCAAATGTATGACCGACCCCCACTAACTTTGGAGGCCCGACCCACCCATGCTAGTGGCACAACCCCTGGAACCCTCTGGGGGTTCCATACATTTGGACTCGATTGGAGCACTCTAAATGGGTCAAAGTGGGATTTTTTCCGGGACATCAGAATTCGTTTTAGAGGTATGGTTCCTTCGGCAAAGTTTCTTATTTTGATCCCTAGAATACGATTTTCACTGAGCACTTCACTGAGTGGGGGTCGGTCATACATTTGGACTCGATTGGAGCACTCTAAATGGGTCAAAGTGGGATTTTTTCCGGGACATCAGAATTCGTTTTAGAGGTATGGTTCCTTCGGCAAAGTTTCTTATTTTGATCCCTAGAATACGATTTTCACTGAGCAATGGGCGATTTTTAAATCGACCCCCCCTACTGAGTATACAATTTTGTTCTGTTTCTTGTCAGCTTTCAGAATTATGTAGAGATTTTGATGGCCAAAAATTTGCATATAATGAACAATTAATTTGAAGTATGTTATTTTTAAATATATTTCTAAAATGACTCATACTCGTACAACAAAAATAATTTCCTAAATCACAAAGTGTAAAGGTCTACTCTTGGGCTGGTAATTTTTTGAAAGTATTGCCTATTTTTAAGATTTTCAATGAATTCCAGAATTCATCCTAAAAATATTGCCGCCTTTTTGGGGTTGTTTGAATTACAAAACAATTATTTAACAAGTAAAAGCGTTAAGTTTGGCCATGCCGAATCTTTTATACCCTCCACCATGGATTGCATTCAATTTTATTAGTGGAAAAATCTTTGGATGTGGAGCAAATCATGTTTTGTTTTTAGTAAATTATTAAAAGTAGGAACACTGCAATTTTTAGCCAAATTTTAGGTCGCATTTTTGAGAGCTACATCTACACGGGGACTGCAACAAAATAAAATTTGATTTTTATAAGTTGTACTGAGATGAACTCTGGCCAAAATAGAATACAAACTGCAAATTTTGCAGCTAAATTTCTTAGAAAATGTGATGTTTATGGCTTAAATGAGCCTTTTTGGGAGCGACATCTATAGGTGGACTATGACAAAATATGAACTGATTTAAAAACTTTTTACTGCGATGAATTCTTGTCTTTATTAAATTCAAACTGCCAAGATGTGGCATTTATGGCGTAAAATACGTTAATTTTGGAGCGAACTCTGTAGGGTGACTATAACAAAATATGAAGCGATTTGCAAAATTTTTGCTGTGATGAATTCTTGTCAAAATAGAATACAAACTGCAAAGTTTCTGCTAAATTGCTTTAAAAAATGTGGTATCTATGGCTAAAAAACCGTATTTTGGAGCGATCTCTACAGGGGAGCTATATCAAAACATTGACCGATATGGCCCATTTGCAATCCCAAACAACCTGCAACTATAAGAAATATTTCTGCCAATCTAGCTCTATTATTACGGACTGTAGCATGATTACAACAGACGGACAGACGGACATGGCTAAATCGTCTTAGAATTTTACGACTATTAATGTTATATATACTTTATGGGGTCTCAGATCAATATTTAGAGGTGTTACAAAGGGAGTGACAAAATGAATATTCCCCCATCCTAGTGGATGGTATAGTAAAGCTTTCAGCTAATGTATACTTCTCAATTTGTAATAAAATCGAAATATATTGCATACAATTGGGAGGAACAGAATTTAAACGTCTAGAAGTGTTGCTCAATTTAAGGGATGATATGAATTTAAATGGTTTTTAACAGACCTAATTATGTTTCTAAAATAATTCATACCGAACAACTATAATGACTTACCCCCAGTTTTTGTAAAACGTTTTCGTTCGTCTACGACGAATCATCCAAAATCAGTCAATTAATACGCGAAATATATTTATAAGCCACAATAGTCTATAATTCGTCATGTACTATAGGAAAACTGGGAAATAGTTCGTACCGAAAATATTTCATGCCTGTGTTTTATAGATTTCGAGTTATAGTTAATTAAAATTTGACGTTTCGTCGCAAACGAACGAAAACGTTTTACAAAAACAGGAGGTTAAATCACCAAATGTAAGTCACTACACGGGGCAAAATCACCTTTTTTGATATGTTTGAATCGAAAGAAAATATATTTGGAACACAAATTTTTAAATATTATATATTTCTGAGCAAATAAATTTTATTTGAAAATCAATAAAATGTATTTGGAACGCATATATTAATATATTACAACAAAATTTATTTGCAAACTAAATTTCTCAAATAAAATATGTGTTTAAATACAAATAAAATTATTGTTTAGAAAATTTTCCAAATATATTTTATTTAAAAAAATTTTCAAAACATTTACTGACTTTTTCGAAATTCAGTTTCAATTTTTCCTTGTTTTCGAATTAGACCTCCCAGTCATGATACCATATTAACTTCCGTTTTAAATCAATCATTTAAATTGTCTGAGTATTCCAAGCCATCATTAGTTGTCAATCCTCTAAGTAATTTATTTTAATCCAAGATTATACGATTTCAATTATTATTTTTTACGAACATTTAACATTTCTAAAAAATTAACTTTGAATTACTGAAAAATTTAACACAATTTATGTATTTTCCGAATACTTAAATGCAAATAAATATTTGTTTCGGAAATAATAGTCCCAAATAATAACATATTGGGTTGCAAACAAAGATTTGTTTAGAACGACATCTTCCCAAATATATAATTTTTGTATATACCAAATACTATATGCTTAGAGTGTACCCTAAATATATATATGTTTCAAGCCGAATATGTTTGGGACAATATACTACAGAAGCGATTTTTTTTCAGCGTGTACTTTTGGGCTGCAATTTTTATACCCTCACTTTAGTGTGACGAGGGTATATATAATTTTTTTAAATATTGCCAATTATTAGGATTTTGTAGGAATTTCAAAATTTTTCCTATTTTAAAAACTGCCAGCTTTTTCAATAAATTGTATAAAAATTAATTCTTAACAATTGAATTTGAATACTTACGTCCTGGATATGGTGTCTGTTGCGGCATGCCATTTGTAAACACACCATCAGCGGCCGCAGCTGCAGCAGCGGCGGCAGCAGCACTGCCCGGCTGGCCGTTGGGCGTTTGAGCGCCCATCTGGAAATTGGGCATGGTCGGTGAGGGTAATGAGGGTTGGCCAGCACCATTAATGCCCGGAGGTATTTGAGTGGCCAAAGCAGTCATGGGATTAATATATGAACCAGGGGCTGTGGCAGCGGCAGCCATTAAAGCAGCTTGTTGTTGCTACGAAAGAAAAACCAAACAATGAAGACAAGAAAAAGTAAATTAAAAATAAGGAATAAGGAATAAGAAATTAATAAAGTTGTCTGTTGGTTTGAGCTGGACCAAGTAATAAACCTTATTAAAATAAAAAATAATAAAATTGTATACATGTATGTCTGTATATTGAACCAAGATAAAAATAGATTAAAGATCCAGCTCAAGCAAGCAAGCGAAGAAAAAACTTAATTACAGGCTTCATGTAGAACAATAAAAAAAAGGGAGCATTTCTGTCTGGGGTTACTGAGAAATTTATATGCCCGTTTGCGGGGTAGTCTTATGGTTTCCTTTGCCTGTCTGTGTGTGCTCTGAGGTAGAAAACAATTAAAAATTACGATACGAAATTGCGTATTATGACCCTTTTCCGGTGTATATTTTTATCTCTTTTGGTGATGGACAGTGATTCGGAAAGAGTACAAAAAAATATTAATAAATTGTGTAACGAATAAAATATTTCTGTTGTCGTCTTTTTATTCAGATAAGTATTCCGGTCCAAATCGCACTACTTCTAATATTTTTGTTTAAATATGGTTAGTTATTTTGTAGACTTCTCTTATTGTAGTTTATGAATTATTACCATTATGACATATTTTTCGGAATACATGTAATTTAATTTGTATAAGCTAATATGATCAAAATTTAAGAAATTTATCTAAATGACTTGAGGATGACATAAATAAATGATTGCCTGTATTTCTGAATGATGAGTATGTCGGTTTAATTCTTATTACCATTTCTCCTTTTTTTGTTTAAATGGGGTTACTTATTCTGTAGACTACTCTCAAGCTTTAAATTATTAATCCTGCATACTTCTAGGGTGATACATACACTCGTAAATATCACATATTTTTCAGGATATGATTTAATTTTTATAGCCTAATATGATCTGCCCTTAACAAATTAACCAATATATATATATATATATATATGTATATATATATATTCATATTTTTCGGGATATGATTTAATTTTTATGGCCTAATATGATCTGCCTTAACAAATTTACCAATTTCCAGATCCCTGATCATTACATACTTTGAAGATGATATAAAGAAATTATTGCCTATATTTCGGAATGAGGAGTATTTCGGTTCATATCTTACTACCACTTCTCGTTGTTCTTGTTTAAATGGGGTCATTTATTCTGTAGACTACTCTCAGGCACTTAATTAATAATGCTGCATACTTCTAGGGAACTTATAACTACGACAAATTGTTCGGGATATAATTTAATTTGTTTGGCCTAAAATTATCACAATTTGCCGGTCCCTGATCAGTGTATACGAGTACTTTGCGGATAATATAAAGAAATGATTGCCTACATTTAGGAATACAATAATTAAATGCGTCTGTTTACAATTTTGAAAAAAATTGTATTTTTTATTTCATATTATATGTCTAGAAATCTTAAGATCTCAAGCCTTTAATGAAATAATTCTATACTGCATAGTTCTAGGAGACCACAGAGAACTTATAAGTACGACATATTTTTCGGGATATAATTTAATATTTATGGCCATATTAGGCACATCATAATTTAACAAATTTCACCAATTGCCAGATCCCTGATCCTTGCATACTATCAAGATGATATAAAGAAATGATTGCCTACATTTCTGAATTATATAATAAAATTCGATTGTTTATATGGCAATTTTGGAACAATTTGGATATTTAATTTCATATAATATGCCTTGAGATCTCAAGCCTTTAGTTAAATAATTCCTTTGCTTTGACGTATTTTTTTGGGATATAATTTAATTTTGATGGACATACTCGTACTAGGCACATCATCATTTAACAAAATTTAACAATTGCCAGGTCCCTGATCATTGCATACTTTGAAGATGATATAATGAAATGATTTCCTACATTTCGTATAGTATTCCTTAAATTCTTCGCACTATCTACATCCTGAGATCATCATCATTTAACAAAATTTAACAATTGCCAGGTCCCTGATCATTGCATACTTTGAAGATGATATAAAGAAATCATTTCCTACATTTCGTATAGTATTCCGAAACAATTTGGATTTTATTATTTAATAATATGTCTAAACGTTTTAATTTGCTCGCAGCATCTCAAGCTTTTAATTAAAGAATTCCTCGGAGGAGACTTCTAGGATGGCACATAAAACTTACTACTATGACATAATTGCAGGATAATGATTTAATTTGTCTGGCCTAATGTAATAACAATTTAATAAAAGTTCCCAATTTCCAGGGCCAAGAACATTGCATACTTTGAGGATGATATAAAGGAATGATTGCCTACATTTCGGAATATATTTAAACTAATTTGTTTATATGGCAGTTTTGAAACAAGTTTGATTTGTTATTTCATATAAAATGTCTAGATGTTTTAATTTGCTCGCAGCATCTCAAGTTTTTAATTTAGTAATTCATTTGCTGCATACTTCTGGGATGACACAGAGAACTTACAATTATGACATATTTTTCGTAATTCAATTTGTATGGCCGAATATAATCATAACTTAGGAAATTTCTCCAGATGATCATTGCATACCTTGATGATGATTTTAAGAAATGATTGCATAGATTTCGGAATATAATTAAAGTCGTGTGTTTAAACGTCAATTTTGGAAAAATGTTGATTCGTTTTTTCATATAATATGTCTATATTTTTAATATGGCCGCAGGATCTCAAGCCTTTAAATGAATAATTCTTTATTGCATACTTTTAGGATGTTACAGATATCTTACAACCATAACATCTATTTTTCTTGAAAATGATTTAATAGGTATGGTCTAATATGATCACAATTTTGAAAATGTCACCAATTGCCAGATCCCTGATCATTGCATACTTTGAGGATGACATAAAGAAATGAGTGCCTACATTTAGGAATGCAATAATAAAATTTGTCTAGTGACAATGTCCCCATGATTTCATATATTGTGAGATTTTTGAGGCTTTTATGCGTAATTGCGTATTATGACCCTCTTCTTGTGTATATTTTTATCACTTTGGTTGTGGACAATGATCTCGAAAATATTTATAAATTGTGCAACGAATAAAGTATTGAATGTCTTGCCGTGTTTTTAATCTGATCAGTTAATCGGTCCAAGTCTCACCAGAACTTTTCCTTTTTGCTTGTTTAAAAAGGGTTATTTATTTTGTAGCTTATTCTCAAGACTTTAAATTCATTCATCATATCATTGCATACTTTGAGGATGATTTTAAGAAATGATTGAATAGATTTCGGAATATAAGTAAAGTCGTCTGTTTAAACGACAATTTTGGAACAATTTTCATTTGTTTTTTCATATAATATATCTATCTGTTTTAATATGGCCGCAGGATGTCAAGCCTTTAATTGAATAATCCATTGCTGCATACTTTTAGGATGACATATATAACGTACAACTGTGACATATTCTTCGGGATATATTTTCACAATTGAAGAAACTTCAGCTATTGTCAGAGCCCTAATCAATGCATACTTTGAGGCCGATGTAAAGAAATGATTGCCTTCATTTCGGCGAACTATTATTAAATTCCTCTGTTTATATGGCAATTTTGGAACAATTTTGACTTATTATTTCAGATTATATGTCTAGATGTATTAAACTCTTTTCACTACTCTCATCCTGAGATGTTTTTGCCATATTTCTATGATTTAGCCTTTAAATAAAATCGTTGACGTTTTTTTTGTTCCTCTCTATTTTTGACTTATTATTTCAGATAATATGTCTAAATGTCTTAAATTCTTCGCACTATCTACTTCCTGAGATGTTTTTGCAATATTTCTATGCACTAGCCTTCAATAAAATAGATTATAGTTTAATTGACATTATTTTGCATGATTTTTTGACCGTTGATTTTTGAATTGTTGAACTCATGACGTTTTTTTTGGTTCCTCTATATATCTAGTATTTACCCCTTATGTTCCCAATGTTCTTATGCTTTTTGGTCTTCCTATTAATTCCCATAATTTCGCTCAAGTAAAATTGAGTCTGTCTGGGTACTCCAGTGTTCACCTTTATCTCAATTTGTGTCCGTCCTTCTGTCGTTTCGCTTGACCGCCGGTGTCTCTACAAGTCCATATTTCTTCCTTTCTTTTAACCCTTTTCCGGTTCTCTTTTATTTTTATAGCGAATATATCTGTCTGTCCTTCTGAATAATGATTCCCCATCGTTAATGTTTTTTCTTCTTCCATATTGTCTGCATTATACGCTGTTTTATTGGTCTGCCTGTGCCCAGTTTGGAGCCTTTTAATTGTTGTTTTTTCCGCTTTTGTATTTTTTATTCTGGTTGGTTGTGATATTTATGTATTTACCTGCGCATAAGCTCCATATGGACCAAATTGATTAAAGACAAATGGATTAAGCAGATTCATATGACCGGCCATTTGTTGCATGCGCCGTATTTGCCTTTCTTTTTCGGTATCAGCAAATTTAACTACCAGACTAGAGGAAGCACCCTGCAAAGAGAAAGAAAGAAAAAATTAATTAAAGTTATAAAATATTTTTTGTTGTCTATGTTTTTGCAAATAATTAAATTTGCTTTCATAAATATTCCAAGGCTATGACTTTGAGCCTATAAGTAGGCTTTATATTTCCATGCCATATGTTTGTGCCTATAAGTAGGCTTTATTTTTTGTTTTTCTTTTGTTTTCAGAAAGAGAACTGTTGAGTTTTTAGAAAATGTTCTATGAAAGCCTCTTATTTTTTTTGGTTTTTTTTTATGATTATTTTTTGTTTTGGTAATTTCCCCGAAACAAGTGGTTTTATTTCTACCCGATAATCATATACTGATATACACATATGTATGGTTGCTATGAGTTACCATAAGAGTTTGGGTATTTGAATTTCTATTGTAGAACTAATTAGAGTTTTTGTTGTTATATGATGCTTCTTAATATTATTATTGTTTTATATACCTCTACTCTACTAAATATAATGCGGTATACTCGCATTGTGTTATACAATTCTCTTGTTTTGTAATCCGATTATATTGGGTTTTTATTTCTCTGTCATTATTTAAGGATTTTTTTCCTGTTATATGGCCTCCCCCTCTCTCTGTCATTCGCTGAAGTGTAGAGGAGTCCTTGTTTGGTTTTGTCAGTAGGTGTGCTTGTGTGTGTTTTTATGTCGAGTATGTCGATATTGAGTATTGTCGAGTGTGTTGAGTGTTTGGAGAGTTTTAATGTCAATCACTTTATACTGACAATCATCATCAACGTCATTGTCATTTGCTGATGATTAAAATAACAAAAGCTTTAGATTTTGCCAAGGACCCCACCTCTACCTCTACCTCCACCACCAAACCAATAGATACCACATCCACCTACAAACAACCTCTGGCCCCACTGTCAGCATCAGTTATATTGTTTTGTTATCTATTGTGTTTGTTTGGTATGTATGTATGTGCATATGTATATACATATACATATATGTATATATATATATATATATTGAAATTTAATTAGCATAATAATGCTTATATAATATACAATGAAATGTTTTCATTTACACAAACACACATGTATATAAGCTATACATATTTACGTTATGTACTTTTGTATAAAAAAGTTTTCTATATACATATATATACTGAAACCAGATATGCACTAAAACACTGATATATATTTATATATCTATATATCTACAAAAGCCTCCATGATAGACAATGTACATATATATATATATATATATATATATATTGATACGTATATATAATTTGTTTATGTTTTACTAAAATATATCTCATTATTTTTAATGACAACAAACAATGTGAGCCATTACTTTTGTAAGGAATCCCATAAATGGGTTTTCGATATCATTAAAATTGACAATTTGCGTTATTGAAAAATTTCACCAAACAAAAAGTGACATTAATTTCATTGGATGCATACAACAACAACAACAAAACAAATGCCATACTTAACATGCATACGCACCAATGTCTGGTTGAATTTATTATCAGCGTATTAACAACTGTTGCATACTTTTGAGGATGCTTTAAAAATATCCCTAGCGTTATTTTTAAATTGAACTTAATTATATTTAAAAGTACTTTCCCAAAGATATACATCACAAATATTGTTTAATTCAATTATAAAAAATCTTAATCAAAGATATAAATATTGGTTAATTCAATTAAAAAATGTAATCATAATAGAATGTATTGCCAGAGGACTTAACAACAGCTTTAAATCTTTATCAGAGACTTTATAACTCTTGCACAGTTTTATTTTTTAGAATACTCTCAAGCCTTTAATTAAATAAATCCTTACTGCATATGCATATAGGATGGAGCAGAAAAGTATGGCATATTTTTCGGGATATAGGTTCACAATTCAAGTAAAACAAATTTCTGTAAATGCCAGAGCCCTGATCGTTGCATATTTTGAGGATGATATAAACAAATGATTGCCTATATTCGAAATACTGTAATTAAATTAGTTTGATTATTGTTTGTAAATTTTGAAACAATTTTTATTTTTTATTTCATATAATATGTTTAGATGTCTTAATTTCTTTGCATTATCTATATCCTGAGGTGTTTTTGCAATATATCGATGGTTTAGCCTTCAATAATATCGATTATAGCTTAACGGAATTTATTTTTTATAATTTTGTGACCTTTGATTTTAGGACTTTAGATCTCATAAAGTAATTTCTTTTGTGGTCCTCCATAAATCAAGTATTTATCCCTTATGTTCCCAATTTTCTTTTGATTTTTGGTCTTCAATTAATTCCCATAATTTTCTTAAAATAGAATTGAGTTAGTCTGAATACTCCAGTGTTCACCTTTATGTCAATTTATGTCCGTCCACCCCCCCTGTCGTTTCGTTTGACCGGTGCCTCTACAAGTCCATATTTCTTCATTTCTTTTAACATTTTAAACTTGTGCAAAGAAAATGTTTTAATGATTATATCTTGCATTATCCCAGATATGAGATAAAATGGATCATAGTCTTTTCGACTCTTTAATTGCATTACTTTAATAAATTAGTTAATCAGTTTCTAAAAAAAATAAATTTAGATTGTAGATACGTATTGTTCAAAGAAATTTAACAATTATACAGAGATTTGTTAAGTATTGCATACTTTTGGGAAGAAAAGATTTTATACAGATTATTATAAAGGATTTTCCAATAGGGATGATATGATTTTAAAGTGACGTTTCGGTCATTTGTAATATGTCATGATCTGTCATTTGGTTTTCATTGTATTCAGTAGTGTTTAAAATTTCATCATGGAGAGATATACGCAAGAACAACGTTTACAAATTATTCAGTTTTATTATCAAAATAATCGTTCTCAATTGCAACTTTTCGTGCGCTAAGCCCATTGTTTTAAAATCCAAAAAAATATTTAATCTTTTTGCCATTGACCGATTCCCGATCTGACGTACCGTTAAGGAGCTAGAGCAAAAATAAACTTTCCGTCCACATTTGAAAATGATGCTAAGTCCATTTTTTTTAAAATGAAAAAAAAAACAATTTCCAGTCGACCTACGACCTTGACACCCATGAGCAATATTTTAGCTCTCGTTAAGAGCTATCTTTTTGCCATTGACCGATTGTGGCTACGTGCCACACAGCAAATGAACCAATTGAATTGTTGCGAGAAGAGTTGGGAGATTTTATTATTTTAGGAAATTGTGATATTGAATGGCCTCCAAGAAGTTGTGATTTAACACCATTAGACTATTTCTTGTGGGGTTATTTGTAGCCATTGATCTTGATTTCGAAATTAACCGGACTCCCTTCAAGCTTTACAAGTCAGAATTGAAGGTGCCATTCATGACATACGAACTGATTTAGCGGAAAAAGTGCTCGAAAATTGGGTTCGTCGAATTCGATCCTGCGGAAGAAGTCGTGGAGGCCATTTGAATGACGTTTTATTTAGAACTTAATTGTATCGATTGTACTTCACATTAAATAAAAAACTTTTGAATTTTGGGTTTTTTTTCAAAGAAATCATATAACTTTTATTGGAAAACCCTATATTAAATGGTGCATAGCTCGGACATTGCTTAAAATTTCCGTCGAACATACTTACGGTTTTAGGACACAAACTTAGGCAAGAACTACCTAATGTTACTCATACGTTTTTATATTATTAGGTTCATTATATGTTGCATACTTTTGGGAAGAAATTAATTTTATGAGAATTCATGGTGATATTTTTTATTCATTGTAAATAGAATGATGATTAATTGTATTTAAATTTTATCTTTTGAGCCATGCTTAGGTTCATCAAATGTTGCATACTTTTGGGAAGAAAATAATTTTATGAGAATTCATGGTGATATTTGTTATTCATATTAAATAGAATGATATTTAATTGTATTTAAGTTTTATGATTTGAGCTATGCTTAAAGGCTATTGCCTATTTCGAGGAGTTTTGATTAAGGCTATTTCTTTGGTAACATTTAACATAAACATGACCTGCATAACTTTTATTTTTTTATAGACATTGGTTTATGACAGGATGAAAAATCTTTATATTTTTAATAAGTATTTTAAAATTTTTGGACATAAAATGTTATTGACTACTGTTCAATATTTTGTATCAACCGTTCAAAATTGAACAATTTTAGTTATTGTCTACTTTAGGGGATATTTGATTGTAATCTATTGTTAGGGGATATTCGATTGTGGTCTATTTTCTACTTTAGGGGATATTTGATTGTGGTCTAAACTATGAATACTATTGAAATCAAAAGTTTTTGTCTACCTTGAGCTTTAGTTATTAGTTTAGTCCGCTTACAGCGCCACACCAATTTATTTGTAATTCACATATAGTCTAACAAAAATTGTCTACTTTGGGGAGTTTGGTTTTGATCTAAGCTATCATTGAAAGCATTTGTTGTGGTAAAATTATTTTTTTTAAATTGTTATTTTTCATTATAAAACGCATTCCTAGAAAACATTTGTTGTCAACAATTCTAAATGGCAAATCATTCTTAGTGTCTACTTTAGGGGATATGGCGGGGGTCAGAACTAATCATTTTTTTTCATATTTTCGATCATAAAATTTTATTGATTGCTATTTTTTTTAAAATTGAAAATCATGTATATTTGAAAATTATTGTTATTTAGGGGATAGGGGGATATTTGGCGGGGGTCTGCACTGTGATGACTGCAAACGTTTAAATAATAAAATAAAATGTTATTGTCTGCTTTGGAGGGAAATCATTGTTATTGTCTACTGTAGGGGATATTTGCCGAGTAGTCTAAACTATGATGACTGCAAACGTTTTAGTAATAAAATCAAAAATTTATTTTTGAGGGAAAGGTTTAGTTTTTGGTTTTATCCCTTTAGCGGGCAACAGTGATGGGCTATAACAATTATTTTCATAATATTCTATCTATCTTTATTTCTTGTGCCCAAACAAATTTATTGATTTCCATTAAATAAATGTATTTTTCTCTCACTTTACAAAAATAAATAAACAAAAACCTCAAACTTTCAATTAAATATCAGAAATCACAAAAATGTCCTACAAAAAAAAAAAAATAAATAAATGAATAAATAAATTGCAACATAAAAATCCCTTCATAAAAACTCCGACGAGGGCAACATAAAACACATGCAGCCTGTCTGGTCTAATAGCTGCGGACATAAAGAACAAAATGCAGCTGTTAGACACAAAAAAAAAGGATCAAACTGACCAAAGGACAGACAGGAAACAAAATGACAATTAACAAAATAACAAAACACAATTCAGGGATGACTATAACAACAATGGCTCGTCAATTAAATATTGTTGTATAAAGAGATGTGTTGTTGGCGTTGCAGTTGCTGTTGTTTTTGTTGCTAGTGATGATCACAAAATGCCTTTTAGGCCAAAGCCGCTTAAAAGCCCATTAAACTGTCAGAACGTTGGTGATGTTATTTGTTTGTAGCATTGATATTTGGCCAATACTATTACCCTTCCCCGGCGCTCATTTTAAAATGGGTTAGCTTAAGCCGCAGGGTGTATTTTGTTAACAAATAAATTTTAGTTTTTTCCAAGTTAAACAATACCTATAGAGAATAAATAACAATTAAAATAAATTTAACGCACAAGCACACAAAAACAACTGAAAATGCTCGTTTTTTCTCCGTTAAACAATTTATTTCAAAATATAAAGCATACCTTTTAGGCGTTAAACAAATTTGTTCTTTTCTGTACGATTTTGTTTGTTTGTTTTTTTTTCGTTGTGGTGCTGGTGTTCGTGCAAAAATATTTGCAACCATTTAATTCACATTAAACTTTAACAAAAGGTATGCATTTGATTTTAGCTTCACATGAGTTCGTCCTCTTTTTTACTGAGAGTGTGAGTGAAGCCATGACGGTGACGGTGACATTTTCTGGTGCGACAAATGACACCGTGCCGCCGCGTATCGTGTTCACTGAGGAGTTTTTGCTCTCTTTGCTAATTTTACACAATTTAAATTATAGTGCTTTGCAGCAACACCTAAAAGTATGCAACAGTTTTTAATACCGCAACAAAGTAGTCCTTTGGTAATATAAATACTAGACAGACACACATATCCACTAAGGGGAAACGGATATACAAAAGGTATACAACCAACAGGATTGAGGAGCACGAGTGTAAGGATGAATGGTATGGCGAATGTCGCCTGTTGGAGTGTTTGTGTAGGTTTTCTTGAACACGTTGTTGTGCCGGGAACATATCCTTGTTGCTGGTGTTTACTCACCATTCCGTAAAAGCATAAAAACCACTGTCATGTACAACATACGAATAATAATTTTGGCACGAAAGCCATGTTAACATGTCCCCTAGGAACCGGGATCTCAGCCAACGAACACATACAGTCCATGGACTAGGGGGGATCTACTGTTGCACATTGACATTTAAACGAGTGAGTGAGTGTGTGTGACACATTCACTGCTGTTGATGATGTTGTTGCCTGGTCGTACTTAAGTGAGTGAATGTGGAACATTAATGCAACCAAAAGGCGGCAAGTTGTAGCGTTACTTCCGCCTGGTAGTACCCGCCGGAGAATGTGCTTTATGTGGATATTATGGAAAACACTTTTTCGCTACCGTTTCTGGCTTGGTTCTGGCCCGGGCTATAAGGATGTCTGAAGCGGTAGCTAAAGCCAAGTCAATGCCACTTCGTTGTATGCAATCAGTTTATTATGTTCGCATGTGAAATATGAATATAAGAGGGAGGAACTGGAAAGTTGGGGGAAATAGAAAAAAGAGTTTCCTAGAAAAGAGTTCCAAAACTGAAACAGGTGTTTTCAAGACTAGAGACCCAGAACCTTAAGGGACATGTCCTAGAGTAGAGATCCAGACTCATAAGGCTCAATTTCGCGAGCAGGGATTCAGAATCCTAAGGGTCATTTCCTAGAGTAGAGATACAAAACTCTAAAGGTCGTTTGCTAGCGTAAAAGGGATAATTTCCTTGATTTGAGATGCAGAACCCTAATAAAGGTAATTTTCAATACTAGAGATCCAGATTCCTAAGGTTTAATTCCTAGAGTAGATGTCCAGAACCCTAAGTGTAATTTTCTACACTAGACATCCAGAACCCTTAGAGTATTTTGCTAGAGTAGAAATGGCAAACCTTAGGGGCTATTTCCTAGAGTAGAAATCCAAAACCTTAAAGGCCGTTTCCTAGAGTAAAGATCTACAACCTTAAGGGTAATTTTTTAGAGTAGAGATCTAGAACCCTAGGGGTATTTTCCTAGAGTAGAGATCCACAATCTTAAGGGGTTAATTTCCTTGAGTAGACGTCCAGAACCCTAAGGTTAATTTCCTAGAGTATACATCCAGAACCCAAATGGTCATTTCCTAGAGTAGAGTTCCAGAATCCTAAGGGTAATTTCCTAGAGCAGACATCCAGAAACCTAAATGTAATTTGCTAAAATAGACATCTAGAACCTTAAGGGTACTTTCCTACAGTATACATCCAGAACCCTTAGAGTCATTTCCTAGATTAAAGATCCAAGACCCTAAAGGTCATTTCCTAGATTAAAGATCTACATCTCTAAGGCAAATTTTCTAGAGTAGAAATCCAAAACTCTAAGTTTCATTTCCTAGAGTAGAGTTTCAGAATCCTAAGGGTAATTTCTTAGAGTAGAAATCCAGAACCCTAAGGCGTATTCCCTAGAGTAGAGATCCAGAATCCTTGGAGTCATTTTCTATAGTAAATATCCAGAATCCTAAGGGTCATTTCTTAGAGTTGACCTCCAGAATTCAATGGGTCATTTCTTAGAGTAGACATCGAGAATCCTAGGAGTCATTTCCTAGAGTAGACGTCCAGAATCCTAAGAGTAATTTCCTAGGGTATACATCCAGAACCCTAAGGGTAATTTCATAGAGTAGAGATCCAGAACACTGAGAGTCATTTCCAACAGTAGACATCCAGAATCCCGAGGGTAATTTCCCTAGAGTACAGATTCAAAACCCTAAAGGTAATTTCTTAGAGTAGAGATCTACAACTCTAAGGATCATTTCCTAGGGTAGACATCCAAAACACTTAGGGTCATTTCCTAGAGTACAGATTCAAAACCCTAAACGTAATTTCTGAGAGTAGAGATCTAGAATCCTAAGGGTAATTTCCTAGAGTAGACGTACAGGGTCCTGAGAGTAATTTCCTAGAGTAGACAACCAGAGTCCTAAGGGTCATTTCCTAAAGTAGAGATGCAGCACCCTAAGGGTTATTTCCTAGAGTATACATTCAGAAACTTAAGGGTAATTTCCTAGAGTAGAAATTCAGAATCCTAAGGGTTATTTCCTAGATTAGAGATTCAGAAACCTAAGGGTGCATTTCTATTCATTGTTTTATAGATTCGAGTTCCCGAAAAGGAAAGTTAAATTCCGGGAGTGGAAATACACAGCTCTAACGATTGTTTTCTAGAGAAGAACTACAGAGCACCAATGATTGAGTAGAGTTCCCGAACTGAAAAGGTCGTTTCCAAAGCAAAGATACAAAAGTCCGTATGGGCCATTTTCTAGAGTGATGACTCATAAGACCCATAATATAGACTAAAGTCCAAGAACTCTAAAGGCCGTTTTTAAGAGTATTGATTCAGAGTCCTATGTGTTGTTTTAAAGTACTAAAACTATAAGCGCCGTTTGCAAGGGTATACATTTAGAGTCCTATGTGTCGTTTTCAAGAGTGGAGTTTCAGAACCGTTTCCTACAGCAGCGATCGATAACTCCAACGGTTGTTTCCTTGTGAAAATATGGAGAATTGAGATGATTGTATCCTAGAGTAAAGATCAACAACTCAAGTGATTCTATCCTAGAGTACAGAATGAGAACCCCAACGATCGCAACCTAGAATAATGAACGGAAATTCCAACGTTTGTTTTCAGGAGTAAGGAACCAGAATGTCTACGGTCGTTTACAAGAGTAAAGAAGGAGTATTCCTTTGTTAGTTTAAAAAATTAAAGGACGAGAAATGCAACGGTCGTTTCCCAAAGTTAAGACTATAATTCTTCGTTCTTTTTAAGATTCCTAGTGAGGAAATGTAGAACTCCAAAGGTCGTATAGTATTGCTGCAGATCTAAACTTTTTGCAAATATTTTTCCCACCTTTACAAGAGGCCTACGCATAAGTCCTCTTAGCTGATTGCTATTACTGAGCTGGAAAATGCCTTCTCACCACTTTTTGAAAGTGTGCGAGCCACATAAAGAGTCGTGGTCGTTGTCGTCGTCGCCTCACCATCACCATTACCACCACATAAGCTAAGTTTATGCCCAGGATTTGTGTGGAAGCGGAGTCGGAAGTAACACTACCACCACCGTAGCCATAACGTAACCGTGCACGAGGGGGATGGGCAGACCAAGTTGAGTTGTGTAGACTATAGTACACGACGCCATAGAGTAGGCCATGGTTTTCCAAGCAATGTTATAATACCGGATATGCTTGCGGCTTGTTCAACCATTAGTGAACATGTAATGTGAACATAGCCTCGCGTAATCATAGTACATATACGACGTATATCGCTATGAGTATGTATAGATTGAATGTACACGTATGTGTTTGTGTGTATGCACATGTCCTTGTTTAACACCGAGTCTCCATCAGCCATGAGAATATGGAGTGAGAATGTGTGTGTAATGTGCTACAAACTACCGGCACTGTATGTGTGCGTGTGTGTCTGATGACTGTCTCATATGCATACCAAGTCTATGGAGACCAACAGGTTTATTTGTTAGCTGTTCACGTATATTATAGTCATATCTTTTCAAGCTTTTGAGTTTTTTCCCTCACTCTATATAGAGCCGTGTGCTTTTGTGTGTAATGTTTATATACCGTTCATATTGATATACGGACAGCTATTTTTTTTTGCGGCCAGCAACAAAATGTTTGCAGATTGCTAAAGTATTTGAATATATCCGCATGAATATGGGCAAAAGGGTTATTAAGGATGTTCTGCAAAATTTTTGGATGTAGATGATAGTAAGTGAGGACTCTAATGGAGGGTTTTTTAGACTGGAAACAGTTATTGCCTCAACGGTTGTCTTCTAGAGTAATAACAGTGAGTACCTCTTCTAGAGTATGAATATGTTGGTATTCTAGAGAACAAACAGTGAGTACCTTAACGGAGGCCAGTCCTCTAGAGTGTGCAGGGTGAGTACCTTAACTGTGGTAACCTAGAGAATAAGCAGTATGTACCTTACAGAGAATAAACAGGGAGTACCAAAGCGGCGATTTTCTAAAGTACAAACAGGGAGTACCTTAGAGGCGGTCCTCTAAAGCATAAGCAGTGTGGTTAAACTCTGGAGTACAAATAGTGAATTTAAAGGCGGAACTGAATCCTAATGGTCATTTCTTAGAGTAGAGATCATGTACCCTAAGACATACAGAACCCTCAAGGTCATGTCGTAGATTAAAGATCTAAGACCCTAACGGCCATTTCCAAGATTAAATATCCAAAACTCTAAGGCAAATTTTATGGAGTAGATATCCAGAAAACTAAGGTTAATTTTCTAGAGTACAGTTTCAGAATCCTAAGGACCATTTCTTAGAGTAGAGATCCAGGACCCTAAGGCTTATTCCCTAGAGTAGAGGTCCAGAATCCTAAAAGTTATTTCTTAGAGTTGACCTCCAGAATTCTAAGTGTCATTTCCGAGAGTAGACATCGGGAATCCTATGAGTCATTTCCTATAGTAGACATCCAATATCCTAAGAGTAATTTCCTAGAGTAGAAATGTAGAACCCTAAGAGTAATTTCTTAAAGTAGACATCATCAGTGAGTACCTTAACGGAGGTCAGGCCTCTGGAGTGTGGTAGCCTAGATAATAAGCATTGTGTACCTTACACAGACTAAATAGGGAGTACCTAAACGGCGTTCCTCTAAAGTATAAACAGGGAGTACCTTAGCTGCGGCCCTCTAAAGCATAAGCAGTGTTTAAAACTCTGGAGTACAAATAGTGAGTTTAAAGGCGGAACTCTAGAGAATAAAGAGTGACTTAAAAGGCGGAGATCTAGAGTATACATAGTGAGTTTAAAGGCGGACCTCTAGAGTATAAATAGTTAGTTTAAATGCGAAAACGGAACGTATAAAGAGTGCGATTAGTCGTAGTATACATCCAGAACCCTAGGGGTTTTCCTATAGAAGAGGTTCAGGATCCTACCGGTCGTTTGCTAGAGTTAAGTTCCAGAATCCTATTGGTCATTTCCCAGAGTAGAGATCCAAAACCTTAAGGGCCATTTCCTAAAGTAGAAATTCAGAATAATTCAGGTAATTTCCTAGAGTTGAGATCTAGCAACCTAAATGTAATTTTCTAGAGTAGACATCCAGAAAACTAAGGGTAGGTTCCTAGAGCAGACATCCAAAACCCTTATAGTAATTTTCTAGATTAGAAATGCAGAACCTCAGGGGACATATCCTAGAGTAGAGATCCAAAACTCTAAGGTCTTGAGTGGACATCCAGAAGTCAAAGGGTCATTTCCTAGAGTAGAAATCCATAACCCTAAATATCATTTCCTAGAGTAGACATCCAGAACCCTACAGATCAGTTTCTAGAGTAGAGATTCAGAAGCCGACGGATCAATTCCTATAATAGATAGAGATCCAAAACTCTAAGGGTAATTTCCTCTAGTAGACATCCAGAACTCTAAGGATCATTCCCTAGAGCAGAGATCCAGAATCTTAAGGGTAATTTCCTGGAGTAGAGAAGCACAACCCTATGTGTCACTTCTTAGTGAAGAGATGCAGAACCCTAAGGGTAAGGTAAAAAGTCATCATCTAGAGTATAACTAGTGAGTTTAAAAACGGAACTCTAAAGTATAAATACTGAGTTTAAAGGCAGAACTCTGGAATATAAATAGTTAGTTTAAGGCCGAACTCGAGAGTATAAATAATGAGTTTAAGGGCGAAACTTTAGAATATAAAAAGTGAGTTTAAAGGCAGAACTCTGGAGTATAAATAGTTAGTTTAAAGGCCGAACTCGAGAGTATAAATAGTGATTTTTAAGGCGAAAAACTAGAGCAGTGAGTTTAAAGCTGAAACTATGGGATATAAATAGCTAGGTAAGAAGTCAAACTCTGGAGTATAAAAAGTGAGTTTAAAGTCGAAACTGTTGAGTATAAATAATGAGTTTAAAGGCAGAACTGTGGAGTATTAATAATGAGTTTAAAGACGGAACTCAAGAGTATAAATAATGAGTTTAAAGGCGGAACTCTAGAGTATAAATAGCGAGTTTAAAGACGGACTTCAAGAGTATAAATAATGAGTTTAAAGCCCAAACTCTAAAGTGTAAATAATGAGTTTAAAAGTGTATAAGGGGTATGAAGTGGAAGTTTATAGGAGAAAGTCTAGAGCATAATGAGGGAGTTTAAAGGCCGAACTCTGAAGTATAAATAGTGATTTTAAAGGTTAAAATCTGGAAATCTAGAGTACTCTAGGCATTGGTTGCAAAAGTTTACATCCTAGAATATAAAAGTTCTACAGTTTAAAGCTGAGATCTCTAGAGGTTGCCTGCTAGAGTTATATATCAGAACTCAAGAGTATAAAGAGTGAGTTTACAGCCGAAACTCAAACCATAAAGAGTGAGGTTAAAGCCGCAATTTTAGCTTCATAGATTTTAAACTCTGGATCATTAGCAGTGAATTCAAAGTCGGAACACTCTCGGTAGATTCCTAGAGTTTAAAGCCGGAACTCTCTTCGTAGCTTTCTATAGTTAAAAGCCAAAACTCTCTGTAACTCAAAAGTAGCTTTTGAGAGTCTAAAGCTTCCGGCACTCCCAGCAGCTTTCTAGAGTTTAAAACCTAAGACCTCTCACTAGTTTTCTACAGTTTAAAGCCGGAACTCTCTCAGCGGATTTTAAGAGTTTTAAGTAGGAGCACAGAGATTCGATTAGCATTTGTTACTATTTAATAACCCTTTAATCATATATATGCGTATGCTAACATTTGAGCTCTGGTAATGGCGAACATGGAATTGTTGCTGGGTATCGCAGAGTATGTGTAGGTGTGCATATGTATGTGCCTCTTTTTTAAATAAATTCGTACGGATTTTATTTTTGGCGGTCTCAGACAAATTACTTTTTAAATGCATTTTTAGTATAAACATTTAATATATGTTTCACACTCATACCCGTCGTTGCGCTCTCTATCTCTGTCTTTCTCTGGCTCGAAACATGTACATATTTTGTAAATGTGTTGAGATAGCATTCAATTTATTTCAACAGCTACAATGACATTGGTGGCACTGCTTGTATGTGAGAGTGTGTGGTAACAACGACATCCGGGCCGGCAACATCATTGGCTTTCGTACAAAAAAAAAAAAACAAAAAAATATATATATAAAAATAAAATGGTGTTGGTTTTTGTAGGGTTTATACACGGCGTACTCGTATACGTTATAATAACTACCGGTTTTAGTTTTTGTGTGATAAAAACAACATGTTGTTGTTGTTTTTGTTGGTTGGTTGGCGGTAATGTTGTCCCGGCTTGTTGCTTGTTGGCTCCAGCACCAAACCGAAGACAAATTGCATGTGGCTTGTTGATATTTGCTGAGATATGGTTTTTTGGTAAATGATTAAAAGATTTGTATATGGCATGTTGAGTGAGAATATACAAAAAAAATTATATACTCGTGTTAAAAATGGCAAAACTTGATTGAAATTATGGCTATTACAAAGTGGTTTTATAACCAGGAAATATCATGATGATTTAGATGGAGATTTTTTAACACGAAAGGTGGTAATTTTAGGATATTTTACACGACAAGTACATCCTTATTTGCAGAAGGGATGGGAAATATCACAATAACATGAATAATTTAATTGTATGCGATATAAGCTGTATTGTGACTTTTATATTATATTTGGCGTATGTTTAATATTAATTATTTAATATCACTTATACGCAGCAATGAACCGGTTGAATGTGGCAAATTTTACAGAAAACTTGAAGACAATTGCAGTCGGATAAATGGACTAAGATAGACCCCGACTTTGTGAGTAATGCAATAAGTTACTCAGTGTGGGAGAAGTCAGAACGTTGGAAAAATGGTTCATTCATTGTTTGTCTATATCCATTGGAAATTTAGTCCAAAATACTAAATATGGAAACAGCTATGGGAATGTTGTGTTCAAATGAATCTGTTAAGGTAGGTGGTAGGCCGGGGCAATTTTTCTCAAGGTTATAGCGACAGATAAGCTATTACTATGTGTGTAATTGCAGAGGATTCGAATTAGTAGTATAGACGTTATTAGAGAATCAATATTTCACAAAATTTTAACCCTTCTGAGAGAGGTATTAGAAGGAAATGACCAATATAGCCTATGCCTCAATCTTCACCAAAAAAAATTTAGAACTTGGACACAAAAAATATTGTTATTGCATAGAAGGAATTTCACACAAATTTAAAATATTCAAAAATCTATGAACGTTTCTTTCTTTCTACTAAGGCTCCTTTGAAACAAAGGTACCGATATTGCAGTGAGCGTATGATTAATATTAATTATTTAATATGAATCAAACGCAACAATAGTCAAATTAATTATTAACAGTACAGCATTTTTCAGCTCATTGATTTGGAACTCAATTCTGAGAATTGGACTTGAAAGTAGCAGCCCCAATAATAAGAACTCCTGCATCCTTCGTTTAGTAAGGTTGGCCCAATTAAAAACTTAATGGCCATACGATTTTTTTTTGCTCAGGGTGGATTTTTTGCACTTTTCTATTTCTTTTGTGTCTGAAGCAAAGTTGTTTTAAGATTTAATTCTTATTTAAATAAGGTGTTGGAAAATGGTGTTTTGTGATATTTAGCATGACATTGGGACGGACAGGTTATTTAAAATTCAAAATTCTTCGGGTTAAAAAATAATAAAACTACCATTTTAATACCACTGTATGTATATACATTATTTATTTATTATCACTAAAATAAAAAGTGATAACTAAAAAGGGAAAGATGGATAATATGTGGGGTTGAAGGGTGACTAATGGGCAAGGGATAGAGAAACGCAAACTACAATTTATTCAGTTATCTCATAGGATTTCCGATCCCTAATCCAATGTATCCATGAGACCATAAAATTCATTTGTTTGTTTAATATGGCTTCTCAGGATATCACTTATCTCCTTTATTAATTTCCTTCCACTTTTCAATTTCTCCCAAAACTTTTTTTGGGGCTCCAAATTCAATTACAAAATTGCTGACTTGGCATTTGATAGGATGGCCATTTTTGTTCGTTTCGTGTTTTTTTTTTGGCTTGGTATGGCTTGGCTTTCATCTAATGTTTAATAGAGTGTTACATTACAACTAAACGCTATCGAGTTTAACACTTCAACACAACATATTGCCGGAGCGGGCAGAGTAATTTGGCCATTCATTCATTGTTGAAAGTTTGCCAACTTCAGCACCACTTGGGCCAACTGGTAATGTAATGCCAAACAAACAAATGGCAAATAGCAAACTCACCGCAAAAGCCAACCGAAAAACATAACCACAGCGACAGCAAAAACAGCAACAGTAGCAGCAACAATGAGCAAATAAATGGTATTAAAAAACAATAAAAAATATGTTGTACGACATGATGCAGAAGAAGGCTTTTCCCAAAAAAATATATAAAATACTCCTCCTTTTGCAACTCATGGCAAAAAGCAATTGCCAAAAATCCTGAAGTGAAGAGCCAACGAAAAAAACAGGGAAAGTTCCGACTGCAAAACATTAAACGGAAGTTAAACTAAAAATTGTTTTAATAGCGTCACGTTTGGCCTTTTTGTTAGACTAAACGCTCCAAAAGAGCTTTGCCTCCAGCCAAGTATGTTGCATGCAACATGCGATTCTGGTAAGCGATGCCAAAAAAAAAACCTCCCAGGACATAGAACTCAAGCACATGCATCATTTGTAAAGGACGAAAACAAGGACGACGACGGCGGCGGCATTTGAAGCAATAAAACGGCCTGTTGCATTAAAATGATGTATGTTCGCCCTTAGTTGTGAATAGCTGAAATGGTCTTGGGCTCTTTTGGCCTATGAATGAATGAATGACGGAGTGAATGTTATTGCCTTCAAAATTGGGACGTGTTGAATTTTATATTTCATTGGTAATGAATGAGAAATTCGTGTTAGCGCTGACTTCCTGCCGTTTCTGTGGAAATTGTCATAAAATTGTTCAATAAATTATGGTGCAACCGGAAACCGGATGTTTTTGTAGCATGTTCGGGGCGCTGTAACAAAAGAACAGGAAATGGCAACGAGAAAAACGTATAGAATTTTTCTTATTGAGAAAAATTGCCATTAAAGAGCTCTTCGGAGGAGTTTATCGAAATGAGGAGAAGCCGTACATGTTTTAAAAGGCTTAAGTATTATTGGGTTATTTGTGAAATGCAAGAAGAGTATTAAATCAGACCTTACTTTGAAATTTAAGATAAATAATAAATGGGGTGAATAGAACTGCTATTCAAACTTAAAGCTGTGCCTCTTTGTGGCGTATAATTAATATTAATTAAAAAATGTCTAAATATCTATAATGTGGAGTATAATTAATATCTAAAAATATCTGCTAACGGTTTGCGTTTTGCTGGGATATCTACCCATGACGAGCTGTTCAACTGAATGTTCAAACCTAATACTTTCATTATTTGTGGCGTATAACACATTTTAATTAAACAATATCGCTCACACGCAAAGAAGAGAAATGAACTCCCCTAAGTGCTCTAACGAAGCTTTTAAAACCAAAAATGTAAACTTAACATGTAAATCGAACATATATAATTAAATATAAGTTGAAAAAATAATAGGAAATACTAACAATGCTGAAATTACCTATGTAGAATGTGGCAGGTAAGTGTTTCGAATTTAACTGATTTTAGAAATAGTGACGTATAATCAACATTAATGACTTAATATCACGTATACGTTACCCTGCCCTTGATTTACGAGATGCCAGACCTATAGAAACACTTGAACATAGACCAAATATTATTTATAAAATTAATGACAGTTTGATTAAAAGTAACTGCTTAATTTCTTATAAGGAGCATAGGGAATCGTAAAAAAGAAGACTGGTAAGAGTCCAATTGAACTCAACGATAACTAACTCAGGTTACTTTAGTCGCATGATTAACATTAATTATTTGAAAAATATTATAGGGTACTTTTGTCCTATGGTAAATAATAGTGATTTAATATAACTCAATACTTTTGTCCTATGGTTAATAATAGTGATTTAATATAACTCATAAGCAGTAATGGTAATTTTGAAAAATGATTTTTTGACTTGGCTCTGCGAAAAATTTGATATTGTTAATATATTGATTAATATTAAGGATAAAATTAAAAAGTATTGAAACTAAAATATTGCTAAGCGTCTAGTTAAATAAAAAATAGCTACTTTGTCATAATTAATTAGTATCAAGAATACGCAATGGATAATAACTTAAATTAAATTTAACGATTAAATTAAAAATAATGTAAACAAAAAGATTGCTAAGTTTAGCTAAATCCTAAAACATCATTTGCCCACTTTGCCGTATGATAAATATTTATTATTTAATATCACTAATATAATAACAAAATAATTTGCGATTGACCAAAAATTAATATCACTAATGCGCACTAATGGACAAATTGAGAATGGACAATTTGAGAAATAAAAAAAATCGTAAACGTTCCCTACTTATGTCTGGGAAAAAGTTGAAAATTTGCTATTATATTTGATTGAAATTAATGATTAAATTAACAATTATTATAACAAAAATATTGCGAAGCGTCTAGTTAAATCCTAAACATAAGCACCTGCTGTCGTATAATGAATATTAATGTATTATTATCACTAATACGCAGTAGTGGAAAATTTAAGATTGACAAATATAATCTTAAAATTTTTCGAAGTTATCAACACTGTTAAAGTTCTGCCGTAGTTAAATAACACAAGCGCCTGTTGTCGTACAATAAATATTAATGAGTTATTATCAATAATACGCAGTAGTGGAAACTTTGAGAATGACAAAAATAATCTTAAAATGTTGCGACTTAGTTATGCGAAAAAAATTGCAGAATGCTATTATATTTGATCATACAAGTAGTAACAAGTATTTAAATCAAAATATTGTTAAGCCTCCAATTTAACCCTAAAATACCTTAAATTTAACTTTTTTATTAGTAACAGAAAATTTTCGTAAAATTATGCGTAATACGTAATATGGGACAATTTGAAAAGGATAGAAAAATCTTACAATTTTCCAAATTAGTACTGGGAAAAAATTTCAGATTGCTTTAATGTTTGATTAAATTTAGCGATTAAATTGAATATAATTTAAACAAAAATTTTTAGTTAAACCCTAAAATACTATAATCTACTTTTGTCGTATGATAAATATTATTTATTTAATATTACTATTTGAGAAGGACAAACAATTAATATCACTTATACGCAGTAATGGATAATTTGAGATTGGTAAAAAAAAAATCGCAAAAGTTTCCTACTTAGTTCTGGAAAAAATTTGCAAATTGCTATTATATTTGATAAAAATTAATCCAAAATACTACAAGCTACTTTTGTCGTAAAATAATTATTGTATTTTCGTTTGTTTTTATTTCGATCTTTTAAATCGTTATTGATTTGTCACTAGGATATTCTCCTGGCTCTAGGCCATCTTTGCCTCTATAATGTATTATAGAATGCAAAGTTTTTTTAAAAACGGTGAAGCAAATACAATTACTTGGCAGCTCAACTCCTCGTATAGCTATTTCACGCATGCTACTCCGATTATGACCGAATAATCACAGATTAACCTCGCTGAATGATCGGTGAAGCATCCGTGAAATAGCTAGTAATTGTATTTGCATCACCGTTTTTAAAAAACTTTGCATTCTATATTACATTATAGAGGCAAAGATGGTCTAGAGCTAGGAGAATATCATAGTGATAAATCAGTAAAATAAATACTTTAATTTCATATTACTAATACGCAGTAAGGGCAAATTATAGGATTAGAAAAATTTATATCACTAATACGCAGTAAGGGACAATTTAAGAATGATAAAAAAAATCCTAAAATTTTCCAACTTAGTTCTGGGAAAATTGCAAATTATATTTAGTTAAAATTAATGATTAAAATAAATATGGTTGAAGCAAAAACTTGAAAAGCGCCTAATTTATTCCAAAATACCACAATCTACTTTAGTCGTATGATAAACATTAAATACACTGTACAACAATTACACTGTACAAAAATTTCAAACTTTTTCCAAAATAACGGGGTTCCGACAGTGGATTTTGGTAGAGGAGGTCCGAAAAAGATACACTTGTATCGGCGTTTTGAATGATCACATTGGAATTTTATTTTAGGGGGGTTAAAGTTGTCCCCATTCTAAATTCGTTAAAAACCGCCAAAAATTAAATGTTATACAAAAATTTTCTAAAAAATGTTGGCCAAGAAATTTTACTATATATATGTCAGAACACACCAAAGCCCAAAACTTATTACAAACACCAAAAATAGCGAAAGTTCAGATTAAAACATATAAAACAATATTCTTGCAGAAATGTTATTCATACGCCGCAGTGGTCGAAGCAATAAATATACCAGCAAAGTGGGGTTTAACTGGAATTTGACTGTTTTATGGTGTTTCTGTTAAGTTTTGAGAGATGGTGTATTCTGACATATATAGCAAAATTTTATGGCCAACATTATTGTAGCATATTTCATCCCCGCTCTCCCCATTTTTATTGGTGCTTCGACGATTTATTAATAAAGAGCCAAAAATTATCGTTATATGGGAGAGCTAGAGGGTTAATATGTTCCACAAAAATATTGGCCCTTATGATTTCTACAAAGTTGCTGAACATACCCTACACCTCAGATGTAAATAACAAACAAATAGTTTCAAAACATAATATGCTGAACGTAAAGGCAACACCCCCCAAAAATAAAATTCCGATGTGATCTTTCAGAACGCCGATTAACGTATGCCTTTTTTGATCTCCTTCATCAGAATCAATTCTCAGAACCCCATTATATATTTTGCTGTACAATGTCATTTAATAACACTAATACGCAGTAATGGACAATTTGAGAAAGAGAAAAAATTAATATCACTTATACGCAGTAATGGACCATATAAGAAAAATACAATATCCCCCGCCTCATGTTGCTAACTGACTTTATATAATTATGTTATTATGTTTTAATTTTTTCATCGATCTATAACATAGAGGTTTTATTTTTGAATAAAAAATAATAATTTATTTTATTAATGTACCATTATAAGGCAATTTATAGTGAAACAAGAAACGTGGGTTTGGAGCAACCTTTTGTTGTAGCTGTTAGCTGTGTTGTTGTCCATATAGTTGTGGTCGTTATTGCTGCTGCTAGTGTTTCTGAGTAATTTGCGGCAAATGACATTTTCAATTAATTTTGCTCAGGGAAAAATGTCATACTGATTCACAAAAACAAAAACAAAACAAAAATGCTAAAACAAAAGCACAACCACCGCCAATGCCAGCAACACCACAGGCAACGCATAACAACATTTCCACTAACAGAGAAGCGCCAACAACAACAGCAACAACATCGCAGCTGCAGCAGAACACCGTCAAACCCCATAACAAAATTGAAATTAATTAAAAATGTATTGCAGCTGAAAAACATTTTAATTTCGTTGTCAACATTCATTGTTACATATTGGCATAAAAGGAAATAAAATGAAATCACAGCACCCGGAAAGTATTTAAATGTCATTGACGGCACAGAACAGGGAAAAAAGGAAAGGAAATGAGAAAAAGGGGGAACATTTTTTAAATTTCCACCAAAAACTAAATGAAGTAACTATTTTGCAATTTTTTTTTCGCTTACGCCAAATAAATCACATCATTGAAGTTTAGCGTGGAAAAACCACAAATTAGTAGAAAATGAGCTGAAACCCCCAAAAAACTACTGTTGAACTATATTTCCTCCCCCCCGAAAAAAACTAAAGAGTAGCGATGAAGAATTTGGGGGAGGGGCGCTGTTAGTCAGGCTTTTTATAGAAATGTAATTTAGCAAATAGTGATTTCTCAACTTTTCCCTTTTTGAAGAACCACCGCAGCAGCAGCTCATGAAAGACATTCAGCAACTTTTACATGGCACATTAACTTCATTGCTTTGCCATTTCTCATTCAACGGAAGTTAGGCACAATGTCCTCAAACTTTCTTTGACTTATGTATTTCGTTGCTACCCGCCGCTTTGGTAAAAGTTTGTTGCCACTTTTGTGTGTTACCACTTAAAAAAACATTCTCTTCCTTTTTCTTTTTGGTTTGGTTGCTATAAAACCAATTTTTGGGTTTCATTTTTAAAAAAAATGTAAGATATGAGGGAAGGAGTGGATTTATATTGAGAAATCTCACAAGATTTTTCTTTCTATACACGGGACAGAGTTGTGCTTATTTTTAAAAATGTGTGAGGAAACGAATATTAGGGATGGCCATGCGGAAGTGGTGGGCTTTTCAGTCATTTGCGGAGCAAAAGTTCGTTGTAATTTCTTCAATGGGGAAAACTATTAAGTTGCTTATAGCGTATGAATAATATAAATTATTTAATATCGCTCATACGCTTATATGCACTATTGACTACAAAAGATGGATAACTAGAATTCAAAAATTAAGATTCCCTTGCAAGTTATCTTAACAGTTGGCGCCCAACGTATAATTGTGAAATTATAGTGGGGAATTTATATATGTACGTAGAACATTTTCTTTAAGGCAAGAATTTCAATCAGTTGCTTTCAATGAATCAATTTCAATAAAATATTGATTTTCTCGTCTTAAACGAGCTGATTGAACCGAGTACAAGGTGGCGCCCGATGAATAAATGTAATACAAAATTTAAAGATTTTTTTCAGAAAAACTGTCACACCATAGGCCCTGCATATATTTATATTAAATCTCAAACTCTCTTGCTTCTCCTAAGGCATTCTGCTGAGCAGGCCACAGATGAGGAAGTTCTGGTTGAGGCCACAAAGTCTTGATGAGGATGATGATGTTAATGTTGTTCTTGTTTGTTGGTGGGATATTCTATTGCACTTAAATATTGTCGACATAGTAGTGTAACACAGCAGCAATAACAACTACAAAAGACCCTCGGAAAGTTGGAAAATGGCGAAAACTTATTTAATTCACTTCGCTTTTTCCGCATTTAATTCAATTACATTAAAAAAACTTTTCATTCTCCGCTCTGGTCTTCCAACCATTCCATTCATGCTCTGTTTAATTTCTGTTTCCACCAATGATTTCCTCGCCATTTGGTTTCACACTGGGCCTGTGCATGGGTATGGGGTTTGGGCATTTCATTGTATGGAACTTGTGCTTGTGGCTGTGGGTATTACTTTTCTGGTTTGGCCTGTTCTCGAGCTAACTTGTTGTGGGAAAATCAGGCAAGGGATGGAATGCTCTTAAATGTTTCGCTTTCGCTTTTGATTTTGTAAATAGTGTTGTAATATTAAATAATTCCTATAAGTAGCAAAGAAACACAGGCAAATGCGGATCGACCGAATCACTCTGTGCGCAACAAAAGAAAAACGAAATCCGAGGAGGGTAATGGGCTTATGCCAAACATTGTTGTTGGCTGAATACATAAGTAAGTGAGTGGAAATGTGGTAGATTTTTACATAAAACAGCTTTTAGCCCTAATGAAAATAAATGTAATTTTGAAGAATAATATAGTAGACGCATATTCAATGTGACAGATGTTGGTCAGGCAGGGATGGGGCGGAAAGACGGGCGCTGTATGGAGTGCAACATGGAATTCAACGAAGGTAAGTTGAGAAAATGAAAAATTCTAAAGTGATGTCCAGTAGTGCAAATGGATTCAAATTAAGACAGGGCATTTGTGTGATACTTAAAATTAACTCGTATATAAAGAACATCCAATTCTTGTGTCAAGAAAAAGTGAAATGTCTCACTTTTGGAAAATAAAATAAGGTGAACACATGACTCTTTTTGTTAATTAAGTTAGACTGAAAAGAATAATATTACTGGCACTTGAAAAAACTTTCCTGATAATAACAAAAACTGTACCAAAAATACTTATTATTTCTATGGCGAAAATACTTTGGACTCCTAATTAATTAAAATTACTCATACGTCCCAATAAACAGGCGACCAAATAAGACATGAATTAAGTTACCCCGAGGCCAATAAAAATCACTTAGTGGAATGCATATGGAATATGGTATTGAATATAAGACACTTTTTGTTAAATGTTACCTTGAGCTTTTTGTCAAATGTTACCTCCGACACGTCGAAATTAGGACATATTGTTCGATTGGTATTTATGAATAAAACGAGAAATCAACAAAAGCGTTTTAATACTTTGACTACAGGAAAAAAATAATAGCAAAATCAAATTTATGTGCGAAAAAATAAAATTAAGCAGAAAATTATTTAATAAACTGAAATATATTATTATTTATATACGAGCAAAACTATATTAGCAAAACTACTGCACTTATAACGTATGATTGATAATAATTTTATTAAAATTATACATACTCCCCAATAGATAATCAAATGAGACATGACTACATATAAATTGAATCTGTCTGATGTGGTATGTATTCCGACAGATACATTTCCTTCTGCAGGTCTGTGTAGACATTGCCATTAATTATGCCAAGATAAATAAAAAAATTATGAAAAAAAGGTATTGAGTACAAAGGTCGTTTTGTAAAATTTTAACTTGATAGTATGAGTAATATTAATAACATTCCATGTTAAAATCAATCATGCGTCGATGACATTCCGAGCAGTACAATGGGTCAAAGTTAAGGTAACCTATTCGATTGATTTTCAATACTTCAATCCTAGGGTAGGAAAACAACGGAGTACTTAAAATTTATTTGAGAGGTAATTAAAATAGAGAGAAGTGCTTAGCAATACTGAAATTTTTGAAAAAATTACGCTGAATTATGAGTAATATAAATTAATTAAAATTATGTATACGTCCCAATTAACAGGTGGTTATATTGGATATGAATATGAAGAGTTATGACTTCCGGCTGTAGGGTGATTACAACAGACAGAGATGGCTAAATCGTCTTATAATTTTAAGACGATAAAGAATATATATATACTTTATGTGGTCTCAGATCAATATTTAAAGGTGTTAAACCCCCCATTCTATGGTGGAGGGTATACAAATATAGTAAATGTAGAGTAGATGAGAACAGTAGGAATCACAATAAGTAAGATGCTATATATGGGAGCTATATCGAAATATAGACCGATATTGCCCATTTTCAATCCCAAGTTACCTGCAGCTATAGGAAGTATCTGTACCAAATTTCAGCTAACTTGCTCAAGTATTATAGATTGTAGCGTGATTACAACAGACGGACGGACAGACGGACATGCCTAAATCGTCTTAGAATTTTAAGACGATTAAGAATATATATACTTTATGGGGTCTAAGATCAATATTTAGAGGTGTAACAAATGGAGTGACAAAATGAATATACCCCCCATCCTATGGTGGAGGGTATAAAAAGTCCTGGTTTACACGAGACATCTATTGACAAAGCAATTCTGCGTATCATGGGAGAGAGAGGCAAGTAAGGAATTTTCCTTTCTATTCCTCTTGCGTCTCTCTCCTATGATACGCAGAATTGCTTTTCCAATAATTGACTCGCATAAACCGGGACAAAGGCTCTTTTAGAATAGTATTATAACACTGAACGTATAAGTAATATTAAAAATTTTACAAATTAATATCAATCAGCCGTAGTGTCGTAATAATTATTTGAGTCTTTCTCATGTTATACAAATATGTTTACAAATTTCCATTAGGCTAACTGCTGTCTCATGACACTCTATAGGTCTGGGTGGAATATTTTCCTTCTAAGAATATGAAAAATCTTTACATCTGGGTTGAAACTGTCCTTGACTTTTTCCATTGTCTCTTTTTTCAATTCCCTTCAAAAGGGGCAACATATTATTTGTTACCAGAAATGCGAATAAAATCTCAACATAATTTCTAAGCTTTGTATAAATGAGGTTTTTATGTTGTAGCCATAAAATAAATTTCTTGCCAGTGCTTTGGAGTTTTTTTCTCCATTTCCAGCTCTTTGTCTGTCGGCAAGTAAAGTAATAATTATGACATTTACAATATTGCAAGCAACAGGCCAATAAGAAAACATAAACCAAAACAACATTGACGACAATGAGCTATAAGAAGGAGATTGCCGTGAGCATGTTGCAACATACCTGTAAACAACCTGTTTGCTCCTGAAAGTATTCTATGCACAATGTTAACATAAAATGTATAACGTAGACAACAGTTTGGCCAAGACATATACCAAAATCTGTGAATGGAGAAGAAGAAGGAGTTGACTAGGCTAGCAGAGCCAGAGTAAGGATATTGTGTTGCCTAGACAACAGGAGACAGACTTTTAAGCAAAGTCCTTCTTCACCTCTCTGTCCCCCTCTCTTCACACTCCTACAAATGATTGCAGATTTGTTGCAAAGAACTGCTAGCATTTTTCAAATACAGGACTTTTAGTTATTTGTAGTTTTGCTGCCCAACGATGTCAGAGTTTCTAGGTTGCCATAAATAGTTTTGGACAATAGGAGTAGGGAGAAAAGCTAAAACCTTTATGATTTGACAAAGTTCTTTCGGACAGTCTTTCGAGTTGCTTCCAAACTCTAACTCTAACAAACAATAAAATGTTGTTTGTTAGCTATGGATCCTTTGTCGGAATGGTTTGTTTGTTTGTGTAGTATGCCAAGAGTTTCAAGACCTTTAATGCATTTCAAGACCTTTTGCGAATTCCTAACTCCCACACCCAACCAACACATGTTGGCCACACTTTGTGTTGTGTGCTAAAGCCATTTAGAGTTAGCTTTTGCACACAACACTCTAAAGAACAAATCGACCAACAGCAGAACTGCAGAGGAGCAACAGAGTCATCCAGGAATTGTCTTTTATTTGTAAGAATCCCTGTTGCTTCAGAGATGTCAGAGGTTTATTCAAGCAAATGGTCCATAGTCACACCAGCAAATGTGGAAATGTTTTCACTTCTAAGCCATCCCTAAACGTGCTCCACCATTAGAGGCGGCAAAGAGAAAAAGGACAATTCTTTGGCCGAAGCAACAAGAAAATATTTTTAGACGCATTTATGTGAGCGTGTATGTGTGTCTCCAAAAATGTTCTGCATTCCTCTTCTTCACATAAGTATGTATCACTTCTGCAGATATTTACAATCCTTAAAAGTTAAAGTACTTTAGGAAACTTGAAGAGGACGAAAGAGAGCTTAAGGCAGAGTGCAGCAAAAACCCAGGACGACAGGTTGCACAGCACAAGTGTGAGGGCGTTGTCATACACTTAAGATATTGCATGTTGTGTCCTTAAAAGAAATATGTATTTTAAAAGGCATTTCTAATATGAAATGTGGGCGTTGTTTACGTTTTATTTTATACATTTGTGTGTCCCCGGCATTAAGGATTCGCACAAACAAGAGCGAAAGAAAGCAGGGAGTGTTCCACAAGGGGTGGACGTTGTTGAAGTTGTGAAAGGAGGATACACCACTTGCATTGGTGTCGAGGGCAGGAAGAGTTTAATTTGATTGGAAAATTGATGAGTGTTCCCGACTGCAGCCAAGCTGCAGTCAAGAGTACTTAAAAGGACTCGATGCAACAAAAAAAAATTGTGAAGGACATCAATTTAATTACAGCAAAAGCCATAAGGGATTTACTAGATCAACAATTTGAAGGAAAAGGACTGAAATAAAATCTATCTAGAAAAAAAAAACAAACAAACAACTATGAGTTATTGCGAATCATAAAACAACAAAGAAGCAAATAAATAGTTGTATTAAAATAAAAAAATTGGGATATTTCTTCAGTAGTAAATAATTTTAGTGGTAATGTTCTGTGTAATAATAAAAAAAAATTACATCAATTTAGTAGGAATACTATAAAGGTTTTCAATCGGTTTACCTATACGAATGAGTAATATTAATATCAATATCAACAATACCCATTGATATCAATCGTACGTTATTTTAGAATAATTTCAAGTGATTTTATTCAATCTTGTTCCATTTTAAAATTATAAAATATATGGAATCAAACGAACTTATTCTAAATAGAGGGGAAGAAGGACAATATATTAAAAAGTCTCCTGTTGCTTAGGCAACACAATATCCTTACGTTGGATCTGCCAGCATAATTAATACCATTCTTCTATTCACAAATTTTGGTTTGTGGCTCGGCCAAATTGTTGTTGCAGTATGTTGCCATTACACATAGCATACTTTCAGGAGCAAAAAGTTTGTTTACAGGTATGCTGCACATGCGCACGGCAATGTCCTTCTTATCGACGGATATTAAATTTAAATCAACCAATGTAAAACAAAATAAAATAAAATAAAATAAAATAAAATAATATAATATAAAATAAAATAAAATAAAATAAAATAAAATAAAATAAAATAAAATAAAATAAAATAAAATAAAATAAAATAAAATAAAATAAAATAAAATAAAATAAAATAAAATAAAATAAAATAAAATAAAATAAAATAAAATAAAATAAAATAAAATAAAATAAAATAAAATAAAATAAAATAAAATAAAATAAAATAAAATAAAATAAAATAAAATAAAATAAAATAAAATAAAATAAAATAAAATAAAATAAAATAAAATAAAATAAAATAAAATAAAATAAAATAAAATAAAATAAAATAAAATAAAATAAAATAAAATAAAATAAAATAAAATAAAATAAAATAAAATAAAATAAAATAAAATAAAATAAAATAAAATAAAATAAAATAAAATAAAATAAAATAAAATAAAATAAAATAAAATAAAATAAAATAAAATAAAATTAAATTAAATTAAATAAAATAAAATTAAATAAAATTAAATAAAATTAAATAAAATTAAATTAAATTAAATTAAATTAAATTAAATAAAATTAAATAAAATTAAATAAAATTAAATAAAATTAAATTAAATTAAATTAAATTAAATTAAATTAAATTAAATAAAATAAAATAAAATAAAATAAAATAAAATAAAATAAAATAAAATAAAATAAAATAAAATAAAATAAAATAAAATAAAATAAAATAAAATAAAATAAAATAAAATAAAATAAAATAAAATAAAATAAAATAAAATAAAATAAAATAAAATAAAATAAAATAAAATAAAATAAAATAAAATAAAATAAAATAAAATAAAATAAAATAAAATAAAATAAAATAAAATAAAATAAAATAAAATAAAATAAAATAAAATAAAATAAAATAAAATAAAATAAAATAAAATAAAATAAAATAAAATAAAATAAAATAAAATAAAATAAAATAAAATAAAATAAAATAAAATAAAATAAAATAAAATAAAATAAAATAAAATAAAATAAAATAAAATAAAATAAAATAAAATAAAATAAAATAAAATAAAATAAAATAAAATAAAATAAAATAAAATAAAATAAAATAAAATAAAATAAAATAAAATAAAATAAAATAAAATAAAATAAAATAAAATAAAATAAAATAAAATAAAATAAAATAAAATAAAATAAAATAAAATAAAATAAAATAAAATAAAATAAAATAAAATAAAATAAAATAAAATAAAATAAAATAAAATAAAATAAAATAAAATAAAATAAAATAAAATAAAATAAAATAAAATAAAATAAAATAAAATAAAATAAAATAAAATAAAATAAAATAAAATAAAATAAAATAAAATAAAATAAAATAAAATAAAATAAAATAAAATAAAATAAAATAAAATAAAATAAAATAAAATAAAATAAAATAAAATAAAATAAAATAAAATAAAATAAAATAAAATAAAATAAAATAAAATAAAATAAAATAAAATAAAATAAAATAAAATAAAATAAAATAAAATAAAATAAAATAAAATAAAATAAAATAAAATAAAATAAAATAAAATAAAATGAAATAAAATAAAATAAAATAAAATAAAATAAAATAAAATAAAACAATGGCCTATTTGTCTTGTTAGTTCAAACAATTGCCGGTTCATTAGTTTCATTCTCCCAAATAATTTTCTATGCATTTAGCTAATTCTCCACTTAATACTATTATAAACTTTGTATATTTCATTCATTTCTATGCCGCTTTCAATCTATTTAGAATATATATATATATGTACATAGAAATTGTATTCTCTTTTCAACAAAAACCATATGATTGCATACAATAAATTTTGTTTTTATACAACTGCCAAATTATATTTTCTAACTATAGACTTTATTATGATTTTATTGAGTTTTGTGGAAAAATTTAATTACGAAAAATAGGATTTGCAAAATTCTATATATATATATATATATACAAAGTTGGCTGTCATGGCCCCCCTGCGGTGTGGAGGTGGTGTTGTTGCTTGATTTGTATAAATTCATAAAATTCAAATCAATTTCTAAATATCATATTGATTTCCGATTTCCTCTGGCCACCCTTCGTCCCTCCCCCTGACAGAGCAGAGCACTTGTTTTTGTTCACATTCACAAAATTGACACACAAAAAAAACATGAATTGCAATTATAACACACTCAGTGTTGTCGTCTGTTGCCAATGTGCAAAATGTTATTTGAATTTGATTTGTTTTTAGATAGTATATAAAGTTTTTTTAATTAACAAAGCCAAAAAAATTGCAAAATTGTTGTTTGATTAAAACCGAGAGGGATAGAGACGAAATCGATAAGCAATTATTTGTTTGAAAATTTTTTGTATCATCGCAGATTTTGAAAAGAAACACATAAAGGGCAATAATTATATGGTCTGGTGAATTGAGCATTATTTGCGAATTGATCAAAAATGCAAGAAAATTTTTTTAACATTTAATGAGTGATATATATTATTCTAGAAGTTATTCATACATTCCACTTTAAAGTGGTTAAGGTGGCATATGATTCTGAGCATTTTTGAACCTGTTTAAGGTGGCGTATGATTGTTATTAATTAGAGAATATTTCCTTTTAAGTCTCGTATAATAAAAAGTACTTTCACTTATTCTTTAATAATACCTAACTATCTGTCAATTCCTTTAATTTTATCTGGGAATAACAATTACTAAATACTGTTAATGATATACCACCAAGAAGAACATATGGGTAACGAAATAAAATAAATAAATATATATAAATATATATTATATATAAGTAATAAATATGCTACCAAAAACAATTAAGCAAAACAATTTTATTTTTGGTGTTATTTTGAAAAACTAACAAAACCCTTAATTAATGACATGATGATAATATCCTTATAAAATATGCATAACCAAAAATATCCTTACAAAAGCAACATGTGTAACAAACGGTCATCATCATAGTTCTTCTCAATTCCAAAGAACCCAAATTCTTCTCGTTTAAAATTGAAGGAAACTCCCATAAACTTGTTTACCAAATTAAATTTTCAACAAATCACATTTGTAGTTTATCTTGTGAACTTCACATCAGTTCAGTCCCAACTCCAAGGCAAGGACTGGCAAATGGTCGACAGACTAGAAGCAGCAGAGCAACAGGATGGAAAAAAATGAGCAAAAGCATTGTGTCTTCTTCTTTTGTACTTGTTAGTAAGTACAGAATGTTTGCTGATTTCGTTCTTTTTTTGGGGGAAGTTGGAGGTGGGGGGGAGGTGCTGGGGAGGGAATAATAAGTACGAAGAAAGCATTTAACTTAAATCAAGATTCAAATAAAAGGAAATCAAGCGTTCATGGACATTGTGCTGTGACTATTGAAACGCATAAGCACACAAAAAGGACTTTCGTCTGGGAAAAGACTGGGAGGAAATTGCAAGGAGAGTGAATGCACTACTGACTGACCAAAGAAAAAAACAGACTTTAGAAATTCAGAGTTTTCTTTTTAGAAAGGAAATTGGAGGAAATGGTAAAAGGACCACCTTGCAATATATTATTGTACATAGATAGTAAACGAATCCTGGAAGCCTTTTCGGGACATTCGAACAATATTCAATTCTATTAAAAATGTATATTATTCCTGTAAATTTAATAATACGGTCTATATGGAAAGGCAAAAGATGTCGCATTACTTTAGGTGTTATTATAATCTCTTCATTATTTGATGGTCCTATGATCCTTATAGGATCAACAGGAAATAATATTATTTGTAGAAAAGGAGCAATCAATTTATTGTCTTAAGGGAGCATCTAATTGATATTAATTAAATAATATTAGTCATACGCCATCTGGGTTCATTCACCTTTCAGAGCCTAATAATGGGTTTCAGGATGTGATATGCTACAATACAAGGGCTTCCTTTATTACCAATATCAGGTTCTATTTAATAATCATTATTGAGTTCTAAGCGTCTTCAGAAACTATCAAAAAGTCGTCACTCGTTTAGTGTATAGTTTATATTTATTAAATAATATTAGTCATACGCCATGTGGATCCATTCACCTCAACGAGCCTAATAATGGGGATTCAATGAGTATGCTGTTACAATTCAAAGTTTTCATTTGTTACCAACTACAGGTTCAATTTAACAGTCATTCTGGAGTTCGAAGGGTCTTCAAAAACTGCAACAAATCGTGGCTAAAAGGCACCATAACAATAGCCAAGGCAAACAAACTATCATCATAAAATACGTAAGACAATTCATTTAAGGACTCCTTTGGCAAAACCAATAATATTACTTCGCCGTTAGTTGTTATTTCTTTGTTGCCGAAGCGTTAAACGAAAATAAACAAAATCATCAGCACAAACAGAATAGTGCTCTTAACAGGATTCCCTGCCAGGACTCTAGGAAAGAAGCATATAAATATTTATCTATACACACACACATTTCGCATTTGATACATTAGTGATTACTAATGTTTTGTGTTCAGATTTAGATTTAACTTTTCGTATGTCTTCTTTTTTGCTGAAGAAGCAAAATAAACCATTGTTATCCCGGTCCATTTGTGTGTTCCTTGGTAGACAGCCATGCTAGACCAAAAATACTATGGCTCCAGTGACTCCCAAGCGGCAGCAAATAATGCTGCAGCTGTTGATGACTAGGATATGTTGCTGCTGCACTTGATCACAGACACGACAGCAGCCAAAACGGCAATTCAGACATTGATTTAACAACATTAGAGGTATTTGTAACTTGTTTAGGGAGATTTGTGTGTGCATTGAATGTCCGACAAAAGTCCCGAACAACTTTCTGCCAAAAACAATGGTCACAATGGCCGTGAAGATGTGGCTATTTTTGGTTGATGTGAATGTATGGCTGGCAGACAAGGAACAATGGAAGAAGGCCGCAAATTGTGGGTTTTTGGAGAAGCATATGTTGCCTGGGTTAGTTAAAAGCAAGTTAAAGTTAATAGGTTTTGAAATAAAAGATAATTTTTAAAAGGATGGAGTTTAAGATGATATTGCGGGATTTTCAATTGAGGGAATATTTTCTGGAGTATGATTAATATTAATTGGGGATACCTAGGCGTATAAGTGTTATTAATTCTGAATATAAAGCAAACTGTAATTTAGTTTACCAGGAAAAAATCTTAGGGGGCTGGATTTTTTAAATTTCAAGGAAATTTCAAAAAAATATATATATTTTGTATGCTAAATATTTTCGGAATATGTGAATATTGTGGCAGACAGACAAGGAAAACTGGAAAAAGGCTTCAAATTGTGGATTTTTAGGAAGCATATTTTGATTGGACCAGTTGGAAGAGGAGTTGAAGTTACGAGTTTAAAAATGGATAATTTTTAGTGTAGTTTATAGTGAGATTTGAGTATTTTCAATTGAGGGAATATTTTCTGGAGTATGATTAATATTAATTTTGTAAACCTGGGCGTATGAGTGCCATTAATTGTGAATATAAATGAAAATTTTATTTAATTTGACACAATAAATCCTAAGCAGCTGGATTTTTTCAATTTCAAGGAAACTGCAGAAAAATATTTCTTGTATGCAAAAATTGTTCTTAATTTGTAAATATATGGCAGAAAGATAAGGATAATTGGAGAAAGTCTACAACTGTGGGAGGCATATATTCCGTGAGGTAGTTGAAAAAAGAATTGAAAGTTAAGACTTTCAATATAAAAGATATTTTTTAAAAGTACGTAGTTTTAGATGAATTTGGAGGATTTTTATTTGAGGGAATATTTTCTGCAGTATGACTAATATTATCTTGGGAAACCTAGACGTATGAGTGTTATTGATTGTGAATATACATGACACATTTGGAAAAGAAGTTGATGTTAAGAGTTTTAAAATAAAAGAAGATTTTTAGAGCGAAATTAAAGTATTTTTAATTGAACAATATTTTCTGGAGTATGATTAATATTAATTTGGGAAGCATGGGCGTATGAGTTTAATTAATTAATTATGAATATAAATGAATATTTAATTTAATCTAACAGGAAAAACATTAGGGAGCTGGATTATCTTTTTATTTTCGGGGAAACTATGGAAAAATATATCTCATAGGAAAAGGTTTTCGGAATATGTGAATACTTGGAAAAAGCTACATATTTTGGGTTTTTAGGAAGCAAACGTTGGTATGGTTGGAAGTGAAGTTATAGTTATGAGTTTTAAAAAGGATAATTTTTAAATGTAGCTTAAGAAGAGATTGTGGGATCTTCAAATGAGGGAATATTTCATGGAGTATGATTAATATTAATTTGGGCGTCTTAGGCGAATGAGTGTTATTAATTGTAGGTATAAATTAAAACTTAATTTGACAGAAAAATCTTAGAGAGCTGGATGTTAAGTGTCTAAAAAAGTAAAATTTTTAAATGTAGTTTAAGTTGAGAGGGGAGGATTTTCAATTGATGGAATATTTCCTGAAGTATGATTAATATTAATTTGGGAAACCTAGGCGTATGAGTGTTATTAATTGTGAATGTAAATGAAAATTTTATAAAATTCTAAAGAAAAAATTCTAAGTACGTTTAATATTAATTTAAATATAGGCAGGGCAAATGTATGGCTAATTTATTTGTAGAAAGAGCTCAACCTTTTCTTTATACTTTTCTCCAAACTTAAGTGTTATTAATTGTGAACATATGTATTCGATAATGGGAAAAGCATAATATCATTTTAACGAAATAATTCTACGTATGGTTAATATTAAGTTCGTGTAGGACAACCTTATGAATATAATTTTTTTTTTACTTTTTTCACGACATTTTTTGGTTTATTTCATTTTGGCTTAAATGTCGCCTTAAAGGGACACATTTTTTACTGAAACAAAATTAGCCTATAAATTGAATGATAGATATTAATGCGAAATCGTTTATTTGAAAATATTTGATAATTTTAAATCAAGTATTAGTGCGAAAAATTATTTATACTAATTGAAATCCTTCTGTATGAATTATTGCTTTTAATATTGAATATTGGAAATGTGTCTATTATATCCAGAGTAAATTATAAATAACCTAGGTTAAAAAATATATGAAATATATTTTGAGTTTAATATATTGGTCCACTGATCGTATGATTTATATTAATATTAGTACGCTGAAGCGTATACGTAATATTAAATTCATAGTTTGGAGCGAAAAAGATGAGTGGGATATATTTTTCATATTATAAGATTATATACGGGTATATTACCTTGTGCTAGTCCAAAATTGTAACAGAAAGGAGACCCTATGGATGACTTATTTCGACCGTTTTTTTGCCTTAAATATTTTTCTCAAAGACACCTACTAAAAATGTCAACGATTTCAATAACGTTTGACATATAAAGAGAGTTGATTGCAATTTTGTAAGGGTAAGGGGGGTGAGAAACGTGGATAACCGGAATTACTAACATCTTTGATTTTCCAGCAAACTCTGTGGTCAAATATCTCGAAAACAAGAGCTAACCCAGAAAAAGGGCTATTAAAAGGGTTACATTTTTAAAGAGTCCATTACGAGCCCCCTCTTGTCGGATGACTAATATTATTACGATTAAATGATTGAAAACTTTTTGTTTAATAAATTGGAATACTATTAAATTAATATATACTCGAATATATATTTTTATGTAATAGAAATATATTATATTACCTATCGGCCCCTTGACTTATGGATAATATTATTACGATTAAATGATTGAAAACATGTTGGCAACACTGTTTTTGGCAACTCATCTGTTTTCGTGTAACATATTACTGTCAAGCATTTTCAGTTTGGTTTATAATTTAACCATGAATCGACTTTCAAACGAACAACGATTGAATATTACTGAATTTTATTTATTTATTTTTACTTATATGAATTACAATACAAAGTAAATTTATATTCTAATTGTACGGTCCAAGGAAAAGCCGGGTTACAAAAACCATGCGGCTGAGTGTGCAGCGACAGACCAGAGCCTCTGGTGGGAATCGAACCCACGACCCCCAAACTCATAGGCGAGCACGCTACCAATCAATTGGCCGCCTAGATCGTAGGATTTAACGCCTTTAGATTATTTTTTGGAGGGCTATGTTAAGGCTCATGTCCATAGGGACAATCCCGAAACGGTTGGAGCTCTGGAACCAATATTGAAGAATTTACTCGTGAAGAATTTACTGGACCGATATGAGAGTATGTCAAAATAGGACCCAGCGTATGAACCATTTCAGGTGCAGCCGCGGTCAACATCATCTTTAAACATTGAATTATATAGACCGTTCTTTCAACTCAAATAAAGATTTCATTCATTTCTCTCAATTGTATGTGTTTTTTTTCAAATCAAATCCGAAAGCTCTTAAAAAATCACTCGTTATAACAAATTGGCCTACATATCGTATGATTTATTTTTAATTAAATTTAATAAATTGACCCTCTGATCGTATGACTCATATTAATAGCTGGACATCTAAGCGTCTACGTTATATTAAGTCACTTAAATTAGTCATATCTTTAGTTTTTATTGTTCCGCTTCTCAAAGTTCCCTTAAATTAAATCAATTCCAAGCACGAAGTTCTCCGCTATTAATTTATTTCCGATATCCGCCATTTTCCAAGAAAATTTTGAAAATTCAATCATATTTTTTCAAACCCCAAAAAAAAAGAACTATTACCATTCTTCTTATTTCGTTAGTAACTTCCGTCTATCATTTCCTTAAGCAATTTAAAACTTAAAGAGGAAGATGCAAAATGAAAGAAAAAAAAACTAAAAAAGGAAAAAGAAAGCGAAATCGAAATCTTTTAACATGCCACATTACATTCTCAAATGCATATCAATTCACAAAAAAAAAAGAAAACACGCACACAAACAAATTGGAGGCAACAGTTTCTGCAGAAATATTTGAGAGTCCTTGCAAATTCATGCTTCATTTGGCAGAAGGCAACGAATGAGTATGAGTGTGTGTGCACACAAGAAGTACTATATCATTTCTCGATATATCATTATACTTCCGGTTCTCGCAAATATACATATATGTGAATGTATGCATGTGTGTAGACACAAAATACAAGAGTCTACAATTTTGAATGCTATGGTTAACTAAGCCTGGGAGTATTTTGTATGCAAACTATGCATAAATCTTTTAAGCAAGAACCAAGAAAAACAGTAGAGAGTTTATAAAAAAATCAGTAAAAGTAGAAAAAAAACAGTGTTAGTCTAAGAAGTAACAGTAGTCTGGCAATAGTGGCTTAGTTTTCCTCTAGTTTTTTTATTGCTTTACATTGTAAGGCTTTAGAGTAAATATATTCATGGCTACATTTTGTCATTCTAGCCGACGTATGTTCCCTCTACGCACACCCACACACATGCTTGTGATCCTACTACTTGCTCCTTCCCGTGGCGAGCATTTACGCTTCACTGACAAATAGTTACCAGAAGATGTTCATGTTCTTCCTCTTCTTTCCTTTCCTTTGCTATTTTGAATTTTGTGTCATTTGTTTGGAATTTACTATGTTATTTCCTTTATCCACCCTCTATCGCTCTAAAGCACTCTGTGTATTTGGGGAGCTGGATTTTTTCAATTCAATTTCAAGGAAGCTGCCGAAAAATATGTCTTGTATGCAAAAGATTTTCGGATAAATTTGCAAAGAAGTTTTAATGTTTGAGGGAACTGAAGAAAAAAGTCGAATAACTGCATGTATGTACGCATGTCCTTGTATGAAATTTAGATTTCTCTTTTTCTTTCTCGTTTTTTTGCTTTATGGGAATTCTTAAATGTGATTAAATTTCAATTGCAACTCGAAACGAATCAGCATGATTTCACAAATTTATTGTGTAGAAGTTGGTTGAAGGTTAAAAGTTATGGCATACATTTAGGGTTAAGTGAATGTCTATAATACTTTTGGGGGTTTGATAAAAGTTGTTGCATACTTTCAGGGCTATTATTTTAAATACTGTAAGTAAATGTGTGGCGTTAAAAATTATAGCCTACTTTTAGGGTTTTTATTTTATACTCATATAAAAAGGCGTTTATGATAAAAGAAAAAAAGGGTGAAGACTGTTTTGAGCTAAAATAAGAGTGAAGTAATTTCAGGTAACAGTTGATTGGCTCTTAACGTCTGTCCTAGTGAGATCCACGTCTTCATATTCAGAGTTGTAGAGTAAATTTATAATAACTGGTGCTTGTCTACATTTTCCCGCCCATTCTAGGTACCTTCCACACAAAATAATAAAGTCAAGCTATACTCGTATTTACTGAAACTGCGGGTTCACTTTAGTCGGCTTGCTAGACTTAAACTTCGTTATTAGTATTTTTGTGATAATGACTGCCATTATATCGACTATTTGAACCACGGACCGTATGATTAATTTTATTTAAAGTCCTTCTGAGCGTATAAGTAACATTAATAAAATAAATTAGGAATAAGAAGCATTTCTTCAAAGATAAAGTATACATTTAGGCTGCTTATAACTAAAACTAAATAAGCCCCTGTTCAAAAACCTCATTTTGTGAGTAATGTAGTATGACATTTTCGGTGGGAGAACTTTGAAAAAATTTTTCATTCCTTATCAGGTTATAATCATTTGAAATGTTTTCTAAATACAAAATAGAATTTTGATGATTGCTGCAGAAGTTATGGGATCGAGAAATGTTTTGACGAATACGCCTATTTTTGCACTGCTTGGAATTGTATAAAAGTATGTTTATATGCACTGGTATTAATGTTATGAATCATTCAATTTTGGTTTGACTTGGAAATATTGCGTGGGAGGTACCCAGAGGGCGTGGCAATAATGCCATTGTTTTATCGGACTGTAAGTGCTCTTAAAGCATTACACTGCACAGAGTTTCAAGTATTTATATGCACTGGTATTAAAGTTACCTTTTTTTTTACAAAATGGTCTATTTGTGAGGGGGTTACCAAAAGGGCCGGGCAACTTCGCCTATTTTGCTCAGGATAATAGCGATGGATAAACTATTACTATGTGTGGAATTACAGAGGATTCGGTGAGGTAGTATATAACTTATAAGAGAATAAATATTTCACTAAATTTTAACCCCTTGTAAGGGGGGAACTAGAAGAAGTGGACCATAATGACCCATCTCCGAACTTAGCCTGAGGTAGAAAAAAATATTATCACATACAAAATGTGAAGTCAATCCGTTACACCCACCCTTCGATAGTAGTCGTGCGCACCAGCCAGACAGACGGACGGACAATGTTCACATTACTTAAAATGTCTTAAAACGGATTAACGTCGAAAATATTTAAGGCCTTAAATCAAATATATTATTTTGAATTATTAACTTTTTTTGCTACAGAAATATATCGGTTTACTCAACTGAAACTTTGTTTACTTTTTAATTACAATAACTGTGTAATATATTGATTTGAACAACCGATTGTATGATTTATTTTATTTCGTGTTACTCTAAGCGTATAAGTAATATCAAAAACGGAAATTGGCAATTAAATGTATGTGTTTAAAGATGAAACATACTTTTAGGTTGCTTATATATAAATATGTATTAATTTTTTTAAATATTGGAATACAATTTTTAAATTCTACAAATATTAAAGCATCGATATATTCACTTGAACCACTGGCCGTATGATTAATTTTTTGTAGGTTCCCCTAAGAGTATAAGTAATACCAATAACAGAAATGATCAATTAAAATATATTAAATATAATAATTTTGTATTAACTTTAAAAACAACGAAAGATAATTTTTAACAAAATTTTGCAAATGATTTGAATATAGAATTTTTAATTATTTGTTTTAAATGTCGGAATATAATTTTTAAATTCTGCAAATAGTAGAGCATCATTACATTGATTTGAGCTACTGTCCATATGATTATTTCTATTTTAGGTTCCCCTAAGCGTATAAGTAATATTAATAACAGAAATGATCAATTAAAACAAAAGTTTTAAAAGATGAAGCATACTTTCAGGCTGCTTATATAAAAATATGTTTTTAATAATTTGAAAAACAATGAAAATATATAATCCAAATTTAGCTAATAAATTGAGTATAGTAGCATTAATAAATTTTTTAAATATGGGAAAAATTTTTGATTTCTAACAATAGTAATGCAGCATCATATCGATTTGAACCGTAAAACTAATTTTATATGAAGTTCATCCATGCTTATAAGTAATACCGATAACAGCAATTATCAATTACAGGCATGTGTTTAAAGATGAAGCATACTTTTAGGCTGCATATAAATAAATAGTAAGCCTTTGTAATCATTTTAGAAGCAATAATAGAAAATTATGCACTAGATTTAGCAAATGATTTAAAATTAATTTAATATATTTTTTTTTTATCATCGTAATACAAATTGTTAATTCTACAAAAAGTGAGTCATGAAAGTTCCCTAAAGAATATTTGTTTTGCTTTAATAAATCTTAACATTATCTAGACGACCAGCAGCGATAGTCAACGAAGAGAAACATTGAAAAAAAAACTTGCCATTAAAAAAATACAAAATTAATATTAAAAAAGCACCCAACCCCCAACTTCTACTCCGAAGGGAGATGACATTAAGCCATAAAAAAATTCCGTTGAACAAATTCAAAACAAAACAAAATATGTGAAAAGATAAAGAATCAAAAACTTGGCATAGCTTATTATTAATAACAATGTAAGGACATTGAATAAGGATCACAAGTTATTGTTGTCCTTGTCTGGAAGAAATCACAACTACTTAACATAAGAGAAAAGAAAAACAAACACAGACACACACCGAGGACACTAAGTACATTGACAGTGATTACCCGGACTACAAGAAAATTTCGAAGAAAAATAACCACTTGGACTTCGTATCATTTAGAGTATTGGAATCTGAAGGAGGAGGAGGAGTAGGCAACTCCATATTTCAGGCTAATGGTTTGGAGAAGTGTGTGAAGAAGGAATAAAAATTGATTTAAATATTTGCCGGATATGGTTTGAATTTTTTTTTTGCTTTCTATAACCATTCTTCTGCGAAAGAATGGTTATAGAAACAAAGACCGAACATTTTTTCGTAGAACAATTTAGTCAGTTAGCAACAGAGGATGAAAAGGAAAGGAGTTGGAATGTTGAAAAACGAAGATTATTATTGATATTCAAATATCAAAGTTAAGAGAGACAACTGATTCCGGGGCGACATCCGTTTTGGGCTACAAGCAACAGCCGTTATGACTGTCTCTCTGTCCGTCCTGTCCGGTCTTGGCATCTTGAAGCAATGGTTGATATATTAAAAGCAAATAAGTAATAAAAATAATAATGCCAGTCGGTGGTTACCAAGGATAAGCATCTTAGAGCAAATTTTCCTTTTTCCTTCATATCTTTTTAAACCCCTTCCCCCCTTACCCTTTGTCGGAGAAAGAAGTACCTTTCAACAGGCAAGCGAACTGTATAGTACTTATAGCTTGGCCTGCCCCAAACCACTTGGACCAATGGTTGGTGGCTGTTGCTATAACAAAAGGTCCTTTTACAATACAAATTCCTTAAAATACTTGAAACCAATATGAAGAAAGCAAAAAACACATATATATATATATATATATGACGATGATGATGAGCATGACGAAGTTGTAGCCACAAACCGTTAAAAAAGACGGACGTCTCAGGAAAAACGCAAGAAATATGCAAACAAAACAATTGTTGTAAAGCAGATGAGGACTCGGAAGATGAGAAGGACGTTGCAAAAAAGAAGACGACTATTGTCGGGCCTGAGTGTAGAGAAGCAAAAGAAGGCAGCGAAAAAATGTCAGCCTCTTCAGTTTATGCTTCGTTTAATGCAGCTTCTTTTCCAGGACCCTTGTTATTCCCCTTCCCTCCTCATCTCCTCCCCAAAATCCTTTTCATCACTTGAGAATTTTCCGCCTTTAAACAATCACAAAAACAACCCATTTTTTACTGCAACCTTCAATATCCTTAGCCCCTTCTCCCCACTCCAAAAGAATACGAAAAAAAATCATATTGTAAGTGAGATTCATGAAATTTTCGTTTAAGCCATAACGAAAAAGGACATCTCTGTTTTTCCTTGCATTGCTGCAAGCAAATATTTAAAAGGAAAAATGAAAAAGCAGGAGGGGAAAACCCCAAGCATCATATTTCTTCGAAAGTCTTTGCCCCATAAGACTTGTCCAAAGAAGCAAAATAACAACGAGAAAAAAATCCGGAAATTTGAATGGTCTGTCATAAGAGTCTATATAGAGGTTTTTTTCGTTTATTTCTGGGAAGGTTTTCCCTCCGCTATTAAAAAGTAAATTGAAAAGCTTTTGTTTTCCCTAGTAGAGAGCTAGAAGAAGGCCAAACAAACTGCCCGGTTTGGTCTTAGTCTTGGTCCTTCAGCGCCCAGTAAATTGATTTAAACAGCAATTTAAATACGCACACACACCGAGAGAGTGAAAGAAAACTAGTCAAGTGTTCTGCTTATCCGTTTGATTTTCCCAGTAAAAGAAATCTGTGCTAAGAACAATAAGGAATAAAATTATGACTTGATTTTTTCTTAGTATTTTTCCGAACATCGAAGAATATATTACGGAAGTAAGTGACAGTAGAATGAAATGATAATGTATTTGTTTAGAGTAATATATGTTAGTTTTCTGAGCTGTTATATTATGCTAATTGGCAAAGTGATATTGTGGATCAAGGCAAGTGTTACTAGGAATTATTCAAATCGAGAATATGTATTTAGTAAATAAAGGGATATGAGTTGTAGTGTGGCGAATAATAATAATATTTCATATATATAATATAATATTATAGGTTTGTACCATGGAACTTATGAATAATATTATTTGGAGTTCCTTGTGGCGTATACAAAATGTTCATGAATCCATTAATTTGTACTCTGGAACGTATGAATAATTTTATTTCGAGTTTGTCGTAGCGTATACGTAATATTAAAAATTAAACTGTAAGATAGTGATTTCTGAAATTCGGATTGGAAGTACATTTATATTATTTTGAAAATTAGAAGACGTGATAACCATTTTTTCTTAAAACGTCTTAACTGATATTGTTTCTAGAAGAAGTTATAAAAGCATTCATTTATTAATCATACGTACAGGCAGTAATTTTCTAGTATATTGATAAATATGCTCTATACTTTTTGAAATTTATATATACCATTATATACCCATCTCCACTAATATGAGGGTATAATAAATCTCATATATTAATTTTGATTAATAGGTTGGTTAAATGGTAATGACCGATGTTGAATGTGAACCACACCTAAACGCCAAGTTTTTTTCTGCATTTTATTTGACATTTCTCAATTTCAGACTAACTCAATTTGAACCATGGAAAGATACACAATTGAGCAACGCGTTACTGTTTTTAAGCCTTTTACGAAAATGGGCGTTCAAATCAAAATGCATTTCGTGCACTTCGTGATGTGTTTTTGATCAGCATATCGACCAAATGTGTCCACAATCGAGAGAATTGAGCGCAAATTCGGGTGATGGAGATGTGAAAACACCTGTGCATGCTCGGCCTGTTTGTTTGGTGCGGCTTATGGGCTGGCGACGCCATCGGGCCATACTTCTTCGAAATGAGGTCGGTCAGGCAGTTACTGTGAATGGTGTTCGCTATCGTGAGATGATAACGAACTTTTTATGGCCCGAATTAGAGGATATGGATGTGGAAAATATGTGGTTTCAACAGGCCGTGTTATCTCACGCCGTGGCGATGTCAATTGGCAGCCAAGATCATGTGATTTGACACCGTTGGACTTCTTTCTTTGGGGTTATTTGAAAGAAAATGTGTACGTCGATAAGCCAGCCACATTAACGGCATAGAACCTCAATTATGCCTCATCGTCATCGAAAATTTAGATGGAGGTGTGCCGCCATACCAATATTATCAAAATAAAAATAAATTACAATAATTTCCTTAATAATTTGTGTTCTATTCAAAATCAACATCGGCCCATAGCCACTCTTTATATTGGTTCCCTTAACTGAAACTTTTTTATTACAATAATTTAAACCACCGATAATATGAAACATTTTATTTAATGTTCCTCTATGCGTATGAGTAATATCAATAACAGTTTCTTTACTTACTTAAAATTTGTTGATATCGAAATATAGTTATTTTTATTCATTCCAAATTTTTTGATATCGAAATTTATAGGATTACTTAACTAAAACTTTGTTATTACAATAACTGTTTTGTATATAGATTTGAGCCACCGACCGTATAAGTAATATTATTTCAAGACCATCTAAGCGTATAAGTAATAGCAATAACATATAATAGGAATTAGAAGTATTTTTTTATATATGAAGTATACTTTTAGGCCGCTTATATCTTGAACTTAATAAATACATAAAACCAAGAGAGTTTTTCTGTTCAAAAAATAAATAATACAAATTCGAAATTGAGGGTAAACCACCTCCACAGTGAAAGGTTAACAAAAGTTTCCAACAAATTCAATTTTGACAAAAACTATAAGAAAGTTATTTTATGAAAAAATCTTATAGAAAATTTAAATTTTCAAAAAAATGTTTACCAATTGGATTTCTATAATTTTTTTTTATAAAAATTAGGTTTTACATTACAAATATAATGATAATTGCAATTTTATAGAAAATTAAATTTTCAAGAATTTCTTTATCTTAAAATTGCATTTTTTTACAAAATTCCTTCAAATTTGAATTTTTCTAGAAAATTCCTTAAAAATGTATTGTTCTAAGAAATTTAAATTAAAAAATTTCGTAGAAATTGCATTTTTTGGAAAATTTCATTGAAATTGCATTTTTCTGCAACAAATTCAACAATTTTGTTAAAATTTCATATTTCTAGAAAAATTGATAAATTGTATTTCTCTAAACGTTTTTGTTAGAATAGCATTTCTCAAAAAAAATTTTTTGAATTTAAAATTTTCCAGGAAATTTTTTTGAAATTAAATTTTTCTCGAAAGATTCGTCCTAATTTATTTTTTTATATCGATATTGAATTTTTCTAGATTTCGACGGACATTTAAAAATACATTGAATTTCCAATTTTTATTTTTGAAATTACATATACATGAATGAAAATTGCAATTTTATAGAAAATTAATTTTTTCTAGAAATTGCATTTTCTTATAAAAATGCTTAAATTGCATTTTCTTATAAAAATGCTTAAATTGCATTTTCTTATAAAAATGCTTAAATTGCATTTTCTTATAAAAATGCTGAAATTGCATTTTCTTATAAAAATTCCTTCAATTTTTAATTTTTCTAGAAAATCCTTCAAATTTCCATTTTTCTGAATTTATTGTTTAAATCAAATTTAAATTTAAATCAACAAAATTACGTTGAAATTTCATTTTTTTGAAAGTTTCGTCAAAATTGCGTATTTCTGTAAAAAAATTTAAATTTTTTGTTAGTATTTTTCTACCAAATGTATTGAAATTTAAGTTTTCTGGAAAATTCTGTTAAAATTAAATTGTTCTGAACGATATTTGATTTCTCTTGAAAATTTCGACAAAATTGCATTATTTTAAAAAATTTCCGGTCATTAATCCTGCCATCGGTCATCGTCCTTAAATACGATCAGTAAACATTGATCTGGTCATCGGTCAGCGACCTGAACGGATTAAAGAACGGTGAGCAGTTTAAAGAATCCCTGAATAGTGTCCAATGCCCGGATTAAAGGATTTTGACTTCATTAAAGGCAGTTGAAGAAATTTTCTGGGAAAATTCAATTTCGAAGAAATTTTAAAGAAAATGCAATTCAACGAAATTTTTCTAGAAAAATTAAATTTCGAAGAAATTTTCTAGAAATATGAAATTTTAAGCGTTTTTTGATTTGGAAAAATTTAATTGTAAAATAGTAAATAGTTTTAAAAAAAATTAATTTGCAATAAAAATTTATTTTTAACAAAATTTTCAAAAAAAATAAGATTTTGAAAATAATGCAATTTTGAAGAAATTTTAGAGAAAAATGGTTACTAGTTCTTGTTAAATTCAATTTACTGCTCCCATAAGTATTTCAGCTGATTTAAGTTAAAGACATACATTATTGCTATTGAATTCTGAAGATGATAGAGTTGTGTCTATCGAAACTGCAGTCAATTCTACCAAGCAATTAAAATTCCCTACCAATTTTTGTATTTGTTTCTATTACTATTTCCAATAGGCAGAAAGTAACTGAAATCGAATAAATTCTGACTGAATAACAAAAGCACAGACCAACAATAAATAACAACAACACGAACAATTAAATTTTAACACATATTTTATAAAAATAACAATTTTGACAATATTTTATATAATTTTATATAATAATATTTATATAATTTCTATTAATTTTTTATAAAAATTTAATTTGCTGAAATTTTGAAGAAATTTTCAAGAAAATATTATTTAGGCAAAATTTTCTTCATCAATTATGCTGGATATAGTTATAAAAGTGCAAGAATTTTCTATGAAATTTTCAATAATATTGTAATTTCTATAAAATCATATTTCGTTGAAATTTTCTAAAGCAGGACTTGTGAGACAAACTAATGAAATTAAATAGCTTATCTGGAGGTCAAATCCATTGAAAAAAAGTTAAAGCTACTCTGCAATCAGTTTTGTTTTCAAATTAAAAAACAAATAACTTAAAAAAGATTGTAGAATATTTAAAGAAATGTTAAAAAACTATGTCTTAATATAATCTCTTATGTTGTCTAAAAAATTCGAGAAATCCATTAGAATCCATTAATATATTACTTTTTCTTATGTTGTCTTAAAATTGCGAAAATTTCTATTCGAATCGAGTAATTCATTACTTTTTCATATTATCTCAAGGCATTGTTAGACATTTTCATATGTCAAAATTCCGAAAAAATTACCACTTAATATATTTTAAATATAACATTCACAAAAATAGTGAAGGTCGCTACGGCTTCCAGGTTGGGAGGGACTGGAATAGACGATTAAGGTATTTTAAAAGTCCGTCCGACTTTTAAAATACCAAGTTACAAAGGTTCTGTCACACACTTCTCCGATGTGGTTCCTTTTTCACCAATATATTTTAATCATTATATAACCTCCTCTCTACTAGAAAGTACAAAAACAATCATTAATATTAATCATACGAACAGAGAGTAATATTTTGGTATTTTAATAAATATGTTCTACGAGTATATGTGTTCGGAATGTTTTTTTAACCAATTTCAAAATTCACTTAGAATATATTTGATTGCTTCCAGGTAATTTTCTGCCACACACATATACACATACACCTCCACCTACAACCAAAAACATCAGAATCAGAATTTCAAAATGTTCGCCACAAAATATGCAGCTCATATAAATATATTTTTATATCACCGCGCTGCTCCCCCACAACAACCGCATTTCAGGTACATAATCTACCCAACAATTTCTAAAGATTAGATGATTCTATTTGTCATACATATAGAATAGAATAAAGTGTGGAAAAAAGAGTTGAGGCAAGCGATAAAAAACTAAAATTGCGTTTGAGTGTGTGCCTATAACAAAATGGGTGTGTGTGCGTGCGTGCGTCAGTGTGTTGAACCACAAAATTGTCATATATACCGCAAAATGTCCAATTACGCGTAATAACAAAACCGCAACATTCCCATTTCATTTTTCTATGTTAGGTTTTTGCAAAGTATTAGACGTGTATTTGGGCAGCGCCACAACATATGCAATGCAAATAAATTTCTCAGTCGCCGCATTCAAAAATATGCATGCATGCAACATTTTCTGTGGCACACACACACACTCACACATGCAGCATATAAAATACCAAACTAATATATTCAAAAAATGCATTGCATTCTATAAGAGCTGAGGTTCAGAATTCGCCAATGCAAGTTTGTGTATTAGAAATGTAAATATCTATAATTGTTATGTTATTTTTCAAAATGTGGAATGTGATACATTCCCGCTGTATGGCTGAATTCAAAGCCCTCCAAAAAAAACCTATACATATATTTTATTTAATAGGCAAATGGCATTGATATTATATTGCGCAGCTACTCGTCGTATGTACATTTATAAGTGGGGCCTGTTTGGGTCATTTCGAAAATAAAATGTAACAAATTGTACAATATATTTTTAGGATTTTTTGTTTTCTAAACAACGCATAGTGCTGCGCTCCCATAAAATTGAATGCTAAAATTACGACCGGAAAATGACAGTATGCATATAAATAATTGGCTGTGGATTGCATGTACTCGTACATATGACAAAATATGTTTTGAATAAAATGAAAAGTATCGAATCAAAATTAAACGGTGTGGAATTTTATAAATCGCTGCATATATCAAGGGTCAATACTAGAAAATGTTCTAGATAATTTAATGAAATAAATCAAATTTATAGCTCTGCGCTGAAATATGCAATTTATGTTTAGCTGCGTTTAGTTAGAATTTGTTGAAGTTTAATAAAATAAAAATACTCCTAAAATTTTGCTTCACTTTTGAATATATTTCTAAAATTTATTATACGCAGAAAAAATGTACAACTAATGTCGTGATTCATTTGACAAGCTATCAATTTGCTAGATTAGTTAGTGACAAAACACAAAATACCACCGATGCAATATTTTGTCTCCTAAATGTAGGCAATATAAAAGTTAAGTTTTTAAATTGATAGCAGGAGGAGTTCCAAACAGAATTTAATATAATGTGTTGTTGTCATTTGTTGTTGGTCTGTGTTTTTGTTATTCAGTCAGAATTTATTTGTATTAAGACCATCGCCCTTATTCCACTTGGCGTCGTCGACGTCGATTCTTAGTCGACAATGTTTAGATTGACGACTTCATAAATTTTGAAATTTTTTTAAATATTTTTAAGTTATAAAAAGTGTTTTCGTTAGTTCATGGATAGCAAAAACATTCGTTTTGACGTAAAGATGACAAAGCTAGAACTTCATAGATATGAGGAAAATGATGTGACGACGCCGGGTTTGGTTAGTAGTTCTTGTTACATTCAATATAAAGCTTCCATAAGTATTTCAGCTGATTTAAGTTAATGATATACATTATTGCTATTGAATTCTGAAGATGATACAACTCTATCGAAACTGTAGTCAATTCTACCAAGCAATTAAAACGCTCTACCAATTTTTATATTTGTTTCTAATACTTTTTTGCAATAGACAGAAAGTAACTGAAACATATGGTCTTAAACCAAATAAATTCTGACTGAATTTAATATAATTTTAGAAAAATGTTTTCTTCCAATTATTTAAAGAATTTGTTGGGTTTGGTGTAGAAAGTTAAAAAATTCACAAAATTAAAAGGAAATGTTTTTTCTTTCATTAGTCAAAATATAGTTATAGCAAAAATAATCTAAAATTCGAAATTTGGGGATATTGAGATGTTTGTTATACATTTTACGAGGAAGTGATTTTTGTATATATTTTTATATTTTTTTTATTTTTACCTTTTCATGTTTTTGTTTTTCTATATAAATTTATATTTCCATATTTTTATACTTTTATATTTTTATATTTTTATATTTCTATATCTTTATATCTTTATATTTTCATATTTTTACATTTTAAAATTTTTATTTTTTTAATACATATTTTAATATTTATTTTTATATTTTTATGTTTTAAAACATTTATATTTTTATATTTTTATATTATTATATTTTATATTTTTATATTTCTATATCTTTATATTTTTACATTTTCATATTTTTATATTTTTATATTATATTTTTATATTTTTATATTTTTATATTTTTATATTTTTATATTTTTATATTTTTATATTTTTATATTTTTATATTTTTATATTTATATATTATTATATTTTTATATTTTTATATTTTTATATTTTTATATTTTTATATTTTTATATTTTTATATTTTTATATTCTTATATTTGTATATTTGTATATTTTAATATTTTAATATTTTAATATTTTAATATTTTTATATTTTTATATTTTTATATTTTTATATTTTTATATTTTTATATTTTTATATTTTTATATTTTTATATTTTTATATTTTTATATTTTTATATTTTTATATTTTTATATTTTTATATTTTTATATTTTTATATTTTTATATTTTTATATTTTTATATTTTTATATTTTTATATTTTTATATTTTTATATTTTTATATTTTTATATTTTTATATTTTTATATTTTTATATTTTTATATTTTTATATTTTTATATTTTTATATTTTTATATTTTTATATTTTTATATTTTTATATTTTTATATTTTTATATTTTTATATTTTTATATTTTTATATTTTTATATTTTTATATTTTTATATTTTTATATTTTTATATTTTTATATTGTTATATTTTTATATTTTTATATTTTTATATTTTTATATTTTTATATTTTTATATTTTTATATTTTTATATTTTTATATTTTTATATTTTTATATTTTTATATTTTTATATTTTTATATTTTTATATTTTTATATTTTTATATTTTTATATTTTATATTTTTATATTTTTATATTTTTTATATGTTTATATTTTTATATTTTTATATTTTTATATTTCTATATTTTTATATTTTTATAAATTTATATTTTTATATATTTATATTTTAATATCTTTATATTTTCATATTTTTACATTTTCATATTTTTATGTTTATATTTTTATATTTTATATTGTTATAAATTTATATTTTTGTAATCTTATTTTTTTTTATATTTATTATTTTTATTTTTATTTCGTTATATTTTTATATTCTTATATTTCATATTTTTAAATTTTTATATTTTCATATTTTTATATTTCAATATTTTTATATTTTCATATTCTTACATTTTCATATTTTTATATTTTAATATTTTTATATTTTTATATTTTTATATTTTTATATTTTTATATTTTTATATTTTTATATTTTTATATTTTTATATTTTTATATTTTTATATTTTTATATTTTTATATGTTTATATTTTTATATTTTTGTATTTTTATATTTTTATGATTTTATATGTTTATATTGTTATAAATTTACATTTCTATATTTTTTTAATTTTATTTTTTTATATTTCTTATTTTTATTTTTAATGATTTATTATTTCTTTATATTTTAATATTTATATATTTTTAAGTTTTTTTTTATTTTTGTAGCAACATACTAGAGCCTGTGGTGTTTTTTTATATGTATTTGTTTTTATATTTGTATATTCATATTTTCATATTTACATATCTATTATTTTTTATAATTTTATCTTTGTTTCTTATTGAATTTTAGATTTGTTCTTTGAATTTTCAAACTCACCGAAAATGTTTTAATCTTTAATTAATAATAATCCTTTTAAATAATTGCTTACCTGAAAAGACAAGAGAAAATATTTAGATTAGTACATACATGCATATAGAATAATATTGGAAAATTATAAAATTATTGCCAATTTATGGATAAAAACATAGATAAAACATTTCATATAGATATTTATTTTATTTATTTATATGAATTACAATACAAAATAAATTTATATTCTAATTGTACGGTCCAAGGTAAAGCCGGGTTACAAAGACCATGTGGCTAGAGTCTGCAGCGACAGTCCTGAACCTCTGGTGGGAATCGAACCCACGACCCCCGGACTCATAGGCGAGCACGCTACCAACTCACCTACTGGGGCGCTCACCATATAGATATAAACATTTCATATTGCGTGTTCACATAATACAGTATTTGGTCATTTTAATTTTTGATAATAATATTATTTTTCCAATTCCAAAAACTTGCATTTTAATAAGATGAAATCAGAAACATTCTTGCATTTGGTTGATAACTAATATATTACTTTTTATTGTATGATTTTAGGAAAATCTATATTTTTATATACTACTTTTAGGATCTTAAACATTTTAATTTGAGACTAAGGTAACGGACAAATATTTCTTAGCTAATTATCGAGAGCGGGAGCTTTTAACTTGACATTTCTATTTATCAGATTTATGAAACAAGATATACCACCAATGATGCCCCGCAACATAAATTGTTGCAATTTTTTGATGTATTTAAAAAATAATAATAATTACTTTGCTTTCCCAGCAACTAAAGCTGCTAATGGATAACCCCTTTATTGTTTAAAAAATTATGTCAAAGCTCCTCGGCTCTTTTTCCTAAAGTATACTTTTATTTTCCAGTAAAAACCAAGAGCACCCCAAAAGCCAAGTACTTTATAATGGATTGGGAAGAATTCATTCCTACATTGATTACCTCAAAAGCTACAACTTTAGCTCTCGGTTGGAGAGCATTTCATTTGACATTTCAATTTACCAGCTGGAAAAGAAATAGATTTCAACAGTCGCCCTCCTGCTGCTAAAATTGTTTATATATTTTTTTTGCAAAAATTAATTGGGTTTCCATACAATTAGTGCTGCTAATGAAGCACCCCTTTGTTATTTGAAAAATAAAAATAATAATGCTTTACGCCATTTTTCTCCTAAAAGTATATTTTAATTTTGCTGTCAAAAGCAAGAGCATTCTCAATGTTATGCTATATTTAATATAAGCTGTTATTATTTATTTTTAAAATATTTTCAGCTTAATTTAATTAATTGTTTGTTGTTGATATTGTTGGAGTTGCTGTTGCGGGCCCCCCAATTGCGTAATGCTGCGTTGTTGTGGCAACATTGCGAGTAGAGCTTAAGGCTAGAAAAATAAATTGTGTGCTACCACAAAATTGCGAAAAAAGCCAAAAAAAATTGTGTGGCATATAAAAACGCATATTCCATATCAAAAACATACATTGCCCACATGGGTAAGACAGGTATGCATGGGTGTATTGTGGAGTTATAGGAATGTTGTCAATTTGCTTAATGTAGCTCCTACAAAGGGACGGTGCAAATTCGGGCCTAGGGCCCAAAAACATCAACCTTTTTCCTTCAATGCAATTTTCTTCAAAGATCTTTAAAAATATATTTTTGTTTGAATTTAGAATTTGTTTACAATATGTGCACTTTAGAATGAAGGGCCTTTACTCCCCTTGTTCCTTTCGGCCCTTACACTTAAACCTATTTGTAGAATATTCTATCAGTTATCGCCGATGTTTGCTTGTGTGTTTTATATTGATTATTTTTTCACCACATTACAGTGAGAGGGGCTCATCCCACTCTAACCACATTCCTATAATAACACAATATGATGTTATTATTACTTGAGGTTTTTCTTCCCTTCTCCCCGGCTCGCTTGTTTGTATTGATGCTTGTCTGTGGCGTGATGGTGTTGCTGTTGTTGCCTATTTACTTTATTAAAAATTAATAAATTTTACAAAATACTGAGATTGTGATTAAAATTCATGCCTAAGGTCTATTTGCACGGATGCAATTTAATTTATAAATATTGAAAACCAAACGAAAGAACGAAAAAAAACGCAGAATGGAACATAAATTCACTCAGTCAGTGGTTTGAAAAAGGCACGTTCGAACAGGTTTTCGTGTAAACAAATGCAGATATAAATACAAAGAGGGGTCGAAAGTAATTGGACTTTCTAAAAAATATAAAAAAAAACTGTAAAAATTATAATATATATAAATATGTAGCTCTGTTAGCTCATATTTTTTGTATTTTTATACCTTTATATTTTTAATATTTTTATATTTTGTAAACTTTTATAATTTTATATATTTTTGATTTGTATATTTTGTATAAATTATTTTTTTTATTTTATGTATTTCTGGATTTTGATGTTTGTATAATCCTACATTTTTATGCTTTTACATTCTTACATTTTATGGTTTTACAGTTTTACTTTTATTTTGTATTTCTTATTTTTTTATTCTTTATTTTTTTTATATTTTGTTTTTATATTTTTAAATTTGTATATTTTTTATTTTTGTATTTTTGTCAACAGAAGGCAACGACGTCAGATCAGTAATCAGTGAATGTATATTCATTTTTTCCCCCTGATGATGACTTTCGAAGAAAGGCGAAATATCGAAAATAAATAAAATAAAAAAAAAATAAATTTTTTGTTTGTATATTTTTTAAATCCTTATTTTGATATTTCTATATTTTCATACTTTTATATTTTTATATTTTTGTATTTTTATATTTTTATATTTTTATATTTTTATATTTTTATATTTTTATATTTTTATATTTTTATATTTTTATATTTTTATATTTTTATATTTTTATATTTTTATATTTTTATATTTTTATATTTTTATATTTTTATATTTTTATATTTTTATATTTTTATATTTTTATATTTTTATATTTTTATATTTTTATATTTTTATATTTTTATATTTTTATATTTTTATATTATTATATTATTATATTTTTATAGTTTTATATTTTTATATTTTTATATTTTTATATTTTTATATTTTTATATTTTTATATTTTTATATTTTTATATTTTTATATTTTTATATTTTTATATTTTTATATTTTTATATTTCTATATTTTTATATTTTTATATTTTTATGTTTTTATATTTTCATATTTTTATATTTTTATATTTTTATATTTTTATATTTTTATATTTTTATATTTTTATATTTTTATATTTTTATATTTTAATATTTTTACATTTTTACATTTTTATATTTGTATGTTTTTATATTTTATTATTTTGTATTTTTATATTTTCATATTTTCATATTTTTATATTTTTATATTTTAATATTTTTATATAATATATTTTATATTTTAATATTTATAAGCTTTTATATTTATATATTTTTTATTTTTTTATGTTTTTATATTTTTATATTGTTATATTTTTATATTTTAATATTTTAATATTTTTTATTTTAATATTTTTACATTTTTATATTTGTATGTTTTTATATTTTAATATTTTGTATTTTTTATTTTTATATTTTTATATTTTTATATTTTTATATTTTTATATTTTTATATTTTTATATTTTTATATTTTTATATTTTTATATTTTTATATTTTTATATTTTTATATTTGTATATTTTTATATTTTTATATTTTTATATTTTTATATTTTTATATTTTTATATTTTCATATTTTTATATTTTAATATTTTTATATAATATATTTTAATACATTTTATATTTTAATATTTATAAGCTTTTATATTTATATATTTTTTATTTTTTTTTATATTTTTATATCTTCATATTTTTCTATTTTTATATTTAAATATTTTTTATTTGTAAATTCTCTTTTCTGGTGTTTTCAAAATAAAGTTCGACCTTTTCTTATATATAAATCTCTTCATATAAATGTACAGATATGTGGCATGTCGGTGAGTAAATATATCTAAAAGTACATACATATTTATACATACGAATATTGAATATATACATACTCTCGTATACAAAAAACGTGGCAGTTGTTCTTTACTTTGTCCGTTTACCTCTTTTTTTAAACAAACATGAGATATTGGAAAAATTGATATATTTGTATAAAGATTGTGCATGAATGCACTTTATGCAAATATTTAATTATTTGTGTATTTTCATGTAAAAAGTAATCACTTTTTCCAGTTCGCTTGGAATATTTACAATAGTGCGTAGAATGAAAATGAATTTAAAATATTTTGAAGGTTAGAGTTCTTACATGGGTGAAGGGGGGTAGCCTAAATGTAGGCATCAATAATGAATTTGACGAAAGCCCTAACATAGGCAATATTTTTTAAATATATTTTAATAGAAGGCAAATGTATATTTAAAACAAATACATTTTTATGATAAAAAAACAATAGGTTCTTCTTAAAAAATCCTTTTCGTTTACAAAATTCCCAAGTAAGTTGTTTTTCCAATTCGGATTTATTACGTGCGATATGTGGTTAACATTTCTTTGAGTATGAAATGAGTTGCCTAAGTATAGGCAATATTAATAATCCTAAATGTAGGCAATATTATTTAATATATTTTTCTCTTACCATTGTGTTTGTACACGCAAAAGACAGTTATGAGAAATAATTTTGTGAATCCTTATGGTTTTTGGAACAAAAATGAAGGACACATTCTGGAATTGTATTATTATTAAAATTATTTCCCTATTCATATAGTACACCAGGACTTTTAGTAAGATTCTGATTTTATTATATTTTAAATTAGTCACTTAATCTTAGTATACTTTTAGGAATCAACATTAATCTTAAGCAAACTACGTGCCATTAGTTATGACATATTTACTTGAATATTGTCAAATAAATAAAATTTTAAAATTCAAATAAAATAATGAGGTCGACATTTGAGAAACGGGTTGAAGGCTATATTTATTTTAATTTTTTTAATACTATTTGTTCTAAATTTATTAAGCACTGCATTGCTATCTTTAAACTATAATGCTGTATTTTTCTAATTTACTTTAATGTTATTATACCTTAAACGTCATTAACATTATCTCACACAGACGAAGACGAATAGCTCATTTTTATAGACTTTACCTCCTAGAACTATGCTATATATACTCTTAGAATTTCATTCATTTTTTCTTCAAACATCTAGTTTATCTTCAAAGCATAGTTTCAGGCTTTTTGGCTATTAAACTAAAAAGCTTTTGTATTTTAACTCTGTGTGTATGAGTTTTTTTACGATTTATCATCATCAACAACAGAAGCAGAAGGATCGTCCTCTGGACACTAAATCTTGTACTTGATGGCAGTTATATATTCGCACTCATCATCAGCTAAGAGAAGAAACTGAAGAAGATGACGAGGAGAAGGAGGTGGAGGAAATGAAGAAGGAGGAAGGATAAAATGACAACCCTCCATTTCGGGCAAAGTCAAGTGGAAATATATAGTTTCAAGGCTGAGTGGTGGAGAAGGAGGAGCAGGAGGTTTTAGTGCCACAACAATACGACGATAAATGTTTGGCTGCGAATAAACTGCTATTCTTTGGAATAAAATAAAGAAGAGTGAAATAAACTGTCATTAAAATTGAAGTTATGAGAGAAAATAGAGATAACAAGAGCTCTGGAAATCTTTGAGAAAAAAAAGGAAAAATAATGCTGATGACTTTGAAAAAAAAATTGAAAAATTTCCGAGATGTGAAAAATAAACTGGAGAAGAGGAAAATGTTGGAAGGAAATCCTCTTGATGATATTAGAGGGAAAGTTTATTTATACTTTAGTGAAAACTATTATACATTCTATTTGATGTTAAGTTTTCAATAACTGCCATGAGAGGCGACAAATGTGTGGAAGAAACACACCACTTTTTTTTTATATTTTTATATTTCTATATTTTTATATTTTTAAATTTATATATTTTCATATTTTTAATTTTTTTTTTTTATATTTATATTTTTATATATTTATATTTTTATATTTGTATGTTTTTATATTTTTATATATATATATATATTTAGATTTTCATATTTTTACATTTTTATATACATATTTTTATATATTATTATATGTTTTTATATTTTTAAATTTATATATTTTTATATTTTCATAATTTTAAATATTTTTAAATTTTTTTTATTTTTATATTCTTATATTTTTATATCTTTATGTTTTTATATTTTTATATATGCATATATTTTTATATAAATATTTTTAAATTTTTATATTATTATATTTATATTTTTTTAATTTTTTTTTATATATTTATATATATATTTTTATATGTACATTATTATGTGTTTTTATATTTCTATATTTTAATATTTTTACATTTTTTATTTTTATATTCTTATATATATTTTTATATTTCTATATTTTTATGTTTGTATATTGTTATATTTTAATAAATATATTTATTAAAATATATATTTTTATAAATTTACATTTTTATATTTTTATATCTTTATATATTTTTATATCTTTATATTTTAATATTTTTAAAATTGTTAATATAAATTATTCTGTATTTTTATATTTGTATATAAATATTTTTATATATTTTTGTATTTTTCATTTTTTAAAATTTTTATTTTTTTATATTTTTATGTTTTTATATTTTTATATTTTCATATTTTTATAATTTTATATTTTTATATTTCTATATTTTTATATCTCTATATATTTATATTTTTAAATTTTTATGTTTTTATATATTTAAATTTTTATGTTTGTATATAAATATTTTTATTTTTTAATATTTTTATAATATTGTATTTTTATATTCTAATTTTTTTATATTTGTATATATAGATATTTATATTTTTAATATTTTTATATATTTATTGTTTTTTATTTTTATATTTTTTGTTAATATGTTTATATATTTATATATTTACATTTTTATTGTTTTATATTTTAATATTTTTTATGTTTTATATTTTTAAATTTTTATATTGCATATCAGTCAAACATATTGCATATCAGTCAAACAAAGTATAAATAATAAGGTATGACATAAGGCTTTGAGGAATCAAAATTATCTTTAAATTTAATTTTTTAATGCAAATAATTATTATATTTTCAGGTAAATAAATCGTTGCTTTTGCCGCTTTGGAAATTCTTTGCTAAAATTATTTATTTTTATTATAATTTTATATTAAGATTATAATAATTAAAGGATTGAATTTAAGTAGTAAACAAATTATTAATTAAATATGTATAAATTTTTTTATTTTTAATTTATATACTTTTTTCCATAATTTATCATTTAGAGGTAAGAAAAGGATAATTTTAAAAATTATTTTTTTAAAATATTATAATTGTTTAGTAGAAGAATATTAAATTTAAAATTAAATTTTTACATTCAATTTACATTTTAATATTAATTAAAATTTTAAACTCTCTGTTTCATATTATTAAACAAACAGAGGAAATTATGGATTCTCTTGTTTTTTCAGTGTTTAAGTATATTTATGTGTATTTTTTTGCGCAAAAAAATGGAACTTATTTTAATCATGCCAATAATAAGCTTATGGAAGTTTTTTGTTCATATTTTTTATATTTGAACGTATATTTTTTCACTTAAACCCTTCATTAAATATACGTGTTTTTTTTGTGTAAATATGTAAAGGTTTTAACAACAAATATACTACGATGCCATGAAAAGACTTATATACATACATATTTTGCTTAAATCCTTTATCATGATGAGTGATATTAATTACCTATGGTTTTTGTGTGCGTGTGTATGTGTCTATATACTTTATTATAATGGCAAATAAAATGATGAATTTGTACAACTCATTTTAAAGCCGAAAAGTAGGCTTAAGTTATTGCTCATTCATTGAGTGCCTAACTATGTGCTTTACATTTCTGCCCTTTAATGTATAAGCCAAATGGCAAATTGTGAACTTACAGTGGCAAAGAGTTAATGTAGTTTCGAACAAAAGTGGGATTTATGAAAAAAGTTGGACAAATAAAATTACAACAACAACAAAAATTATAACTGTAATATTTGAAATAAAATTAAAGTCATTGTTTAGATTTAGCTATTTTAGAAAAAATCTCTTTCATGGTTGAATGACTACAAACGAATATTAATGAAATTTTCTGAGATAGTTTTTTTTTTAAAAGTACCAAGTTCTTACAATGTATGTAAGTTGATACAATGATGATTTTGTGGAAATCACTTTAATGCCGAAAAATAGGCTTAAGTTGTTGCTCATTTACCTAGTGCGTAATTATGTGCTTAACATTACTGCCCTTTAATGTATAAGCCAAACTGCAACTTACAGAGGCAAAGAGTTAAAGCAGTTTCGAACAAAAGTAAAATATAATAAATCTAAAATTTTAATCAAAATGAAATTTGTTGTTCAGTTTTTAAGTTAAATTTGTGTAAAAAAATCTCTTTCAATATGAAATGACTATAATCGAATATTATTTAAAAGTGTACAAAGTTTTTATATCTCTAATCAAATTATGCTTTACATTAATAAACAAATGTTTGTACAACTCATTTTAATGCCGAAAAGTAGTTTAAGTTAATGGTTATGCATTGAGTACCTATCTATGTGCTTTCAATTTCTGCTCTTTAATGTATAAGCCAAATGGAAAATTGCAAATTACAGGAGCAAAGAGTTAAGTTCGAGCAAATGTGGGATTTATGAAAAAGTTGGAGAAATAAAAAATAGTAAATGTAATATTTGAAACTAAATCAAAATCACTATTCAGTTTTTCAGTTCAATTTATTATAGAAAAAATCCCTATCATTAAAAGACAACAATCGAATATTAACGCGATTTACCGAGATTTATTTATCTTAAAAAGTGTCAAGTGTTAGCAGAAAATAGGCCTATATTGAAATAAGGGATACTCAAAGTATGCTTTAAATTTTGCTCCACCAAGTATGCTTTATATTCATGGTTAAATTCTTCCAAGCCGTTGCTATTCTTCTCCGTAAAAGAGTGCAATATTCTAATATATCTCTTTAAAGTGGAATAAGCTAATCCTATGTTGCTATTTTACTCCTTAAAATTTGCTTTAAATTCATAGCAAAATTCTTCCAAGCTCCATAAAAGACTAACATATTTGTATACGTTTCTTCAAAGTAAGCTTTACTCAAAGTATGCTTTAAATTTAAAGCTACGCCGTTATTTAGCTTTACAAATATGCCTTAAATTCATAGCAAAATTCTTCCAAGCTCTTACTACTATATCCTTATATCTATCTCTCTTAAAAGTATGCTTTGAATTTGTTATAAAATATTGCTATGAATAAGCTATTCCTATGCTGTATAGTGCTCCTTAGAGTATGCTTTAAATACTAAAACTATTACATGCCCATTATTTTTCTCCTCCATGTATTGTTCGTTAAGCATTCACAACTTTTAAACATATCCCTTAATAAGCTATTTTCTAATAACTTCTTCTCTCGCCATTTTAATTTAATATCCCACATCTCAACATACTCGTAGCATATTTTAAGCAACAGTTAAGTGCGGCCACAATGCATTTCACATAGTTAAGTTTTTAATTTATTCTCCACCCGGCTCCTTAAGGTATACTTTAAATTCTATTAACTATAATTGCACTGCAGCCTATTTTGCACTCTGCCCACTTTAGAAGATCTTCATAATTTTAAAATAAATATTTAATGAGCAGACAAAACTAAAGATTATCTATTTATGTTGAAGTTTTTAATGCTGCTTAACTCTCTGAGAATGTACACAAATTTTAAGAGGCATTAAGGTGTTCAAATAACACTTACTTAAAATGGATAATAACATCATTATGTTGAACATTTATGCTAATGACACAACCACAAAACATACTCGTACATATGTACATATGTATGAGCATATAAACATTAGGCTTAACTATTAATGAACAACTGTACAATGGCAACAGCAACAATGAGTTAACCATGCCAACCGGCTAAATATAATGACCCAGAGACGTAGATGTTTTACCGGCGGCAGCAAGGGGAGCTAAGCTTCAACATATATGATAATAACAGCTTATTAGCTTAACATTAACTAATACTACTTTTACTATTATGGGGATTCTTTTTTTTTTCTTTGTCAATAGACGCAAGGCGTAAAAGTTTTGCCTCCTTGTAGGCTTAAACATAAATTGCATATGCAATAATTTTAAGTAAACTTTAAGATATGTAATATAGATGTCTACACACAAGCCAGACAATGATGTATTTAGCCAACGACTTAAAAAGTCAAGTTATGTTATGTTAACAATTAAATACTCGCTCGCTCTCTCTCTCTCTCTCTCCTGCAAACACTTGAAAACTTCTTTAGCCTTGCAGTTGAGAGAAATATGCCTAATGCTATGCTATGTAAATATAAATAAATGGCTTTTGCGGTTTACCACGGTAAACTCAACATATATGCAAGTATGCTCTGACATTTACATTTGCATTGGAGGAAAGAAAGTTTCATAAATTTTCCAACACTTGAAGTTGCAGCAAAAAAAGGTGGGGGCATCCAACATTTGTATAACAAACGAGCTGAACAGTGGTATACATTAAGGCGAAGACAGATACAATTTTCAAAGCCTACATATAGGTGACTTCGAATGCATTTCTTACAACAAAATTATTTTAAAAAATGCATTAAGCGATATCTCCTACGAAATGAGGGAATTTAAAGCAGCAATTTTAAGCATACCCTAAGGTGTTGTGATATATTATTTTTTATTAAGAAAAGATTACAAAAATTGCAATGGGAGAAAGTTTCATGAGTTTTCCAACACTTGAAAAGTCCTCTATTTTAGGGAATAAAACCCATGGAATTTATTTAGGGAATTTAATGAAATAAAATTGAAGCATATCCTAAGGCGTTCTGGAATATTTTGTTTATGGAAATACGATAAATTAATTTAAAATGATGTTGAAAATCATCAAACCGTGCTTAGCAAATGATGATGCCATATATAAAGCGATAAATAGCTTTGGTTTTGAATTTCTCAATTAGTGTAAACGTAAAAATATTCATATCTATTATTTTTAAATTCTGGAATACTCTCTATATGGAAATACAAGAAATGATTTGAAAATCTTCTAATGTGACTAACAAATTATGATTACATTTTTAAATTTATAATAGATATAATTTTAATTTCCCAGTTAGTGTAAACGTAATGTAAATATATCATTGTTTTTGGTGTTTTAAGCAGAATTTCGTATAAGGAAATACAATAAATAAAAACATCGGGAGATAGTGATTAGAAAATGGTGGTGACATCTTTAAATTGATAAATAGTTTTAGTTAAAATTTCACAACTAGTGTAAACGTAAAGAAAACGCATTTTAGTGTAATATTTTTTTAAAGTTATATGTGTTCTGAAATTTTTTGTATATGGAAATACAAAAAATAATTTTGAAAATCATCAGATAGTGATTACAAATGATCGATGATGAGTATAAATTGATAAATTGCTTCAGTTTTAATTTCTCAATTAGTGTAAACGTAACGTAAATTTTATATTGTCTAATTTTCTAAAAGTTCTTCGTATTCGGGAGAATTTCGTAAAAGAAAGTGCAAGAAATAATTTTGAAAATCGTCAAATGGTGATTAGCAAAAGTTTAGATATGTTTAGATTAACAAGTAGCTGTAGTTTTAGTTCCCAAATTAGTGTAAACGTAACGTAAACATTATTTTGTCTAATTTTCTAAAAGTTCTTCGTGTTCGGGAGAATTTCGTAAAAGAAAATGCAAGAGATAATTCTGAAAATCGTCAGATGTTGATTAGAAAATGTTTATATATATTTAGATGGATAAATATGTAGCTGTAGTTTCAATTCCCAAATTAGTGTAAACGTAACTTAAACATATTTTAGACTAATAGGTTTAATTTCTTGGTGTTCTGGAATATTTTGTTTTTGGATATAAAAGAAATCAATTTAAAAATTATCAGATAGGGATTAGAAAATAGTGAAGGCATGTGTTAATTGATAGATAGCTTTAGTTTTAATTTCCCAATTAGTGTAAACGTGTGGTAAATGTTATTATGTCTAATTTTCTAAAAGTTCTTCGTGTTCGGGAGAATTTCGTAAAAGAAAATACAAGAGATAATTTTAAAAATCATCAGATGGTGAGTAGGGAATGTTTGTATATATTTAGTTCGATAAATAGTGTAACCGTAATTAGTGTAACCGTAACGTAAGCGTCATTCTCCCTTATTTTTAAAAATTCGTGGTATTCAGAAGAGTTTCGTATAAAAAAATAAACGAAATAAGTTAGGTGACATGTATAAATTGATAAACAGTTTAGATAACATTTCACAATTATATTTAAAGTAAGAATATTTGTGTCTGTTTTTTAAACTCTTAGTGCTCTGGAATAGTTTGTATATGGAAATGCAAAAAATTATTGCAAAATCGTCAGATAATGATTAGGAAATGGTGATGACATGTTTAAATTGATAAAGAGCTTTAGGTATTATTTCCAAATTAGTGTAAACGTAGAGCAAACATAATTTTTACTATTATTTTCTAATTTACGTAAACAAATGATTTTAAAATCATTTGAAACGCGACAGATAATGTTTAGCCAATGATGATAACATGTATGAATTGATAAATAGCTTTACTTAAAATTTCACACTTAGTAAAAACGTAAAGTAGAAATATCATTGTTGACTTTTTTCAAATTCTTGGTGATTTGAATTATTATGTATATGCAAATACAATAAATAATATTGAAAATCGTCAGATTGTGATGACAAGTTTAAATTGATAAAAGATTTTCGTTTAAATTTTACAATTACTGTTAACGTACGTAGAAACATTTTTGTCTATTACTTTTAAATTCTTGGGATTCTGGAATATTTGGATGGATGGATGGACAATAAATGATTCAAAAATCATTTGAAAATGGTCACATAGTGATTATAAAGTGATCATGATATGTATAAATTGAGAAATAGCTTTTGATGTTATTTCCTAATTAGTGTAAATGTAACGTGTGCATGTTTACGTCTCTTATTTGTAAATTTGGAAAATCTGCAGATTATGATTAGCAAATGATTTTGACATGTTTGAATTGATAAATAGCTTTAGTTTAGTTTAATTGATAAATAGCTTTAGTTTACGCCTCTTATTTGTAAATTTGGAAAATCTTCAGATTATGATTAGCAAATGATTTTGACACGTTTGAATTGATAAATAGCTTTAGTTTAATTTTCACAATTTGTGCAAACGTAACGTAGATTTATTTTTGTAAAATCCTGGTTCTTTTGCAATATTTTGTATATGGAAATACGAGAAATGATTGAAAAATCATTTGAAAATCTGCCCTTAGTGGTTAGAAAGAAGTGACTATTGTACGAATGGCTTTATTTTACAATCCCCAATTAGTGTAAAACGTATCATAAACACATTTTTGTTTACCTTTCTTGGTAAAATTAATGTTGTTGTCCTCCCATAAAACACTGTGCCTATTCCTTGGCGTTGTGGCAATTGGCAAATGTTGCCTGTCGGTCGTCTATGGAGTATTTCATTAGGCTTTTGTTGCATGTTCATTCGTGTTCTGCGTATACTGTCATTAGTCTTCTGTTATGTCCTTGCTGAGTGAGTGAATATAAGCACCCATACACACACACACAGACATCACACTTTGAGCATAGACATAAAATACACACACTGATATACCTACATATATACACAACACAAGCTCGGCATGTCAGCGTAATTATGTTGGCATTAGAGTGTTAACAGTTCAAAAATTAACATGTCTGCGGCTGAAATGTTTGTATATACACTCGTAGATAGAACAACACTCGCTCACTTACTCGCAAAAACATATCCTTGCAATCCTTTACCACACACACACACAATTGCAATAACGAACGAAGTACGAATGTTCGCTTGAATGATTGTCACAATTACAATTGCCTTGAATTTTGAATTGTTTCAGACGTCATGAGACTCAGTCTCAGTCCAACAACACTTGAAACAATTCGCTGACATTGCCTTAGTTAGAGTTAGTTAGAGTCGTTTTGTTGGGGAAAAAAATATGTATAAATGCGCTTTAGTGTGAGTGTTAGACAGTGTTAGCTTAATTATCATGCTGTGAGGCATACTTTTAGGCGTTATACATGGCAAAACATTTGCAAATAGTTTTCGAAGGCAAAGTGTCACTTTTATTGTTTAGAAAATTATAAGTAAAAAGAGAGAAGACTTTTATAAGAGGAGTTTAATTTATAGGGAATAAAAATAAAATCCTAACCTACCCTCAGGAGTGCATATTATAAAATATCCTTAACATACGTTTTAGGGATGTTATATAGAACAATAAGATTGAAAATGGATGAAAATGACACACTATACTCTAGTTGGAATCTGAAAAGACTTTCTCTACAGTCAACCTCTGAGGTATCTTTATCTATACTAGAGTTGAACAGAGAAAGAAAGAAAATGTTATAATCTACCTTTAGGATTGATGGATTTAAATCATAAGTTTTCGGGATGAAATACAGGGAAATAAGATTGGAAGTAGAGTAAAATAATGAAAACGAAATCTGAGAAGTCTTTCTCTAGAGTCGCCGTAAAAGGGGTCTTTATCTGTCTTTTCCTCTAAAACAGAGTCGATATCCGAAAAATATCACATCATACTTTTAGGAGGGAATATTATAGAGCATCATTAGCATACGTTTTAGGAATGAAATATAGGTAAATGAGTTTGAAAATAAAGTAAAAAGATAAACACTTTAATAGAATTGAAATCTGGGAAGTCGTTCTCTTGAGTCGACCTCTGAGAAGTCTTTCTCTATGCCAAAGACCCACCGAGAGGTTCACTATAAATGAGAGTCAATATCGGATAAAATGCATTGCCTACTGTTAGGAGTGAATATTATAAAACTCTATACTAGATTTGAAATCTGAGTTGTTCTCTTGAGTCGACCTCTGAGGGATCTTTCTCTACATCAGAGTTGAACTGAGAGGTTCTTCCTAGGCTAAAGTTGAAATCCGAAAAAAGTCTTAGCCTACTGTTAGGAGTGAATGTTATAAAAAATCCTTAGCATCCATTTTAGGGATAAAATATAGGAACATTAGATTGAAAATATAAGAAAATGTCAAACTCTTTACTAGAGTTGAAATCTGAGAAGTCGTTCTCTAGAGTCTACCTCAGAGGGGCCATTCTCTATACAAGAGTCGAAATTAGAGATTTCTACCCTAGGCTAGAGTCGAAATCGGAGAAAAAACGTAGCCTACCGCAAGGTGTGAAAGTTATAATATATAATTAGCATAAGTTTTAGTTTAAGAAAATACGCTTGAAAATATAACAAACATTTGACAAACATTTTACTAGAGTCCAAATCTGAGAAGTCTTACTCTAGAGTCGACTTCTGTGGGGCATTTCTCTACCACAGAGTCGCACTGAGGGGGTTTTTCTCTAAACTAGAGACGAAGTACAAAAAAATAATCATAGCATTGTGTTAGGAGTGAATACTATAAAACATCATTAGCATACGATTTAGGGATGAAATACAGGAAAGTGCGATTGAAGATATAAGAAAATTGCGAACACTTTACTAGAGTCGAAATCTGAAAAGTCTTTCTCTAGAGTCGACCTCTGAGGGTCATTCTCTATACCAGAGTCCAACTGAGAGGATTTCCCCTAAGCTGCAGTCAAAATCCGAAAAAATCTTAGCCTACCGTTAGGAGTGAATATTATAAAACATCATTCGCATACGTTTAGGCATAAAATATATAAGCAAAAACTATTGAAAATATAAGTAAATTGCAAACTCTGTACTAGAGTCGAAATCTGAGAAGTCGTTCTCTAGAGTCAATCTCAGTGGGGTCTTTCTTTCCCTATGCCTGAGTCGAACTGAGAGAGTTTTCCTTAAGCTATATCGAATAGTCATAGCTACCCTTAGGAGTGAGTAATAAAAAACATCATTATCATACGTTATAGAGATGATACTCGTATAGAAGAACAGAATACTCGTATTCGTATTTAAAATATAAATCGAAATCTGAGAAGTGTTTCCCAAGAGTCGGCCTCTAAGGGATCTTTCCCTATTACAGAGTCCAACTGAGAGGGTTTAATCTAAACTAGAATCGAAATGCGAAAAAGTCATAGCCTACCGTTAATTGCGAACATTATTAAATATCACAGCATACTTTTAGAAGCGAATATTATAAAACACCTCTGAGGGGCCTTCTTAATTCCAGAGTCTCAGTGAGAGGTTTTCTCTAAACTAAAGTCGAAATCTAAGAGGTCTTTCCTTCCTTGTACTAAAATTTACATCTGAGAAGTCTTTTTCTTAATCTAAACAAGAGTTGACCTAAAAGAGGTTGTCCTCTAGAGTTAGGTCTCCCTTTCATGTGAGAGTTGACCTCTTTGATGTATTCCTCTGTACTACAGTCGTCCTCTGTGAGGTCTTCTTCTATACTAGATCCGAAATTTAAGTCTTCCTTTAAACTGGAATAGACTAGAGTCGACTTATTTGATGTATTCCTCTATACTACAGTCGTCGTCTGTGAGGTCTGTGAGGCCTTCCTTTAAACTGGAATTGACTTCTAAAAGATCTTCCTCTAACTACAGTCGTCCTTTGTAAGGAGTTCTTCTATGCTAGATTCGAAATCTGAAAGGTCTTCCTTTATATTAGATTCGATTTGAGAGGGCTTTTAGAGGTTTTCCTCTATACTAAAGTGGACCATTGAGAGGTCTTCAACTAAACCAAAGTCGGCCTCTGAGAGGTCCTCTTATAGACCAGTGTCGAATGCAGAGGTTTAATTTTTTTAGCCTTAAAATATGCTGAGTAAAAATAAACATATACAACATATTTTTATTAAGCATTTTTTGACAGTCTTTGGTAATATTTATAAATATTTAAAGCTCCACCTCAATGGCATTATATTCATAAATTATAACGAATTAATTCTAATCGCTGTAATATTATAAAAACATTGTTGAAATGTAGCATATTTTATGGTGTTTTAATAGCAATGTGTTAATGCAGTTTATTGTATATCGAAAACTACCAAGTAAGGACAAAACCTAAACAACCCTTTTTTATTTTTTCCCCTTACACACAAAATTTACAGAAATATGTAAATTTATTTGTTAATATGTTAATTAATAAAAATTTATAAACAAAACACGCATAAATGCATATGTTTCATAAATACCATTTTATGCATATCTGCTATAACAGCAGCTGAAAATGCTATAATGTTCTTTGCAAAAAAAAGGAAATAATTTAATAGAATTTCTCCAAATAAAATATTTTCCGCTATTTAGATAAGTTCCATCCAATCCACCGAAAATAGTAATGCAAAATTATTTAATTCTACTAATGTTGTTTTCCATGCTTGAATAACGCTCGTTTCGAATAACTACATTTTTGCGGAATTTTGTTAATAATTACTCGCTTTAGTTACTCTAATATTTGTTTGATATTAACATAGACAAATATTTTGAGAGCAAAAAAAAATCGCGGACTATATTTCACAAAGCACAATAGGGTTAAGGGGGAGAAGGGCGGAGTAGGGATTGGAGGTCCGCCTTTGTTGTTTTCCAAAACAACAGCAAAATATTCTAAAATGATGTGAATTCTAAGCCAAGCGTATAAATATGTAAATGATTTGTTTTTATTCCACGTAAGTGAGTACACATACACTCTCAAACGTACACATCCCTTTTACGTGATTACGAAATTTATTTATATGCGAATCACCCTGTTTGCGTTGGAGTTTGAGGTATAATTTTATGCATGTATGTAACTGTGATATTTGTTTAAAACATTGTTCGTGGGTGGGAGGGGGTGCTTGGAAATTTGCATAATATTAGTAAGTGCGTATGCTTTAAAAATATACCAAGATATTAGGGTGAAGAGAAACAAGGTTTTGGCTGCCAAAAAGAGTTATAGGTGACGCTTATGTCGTTATCTTCACATATAGGTGGCGCTTGCCTTAACTTCAATATCTATTTAATTGTATGGGGTTATTCGGGGGCTGCACTATTATTATTGCAATTTTTTCTACGACTATTCTTCTTTACCTAGATCAATTCTTATTTTTTGTAGAAGATATGTATTATTTCTACAGGTATAGTTTACTTGTTTCCTTGCTATATAGTTTATATTTGAATGTAATTGTATTTATTTTTTTCTTTACAAATATCCTTTCTTCAAAAGTCCTTTAGCTTTTTAAATGGCCTCAAAAATATTTCTATTTTCCCTAATGTATTGCTACAGATATCTCGTATATATCACGATTGGTGTGTCAGTATTTATGTTTGTATGTATTTAAAATACGCACATTTTAAGTAAGTTTTGCCCGCAAATGAATGCATTATATTGTAGAGAGGCTGAATAAGTATTGTAATGTATTGTAAACATATTAGGATAGCCTGGGGGGTAGTATGAACGGTACCGAAAATAATATATGCAAAATTTTTGTAAATACAATCTGAAAATTTATTTTCAAACTTTTTTCCAAAAAAATTATGAAAATTGCAAAGTTTTATACTGTATTTTTTGATCCAACCTCACATTAAGTTAAAAGGCCGCGCCATCTGTATTTGAATTTCATATATTAAAATACCAAGGAATTCATTTACTCCGCATTTGTCCTAAAATCTTATTTATTGCCATTTTTAGTATAAAGTTAATCTTATATTTTAGGGAGAATAATAGACAATGCCAACCGTCCCAACACCTTGGAAGACCTCACATTCCGTGTTTTGCCAGCGCCACCTATATGTGAATACAGAAAATTGGAATGACCATATTCGAATGCTTTTTATACGCATTTATTTCATTATAAATATATATTATCCGTATTTTGTTAGAACTAACCCCACATTGCTTCATATGTGAATATAGAGCATTTTTCTGTTCTTCTTTGAGAAATAAGCACATCAGTGATGTATATTTTAATACAATCTAAGGGCTTTAAGGACTCTAGAACTGTGCTTCAAATATATCTGAGAAATACATAAAAATACTAGTTCCGAGAACTAACTGTTTTATTTATAGCCAACGCCACCTATATGTGCAACAGAACATTATTTATTTATTTATAAGAATTACAAGTACATTTTACGGTAAATGGAAAAACCGTGTTACAAAGACCATGTATGTACTCGTATATGTATTATTCTGCATTTTTTGTAATTAACCTCACATTGCGTGTTTAGCCAGCGCCATCTATATCTGAACACAAAACATTCGAATGCTTTTTAAACGCATTTATTATTCTGCACTTTTTTGGGAAATTTGAGTGAAGTATATTTGAATACGATTTTTTACTATTTAGCACCTTTTTGGGCAAAAATAAAATTCATAGGTTAATATTAAAAATTCGGACTCTTTATTGAAAAAAAATGGAAATAGGGAAAAAGGAAAATGTATTTTTTTCATTTTCAAATGCGGCCGAACTCTCTACAAGCCTAAAAATTGGCTATGCTTTTGCCATTGTGTGTGTGCATAAAATTAAGAAGCATGATTGAGTTTTCTGAGATACGAGTATATAGTATTGAATAATTACATATTTTGCAATTAAATGCTCAGTGAACACGGGAAGTTTTCTTCACTCTCTGATATATAATTTGTTTTTCATTACATTGCAACACTAATTAAAACCCTCATTATCATACCTTCCTCTCCAAAATTGCTTTCATTTCTATATAACGTATATGTAGTGGCTTATATTTAAGTTAATTGTGAAAATCTCGCTTTTAAGCAAATAATAATTGTTTTATGTTTATATATGCTTACACTGCCACACACACACATGCACGCGTACTCCCATACAGACAAATTCCTCGCTTTTGTATGCGTTTATTCGTGTGTTTGTGTCTAATTACACAATTGGTATTTTGTTGGCTTATTTGATGTTTCAGCCAAAATTTTGTGGAGCGCTAATGAAAATTTTCGGTTTTTGTTTACATTATAAGTACTGGTAGTTAATTAAAATTATTTGTGATTAGCATATAAATAATAACACAATAAAGCAGCCGCGTCAACGGGTCGAAACGAATCGTGCGGTGGTGGCCCACAGGAGTGCTAGAGCGAAGGGAGGGGGACAAGGGAAGATGTGGTAGTCGTGGGTTGGCTCTGAGCTATAGAGAACTTCAAAGTTGAAAGGCATTCATGTGTGAAATGAATTTTAGCCTAAAAATAGGCTTGTGTTTTTAGAAACAAAAAATCCATCCCTACGTGCGAAATTTTATTCCAAGAGATAAAAAGGGAAAAAATAAGAGACTAGGTACTAAAAAGAAGGGGGAAATTGAAAATTTAAAGGAACAGAGAATTTATATATTTTCCATTGGTTTAATTTAAAACATAGGATTTTAATGTTGTAAAAGATTTTATTCATATTTTTTTATAGCTTTCCTAGAACAATCTCTTTTAGAACTGACTGCTTAAAAAAAATCAAGCTATGCAGCAAGGAATAAATTGAAAAGGGAACAAAGAATTTATATATTTATTTAAAACTTGGCGTTTTAGAGATGTAAAAATATTACGAAATATACAAAAAAAATTGTATGTCCCAGATCTAAAAACTTTTTTGTATAGATTGATGCATACTATTTTATGAAACCAAAACAACATTATTTTTATGTTAAAGTTTTTTTTCAATTTCTTTTTTCGAAAATTTCTTTTTTCGAAAATTCCAATTTTCATAGAAATTTGCTTTGTATTTGGACCATATTTTCTGATGTTTAACCTCAATAAAGTCGGAATACCATTTAAATTAAAAGAAATCACACATCACTTTCACGTAGAGGCGAAAGTTTAGTAACTGTCGTTAAAAAATTTTAATTTTTTTTCCAAAAAATTGTGTTTTGCTGGCCCGAAAAAAACCATTAAAAATAGAAAAAAATTCGCAAAAAATTGTTTGTTTTGTTTTTTGAAAGCTGGTATCCTAACAAAGAAAACAGTGCCTATCTGCAAAAATTCTACTGATAAATGTATAAATTATGACCCAAATTGCAAAAATAGGGAAATTAAAAAATTTTTTTTTTCATTTTTTTCCTATTTTTTATTTTAGTAATTTTGTTTCGGAGGTACCAAAAAAGTAGTGGCAATAGTGCCCATTTTTTTAATATACTATGGGACAGTGTATAAAATTTCAAGTGTTTGTAATATGTGCAGAAATCGAAGTTATAAGCCGACAGACAGACGGACAGACTGACGGACATTGCTAAAATGTCTTAAAAAACGGATTTCCACCAAATATTCTTGGGGCCTCTTTGGTCACTTCATCGATGGGTTACAATTTTGTTTTACACTTTTAAAATTTTCTGCTGTCGAATTTTATTCCCTTTCCATTAAAATAAACTTTTTTGAAATTTAAAAAAACATTTTTAAATATGAGAAATAGTTCCCAGTGAAATCCAGCGTTTTTTAGATTTTGTATCTTTTTTATAATTATATCTCTTTAAGTGTTGTTGTTGTTGTTTTTGTTGTAGCAGCTTCGAGACGCTGAGTTGATAACCCTTAAGTCTATTTCTATTGCAGACTTCGTTCCGTCATATATCCAATTATCGCGGAACTTTATGTTGTTTCATCTGCTCCATGTTGTCCGGTTGTTAATTAACATTCGTCTGTAAATTTCAGGGTATGGATGTTATTTGACTATAACTGTTTCTATTCTCCACTAGAAGCGCTGCATTTCTGTTAATAGTCTTCATGGTGTTATGTCTATTTTTAGTTTCCCTGTTGACTTAGTGGTAGTGCGACCGGTGAGTTATTTTTAGCTGCAGAAACTCGAATTGTGATGAAAACATGAAATGTTGATGTTAAATTTTGCCAGTGCCCTGGCTGGGAATTGCAACCAGCACCTTCGGGGTCCAAGTCTAATGCACTATCCACTAAGCTACCGAAGGCCACAAGTACTTAACTTAAGTACAATCTCTGTGTAAACTATTGGATAAACACCCTTAACTTATTATTAGTTTTTTGGAATATTTTAGGGATGAGTGACTAAACGAACACATGATATTTACAAGCCCCATTTCCTTTAAAATTTTTTTTTTTTAATTTTTAGATAATTTTTAAATATGACAATTTTTTCCCAGTGAAAACCAGTCATTCCTATTTTGTTTATTTTGTAATTATATCTCTTTAACTCAACTACAATCTCTGGGTAAACTTTTGGGTAAACACCCTTAACTTGTTATTTCTTATAGCATATTTTAGGGATGAGTGTATTTTTTTCTCAATAAACGAACACATGATATTTTATCAGTGTTCCACGTTCCTTAGCACCCCAAATAAAGTCTGAAAACTTAAACATCCCCCTTTTAGCGCGGGGAAACTTTAAACCTTTATGTCATAATTGCTTTTCAAAAACTTTCAATTCTTCTGCGTGTGTTGTGTGTGCGTGAAAGCGGTATTATGAGGTCTGACGCCGATTTTTGCCTGCATCCGCCATCCTTAATCACCAATAATTGCTGTGCACACTTCATTTAGTCTGCTTCGGATTAAACATTATCGAAACGGTAATGTGGCAGCCACAATTTGATTTTTCCCCCTCATCTTGTTCTACTTATGTACGAGTATTTCTATCTGAACCCAAAAACACTTATCTCTCAACTTTTCCCGTTTTACGGATGCGGTGTTTTGTATGAAAGCCTCCCAAAAGTATGCTGGGAAAAGTTTTTGTCATAAGTGCCTAAGTGTATGCCACAGTTTTTTTATCGTTTCATTTTGTGATATTTTTCGCTGAGCCTGTTGTTGTTTTGTTTGTTCGTTAGGTATTTTTACAACATGTCTTATCTTACTCAGGTGTAATAAATTATAATTTTTTCGGGGTTAAACTTTGGTTTTTGGAGAAAAGAGAAACTTTTAGTTGAGCAGGTATAGCAACATCACTTGTATATAACTTTTGTGCTATTGCTTAGTATTTCAAGGGAATTTCTTTCAGAGTGAGAAAGGGTGAGAGAGAAACAGAGAACAGTTTAAGTCTAAGCAGACCATATTTACCTTATTGTCTGTGGTATATTTTTGCTTACTTGCCTGGAAAAGTTCTGGGAAAACAACAATACGGGACAAGACTGGAAAAAAATCTCTCACAAAACAAAAACTTTGACGATAGTTGGGAAAGAAAAAAAAGTGCGAAAAAGTTTGAAGACACAAATACTGCGATAGCCCTCAATAGGCACCCGGATCAAGGCATCGACAAAATTGAAGAAAGTCTTAAGTACCTCTCATTAAACGATTAGAATATTTATTTATTTATTTGAATTACAAGACAAAGTATATTTATATTTTAATTTTACAGGTCCAAGAAAAAGCCTGGTTATGAAGACCATGTGGCTAGATTTTGCAGCGTCAGACCAGAACCTGTGGTGGGAATCGAACCCACAACCACCAAACTCATACGCCTGCTATTCACCTGTTGCGTTGCTCTATGAGTATATGTTAGTTTGTTACAAATTTCTGAAGAAATGTCAGCAGACCTTTGATAGATCCAATATCCATTCCAATTTTCCTATTTCAATCTGGCAGATCAAAAGCTAAAATTTTTAAACTCTACGCTCTCCTAGACTTATGTTAAATCAATGGGTATTCCAAGTCAAATTTCGATTATTTGAAGGAAAAGGTTTGAAAAATATACTCGGCTGAATAATAATTAGGTTAGTGGGAAAATCTTTTGTAAATATGAAATTCCTTAGAATATATCTCCAGATTTATTCATCGGCTTGTGCGGCTATGAATCAGAAACCTGACAAATTTCTCCAATTTCTGAAGTCAAAATAGGTAAATCATAAAACCATTCCTGAGAATATATCCTCAGATTTATTCTCCGAACGTGAATAAATCAGCTGATGGAGTATTACAATAATTTAGTAGTGCCGACTACGGTTCGAGTATTTACTGCAAGGGAATTAATCTGTGGTAGAAATATTCAAACTAAACTAAAGTAGGCACCTACACCGCAGTAGTAGTAGGTTAATGCCAGATTCTAAGCTATACACGCAAAGAAAAAATTCGTTTCTGCGAAACAAAATATTAGACAACTACAATTCTCGTTTGCCGGAAATGATATTTCGTTTGTTGTGACAGAAACTTATTTCGCTTAAGCAATTGTTTGTTCTGACCTAAAGAATTTTCAGTCGTCGTAAACGAGAATTGTAGTTGTCTAATATTTCGTTTCGCAGAAACGAATTTTTTCTTTGCCTGAAGTAAACACCTATGACATAAAAAATGAAGTAGTCACGTAGAACATCTAAATTGATTAAGACAACTAGGACATCTTAACTAAAGTAGTCAACTAGCACACCTAAACTAAATAGACACTTAAACTGCATTAGTAGTAGCATAATGCTAGATCTACTACAGTAGGAGTGCGATAATGCCAGATCCTAAGCTGAAGTGACAGCTAAACTGATTTGACAGCTAAACTGTGTAGAAGTATAATAGTGTCGACTACGATTCGAGTATTTACTGCAGTGGAATTAATCAGTGGTAGAACTATTCATATCTGTGGTAGAATATTCAAACTAGACTAAAGCATTCACCTAAACAGCAGTAGTAGTAGGATAATGCCTGATCATAAGCTGTAGTAGACACATAAGATATCTATAATGAAATTGTCACGTAGAACACCTACATTTATGCAAACAACTACGATAACTAAACTAAAGTAGTCAACTGGCACACCTAAACTAAATTAGACATCTAATACACGTAAATTGTAGTAATAGTATCATAACGCCGGATCCTAAGCTGAAGTAGACTCCTAACTTGATGCAGTAGTATAATAGTGCCGAATCCTAAGCTGAAGTAGACACCTGGAACACTAAGCTGAAGTATTCATGCAGAGCTAAAAATATGTAAACATATTAAACATAAACCAAAGTAGACACTTAAACTGAAGTAGTTACCCAGCAAACCTAAGAAGATGTAGACATCTTAAACTTAGCTAGGTCACTTAAACTAAAGTAGTCTCCTAGTACACCTAAACTGCAGTAGTAGTAGGACAATGCCAGATCCTACGCTGTAATAGACATCTACATATGTACCTAATCTGCAGTAGTAGTAATATAATGCCGGATCACCTTAGCAAGAAGCAGTCACCTAGCACACCTACACCAAAGCAGATACCTAAACTGCATTAGTAGTAGTGGCATAATGCTAGATCCTAAGGTGGAGTAGATACCTGTGACACCTAAAACGAAGTTATATAAGTCCGCGTAAGTCGGACGGGACTTAAAAGAAAAATATACACAATATCTATTTTTAATTCAATTATTTTAATATTTTATTTTGGTAGAGTGCCGCAGGTGGTGCGGGTGAGTTGACATTTCATATACAGGGGGCGCTGCTGACGACTCAAGATGAAATCTTGGGTTGCTGCTATTGAAGATCAGCTGTAGTCAGAAGTAGTTACCTAGCATACCTCAACTAATGGAGACGCCCGGGACACCTAAACTGCAATACTAGTGGTGTTTTCTTATCTGACAAAAAATCCTACATTTTTCTACCTTTCGCCCCAAAAATGCCTTTTTGTTTTCGTTTGAAAAGGCACACAAATGCAACATTTCAGCCCTATATTTAAACGAAGGGGTGGACGCTCGCCTACAAAACAGATGTTTTTTCAGTGTCGAGCGATTAGCCTTAATCTCCGCGTGTGTTCATGTGTGCTTTTTTCTAATTAAGTTTGGACAGATGCTTTATTTAGGCGCGCCTTGGAGTATTCTTTGTTTTTAATTTTTTTTAATGGGTTAAAAGGCTGAACATAAAAAATGTAGCAGTACATTAGGGTGTAGGCGACATTATTAAAATGCTGCTCTCTGACAGGGCAACATCTTTTTTTTAGAAAAGAAGAAACCATAAGTCATCCAAACTGAAGTATGTAGTAGTAGCATAGTGCCGAATCCAATTCAAGGATTAGTTGGGAGTACATAATTCGGATCCTTATGAACTTCTGGATTTTCGTTGATAATAGGTTAGATTAGATTACGTCAATTTGGCAGTCTGTATGTTAGACTCACATAGACACAAGTCCATTGTGATACCACAGGGAAAGAAGGAAAAATATGAGATTTTCCTGGTCCCTCACGTTGAGACAACTCGATGCCTTTAAAAGGCCCAAGAGTTGGCGGATACTAACATCAGTCAAGTTTGACAGTTGACCAACAAATTGTTTAGCCAGACGCCTTTTAGAGAATGTGGAGCACAGGTGTAAAGTGAGTTCTATATTTTTGTACCCCAAGGACTTCAAACCTCTCTGCATGCTATCCAATACGAATTTTGACGTCTTAAGGAATTTGGTTTGGACAAACATTCCTGTATGAAAAATTAACCTTCTAATCCTAGTCCTTTAATTTGGGTAATCAAATATCCAAACATCTATTCAATGTTAGGGGAATTTTTCCTTAGGGAGCTAGAATTTTTGATGGTAAATTTTTGTTCAGCAAAGCACTCCTGCTGAGGATCTCGTAATAAAATTTCTATTGATTAATTATTCTGTAAGAGATATTGGCTTTGTTACCTAAGTCCTTTAATCTAAACCCTTTCCACATTTACTTTACAATTGCCGCGGGAATTGCTTGCACTGAGGAGTGTATGTGAGGGATTAGCTGCTCTCTCCTACAACGTTTATTAAAGTAATTTTTAAAATATGTTACCTCTAACCTTCTTGTATTACCATAAAATAAAAGGTCATCCAAATTCTTTAAATTTATGATCCGAAAAATCAAGCTTGATGCTTGATCCCCCCCTAAAAAGGAAGAAAAAGCTCTTAAACTAATTGCGTACATTGCAAATGATAACTAAAAGCTTGTATATCTAGCACTTCCATCATTTATCTTAACGATGACAAACAACAACAATAACAAGAAAGGAACGCCCACATGTATGCTATATAAAATTCAGTTTTTAATCAAAACAAAAATATAAAAATATTATCTCTCGCCACCTTCGTATCCCGCTCAGCTTCTCCCGAGTGTCCTAAGGATATACGTAGCTGGCAAAAATTGAGTAATTGTTTCAACTTGTGCAGCAAGGAACAAATTGTCCTGCATGTTTAGAGAGACAAACAAGTAACATCATAAATCATAGCATACTTTTAGGCTGGTTAGATAAAATATGTATTAGCCATGTTTTGAAAGAATGCCAAGGGGTTAAAACTGGATGAGAAAAATTGAAAATCTAAAATTTAACAGGAGGAAATTTATTATATTGTCAAGGGAGTTTCCCTTACTCAAACATATAAAACAAAAGGGTTTGCAGGATGGTAAAGTGTATAACGTAGTTTATTCGCCAAAGGCATTGGGGCAAAAGAAAAATGACAGGTTTCCCCGCTGAAGCTGTGTCAACATATTTCCTTCCTAAAGCAACAGCACGACCAGGCAGATTCTTAAGGTAACATAGTATCTCCGAGTTTAAACTGGAATTTTCTTTGGCTCCTTCTTGGAATACAATCAATCATTTTCCACTTCGAGCTTGTATCCAACTGACATAACATAATGATAAAACTATTATTTGTTTGTCTTAAACGGGATCATCATTAGGGGGGAAACAAGTAAGGAATTGTTTATCTTGCTGCAGACAGGTGTTAATGAAGTGTTCATTTTGTAAGTGTCACCGCCTTCCAATTTTAAGCTTAAAATAAATGATGTCCTTCAAAATGTCGCCAAAGTTATCTGGGGGGAAAAAAACCAGCCAAACTGTCTAAAGGTTGAGTTTGGTTTTTTTTCTTTACGTTTATTTATTTAATTTTTAACAAAAAGTTTTCTCTACCTAAAAGTAATGCCTCGGCTGTAAGTAATATAAGACAGAAAATGCAATTAAAAACTTTTCAATTTAATAAAATTATAAAACTTTCATTTTCTATTTCCGTTAGTGGCAATGATGGCTGGAGGAGCTGTTTGGTTTTGGGGCTTTTTGTAAATAATTTTTTCTCTACTTTTCAGTTTTTGTTAAGCAACTCTCTGGTCAAATGGGGGTAAGGAGGGAAGTGAATATCTCCAGCTTGTTTTTCTTTGGAGGCTGATGTTGTCTTGGGTTTTCTGGTGTGGCTTCAAAAAGTTTACCTTTTGTTGGATTTCAAAGTCTAGGCAAAAAGAAAACAACAAGTTTGGAGTGCATTCGAAACTGTCATCATTTATCACAAAATAATTAAAGGTAGCATGGGGCAGGTAATTCACGTCTAGGGCTGCTGGAAACGCACCATATATTTTTCTCTGGCAAAGGGTTGTCCAAGCTTTGGTACCAGAAGGTTTCAAATCTGCTTGGCTAAAGACCTCTGTTTGTCAAAGTACTCCAGCCGAAGAGTTGTCCATATTTTGGTACAAATATTTGATCACAGCCTTTTTCCTAATGTTCCCAGCTCCCTAGTCCTAACTCTTATCTGATGATGTCACTTGTGAATTATCTACTTTAATTATAATTGGTTTATAGTAAGTCTTGCTGTGTTGAAGCTTAAATAGAATGCGGAAAATGTTGACACTTCATATTATACAAATCAGAGCCGATGACGGGAATTGATCCTAAGACTCTCAGTAGGCTAACAATAGCAGATAATACACATAGATTCTTTGAAATGAAATAAGCAAGCAGAGTATTACCTGCAGACTGGCTTGAAACAGATCTTGGGAACGAACTGTTCTCCTAGCTCTCGGCTTATTGAATGCTGCGAGAAAACTCCACCCTTTTTAACGACATATATGATTCATTTTTCCCTAAGGCAACCAAGAGGAGGATTGTAGATTATATGTATGAACGATAGTCATTCGTGGAGTATAGAAATAGGTGATTTAAGCCATCTATAGATAAACAACGAGTTCCACAGGGTGGAGTTATCTCTCCGCTCATCTGCCTATCTAAACGTCTACCACCAGCAGGAATGCAGATCATCTCCTACTAGTATGACTACTCGATCCTGGGACACACATAAATGCCCTTCTCCATACTCTGACAGAATTGTTCTTACCCTACGAGAAATTGGACCGGTACAATAGCAAAAGCGTGATAGGTCCATTAAGGACAGCGATCGGTTCGCAGATTGTCCCTTTTATATGAAAACTTTAACAAGACTTTGTTATTGAAGGTGGTAAATTGCCTGCTTGTGATATATCCAAGTATGTGTCCAAAAGTATAACAGACCCTTCAGTGTCAGACACATCATAAGTCACTTTTCAAATTGCACCCAAATGGTCCACTACTGAAATATAGATAACACAAACGGTCTTCAACTAAGGAGTTGATAACCCACCTAGTTGTCAACTTAGGTGTAGATAACATAACTGGTCGTTATCTAAAGAGTAGATAACTTAACTGGTCGTCAACTAAGTAATAGATAACTTAACTGGTCGTCAACTAAGTAGTAGATAACCCTACAGATATTTTACTATTTACATAGTAGACAACCCAACAGGTCATCTAAGGAGTAGATAACCCAATAGGTATTTTACTATGTACGTAGTAGACAACAAGGTCATCAACTATGAAGAAGATAACAAAAATGGTCGTCTAATAAGGAGCAAAATAAATGAACTTGTATTTTACTAGGGAGTAGATAACCCCACTGGTCCTCTACTTATGAGTAGATAACCCAGCTGATAGTAAGCTAAGGAGTAGATAACCCAACTGGTCTTCATCTATAGAGTAAATAACGCATTTGGTCGTCAGCTAAAGAGTAGATAACCCAACTGGTTTACAACTAGGGAGCAGATAACAAACAGGTCGTCAAAGAAGAAGTAGATAAATCAACTGGTATGTTACTAAGAAGTATATAGCCCAATTGGTCATCTACTAAGGAGTAGATAACATAACTAATCATCAAATACGTTGTAGATAATCCAACTGGTATTTCATAAGTATTAGATAACCCTACTGGTCCTTTACTAAGGAGTAGATAAACCAACTGGTCGTCAACTAAAGAGTAGTTAACCAACTGGTGTTTTACTAAAAAGTATATAACCCAACTGGTCATCTACTAAAGAGTAAATAACCCAACTGGTTGTCAACTAAGGATTAGATAAACTGGTATTACACTACGTAGTAGATAACTCCACTGGACTTCTAAAAAGGAGTAGATAACTCCACTGGACTTCTAAAAAGGAGTAGAAAACCAAACTGGTCGTTGACTAAGCAGTAGTTTTCTGTGATGCACTCGCATAATGACCGTAATTAATTAACAGTAATCAATATCTACGTTATAAGTTCTGTGAGTGGTCCAAATGTAATCAGCTTTGGTCTCAGGTATGTTAAAACTTCTGTTTCCGTTGTATATGAAGAAAACTGATAATTTCCCTTCCAAATCGTCGACCACACTCCTTACCACCTGGGCGCAGGAAGTTTCGCTTGACCTGGCTATTGAGGCATATGGACGGGAAGTTAGCCAAAAATACTTGGGGTGACCGACCATATACAACTTTTCTCGCCCTCAGCGTTCGCTACCGTGATCAGCAACAAGGTACCCTCACGGAATAGGGTCCTCAAGTCGATAACCAACAGCACTAACTAACTTACTTAGAACTGGTCAGAGATGAATTATTTAGCTTTAGTATGGGCGGCGAGTGTGAGTAAGACACAGTATATCGTCTTCAGACCAATTAATTCCTCGCAGTCAAAGACCACAACGAACTTTTATCATTCAAAATTTTTAACTAACAGATTTGAAAACACCCGAAGCAAGTCAGGAGGGTCGTGTGTTCTCAAAGAGGCAAAGTCCAACAATATTTGGCTGATCCTTTTACATGGCAACAATAAAAAATATTCATCAGGATGCTGAAATGTCAGAGACTAATAGCCATTGCAGATGTTGAACAGAGTTTGTCTAGAAAAACCAGAACAGTTCTGGCACAGGTCTGTTTCTTTCTGAACTTGTATTGCTTGAGACTTGACTAGAGCATCCCAGATCTTTGTCAAGCATTTGGTAACTCATATAGTTGGAAATCCCCGACGATTATTCCTCATGACAGGAATAATAAATATTCAACAGGGTGCTGTAACATCGGAAACTAATGGCTAAAGCCATTGCATATGTTGAACAGAGTTCCTTAGAACAACAAGATTATCTGGTACATCTCAGGTCGGGTTGGTGCAATCGTCTGATCTCGTATCGCTCGTGACTTGAAGAACCACACAATATCTTTGTCAAGCATGTGGTAACTGACAGAGTGGGAAACACTCGAATCAAGTAATGGGGGACGTGTCTACTCATAGAGGGTCCAACAGTACTTACATAGTGCATCTTTTTACTGAAGTATCGTGCATGGCAGCAATACAAAATATTCAATAGCGTGCTGTAACATCAGCAACTCATGGCAGAAGTTGAACTGAGCTTGTCTAAGAAAAAACAGAGTAGTTCTGGCACAGCTCAAGTCTGTATTGGTGCAGTCGTCTGAACTCGTTTCGCTTAGGGCTTGACGAGATCATCCCAGAACTTTGTCAAGCATGTGGTAACTGACAGAGATGGAGACCCCTGAAGCAAGTCACAGGGGACGTGTGTACTCTAAGAGGCGAGGTCCAACAAATATTTAGTGCAGCCTTTAACCGAAATATTTATCAGGATGCTGTAATATAAGCAACTAATAGATATAGTCATTGCAGATGTTTAACAGAGCTTGACTGAAAAAATCATAGTAGTTCTGTCACAGCTCAGGTCTGGGTTGGTGCAGACTTCTGAACTCGGTGAATATCGCTCGAGACTTGAGGAAGGTGAGGTCAATTTGAAGTGTCTCTGAGATCTCTCAGAAATTTTTTTAACCATTCTAGTTGGGCAAGGTCTTATTTATTCTGCAACTTAGAAGAAAAAAGGTCGTGAAAAAATTCCTACACACAACATATCAACATTTTTATTTCCTAAGATTAATTAAGACTTATTTTTTGTCTATACACGAACGAAACCTGGAGGCAAATTGCACATATTGTCTTCGAAATCTACAATGTTAGCTACCTACAAGAAAAGAGAATCAGCAAACGAAACGCTTAAGTAAAAAGGAGATTCCAGTACACGCCAGTTATCAATATTTGCCATTCTTAATAGAATCTTAGTATAATCTCTCAGTTAAAGTTCAGTAGGTTTGGATTAGAGGTTATCAGAGGTTAGAGGTGCTATCACGAATATCGGTAGAGACCAGATCTTTCAGACTTCCTAGAAAGGCCGACCCCGGAATATCAAGACGATGTTTACTCAATGCGAAACAGGAACAAAGCAGGTGCTCAATGCTCTGCAATTCCTTCTCGCCTGTACAGCATATGCAGAAGCCATTAAACTAAATCCCCAAGTTCAATAAAAAAATTAGAAAAGGGAATAGCTTCGGAATCTCTCAGAAGCCGCAGTAAATGGGAAGACCTGAGGTGTTCCGCAACTTGGATATGAGAAGATGGAATGTGATTACTAGACGCGTTTCATTTTTTTGACAAACTAGCTTTTTCGCATATTTTTATTAAACAAGATAATGTTAAAGTAGAAGATAATGATTTTTTATAATGCAGACAATGAATTAGGAACCTAAATTTGAATCCGCAATTAAATTCAAAGCAGAAGCCAAACTTATGGAATGCCATTCAAAAGGACTGCCACGTGATGCCGACTTTTAGGCGCCAGCATAATCGTCATCCAGCTGTAGTTTATTTAATCTAGCGAATTTTTCATATGGTGTTTTCTTTTGTGCCAAAAAATGCTACATTTTGTATGCCTTTCGCCCCAAAAATGCCTTTTTGTCTTCGATTGTAAAATAAATGCTGCACTGTGAAAGGGTTTCGTTTTCATTTGTGAAAAATGTCGGGGCAAATATGCAACATTTCAGCCCTGTATTTAATCGAAGGGGTGGACGCTGCCCTACAAAACAGATGTTTTTTCGGCGTCGAGCGAATAGCCTAAATATCCGCGTGTGTCCGTGCGTGCTTTTTTATAATGAAGTTTGGTCAGATGCTTTATTTAGGCGGCGCCGTGGAGTATTCTTTGTTTTTAGTTTACTTTTAGTGAGTTAGAAGGCTGGTTTTTCGCATTTTTGTTATCGATTCTGACTATAAAAAATGCAGCAGTACAGGAGGGCGTAGGTGACATTATTACTATGCTGCTCTCTGACAGGGCAACATATTTTTTTAGAAAAGAAAACACCATTAGTTTACCACATAAAATTTTACAAAAAATAGACAAAAGAGAGAAATACATATTAGCCAGCCAATATTTCACTTTCTCTGAACTACTCAGTTGGAGTCCTGTAGGATTATCTTTATTTAGTTTAAAGTTTTGTTTTCTTTTATATATAACAGCTAATATATTTACTTTTTCCCTTTAAATTTAAATTCCAACTAGTAAAATTGATTCCTTTGAAAAATGTTTATTTCAAATTTTTCCAAATACATTTTTCCAAATACATTTTTCCTAATATCCTTTTTTCCATTGCTTTGCAATGCATTTTCATGTTTCGCATTTTTCAAACGCCAACTTGATGTAATGCACGCTCCATTTGAATGCAGGACGACGACAACAACGATGTTGTTGCAACATTGCAAAACTTTCAAATATTTCTTATGCTATTTCCTTTCGTTTTACTCGAACAATTTTTGTGTTGTTGTTATCTATTTACGCTATTTGTTGGAGCTGTCTCTTTACATTTTTCTAAGACACCCCGAAGACTTTCGCATATATATAGACTAGATATTTGACATATGGGTGTGTGGTGGGTAAAGGTAAAGGGGTGCTGATGATGAGAATACGACCTGGAAAACCTTTGCATCGATCCAGCCAGCCAGCCAACCAGCCATGTAGCCATGTAGGGAGCCAGTCAGTCCGTCAGCTAGGATAAAATTACTTTTACACACCTTCCACCTATCCATACCTCGCCATATATAGACAAGACTGCGTGAAAAGTTTGCATGTTTTTCATATTTTGACGGGCGCAAAACAAAAATGTTGGGGAGGCAAAAAATAGCTTCTCTTGGAGCTGGAGAATATAAACTTAGTCATTTCTCGGTGATGGGGAGGGAAGGAATATGTATGGGAGCCCGAAGAAAGAAAAGGTGAGTCCAGGACATGTAAGGAATGTCTAGTACACATATACACATGCTTGTGTATTTTGGCAGACACCTTATACGTATATGAAGCACACATAAGAATCCATTATAAAGGACAACAATATTGAACGCATTCCCAACACCTTTTTTCCGAAAGAAAAAGGATGGCAAACAGTGGTTACATATGGTGGCCTAATTTTTTTCTAACAGTTTGAATAGAGTATTCTCCCACGCTGAGGAAGGTAAGGTATGCATCTTGCAAACAAGGTCCAAGTCCGGGCCATACCATTTTATTTCAATCAGCAACGGTTTGTGATCGTTCATAGTAATAATAGACAATCTTCTCAATCGAAAGTCCTAAAAGTATGCTTTGATGTATACACTATTTAAAACTCCTTAAGTTATGCTACAATTTGTAACAAATGTTTGCTATTCAAAGCTACTCAGGTCATTATATGATTTTCTTAGGTTCGTTGAGGCAAAATAAATTAGTGCTTTTTTCTTTATGAGATGATTTTCTTAATTCTGCTGGGTTTTTCTATAAATACATATTTTCGAATTTTTTCCAATTCCAAGTTAATCATAGTCTACTATTTGTTGGCAGCCGAAATAAGATTCCTCGAATAATATTCTACCTTTTAGTCAGATAAAATTTATTCCAATGTTTTTGGAAGTTTTTTGTTAATGATCGATTCAATTTAAATTTTATTAGATTTTGAATATTTTCACATTCGAATTGTTCAGCTTTTTCAATCAACTCTTCCTTTCGAAAGAGAGGTTGTTTGTGGTGTATTTACTCTTTTCTTTTAAACACTGTGCCACATTAAAACATGTTACATTACACAAGGTCTAGGCGACATTGGTTAGATTCATAGCCATGAAAGGTTCAACATTTTGCGAATTCATCATCAAAACGAAAGAAGCGGCAGGGGAAGAGAAGCAGTCGCAGTCACAAGACCATGACCAGCAGTTGTGGGAAATATATCCCCACTAACATCAGTGGAATGAGTTATCATAGAGCATGAAAAAGTGCCAAGGAAATTATTTAGCAAAAGTGTCAGATATTTTTTATAGGACTCCTATATCTTTCCTGTTCCCACTGCCTTGTCGTAGTTGTTGTCTTCGTTTTCATTGTGAAACTTATACATATTTTGTAATGTATGTTTACCATAAAATGAGAATGTGTCTAAAATGTCGTATTTATGCGAGCGTCTGTGCAGGCATTTATGTCTCTAAGTGTTGTCTAGGTGAATCCTTTTGCTTCTTTCTATTAAAATGTTTCACTCACACACAGAGAGAGAGAAAAAAAACACACCTAGAAGAAGAACTTTATTTATGACGTTGTTTTTCTTTCAAGTTCTTTGCAATATGCTAAGGTGTCAGGAAGGAAACAATGTAGCAAATACTTTGTAAACATATTTTTGTCGTAAAAAAGAAGAAAAGGCATCAGGAGACGAGAGAAATGTTAGCAGCACGAAGAAAAATGTAAACGAAGCTTCAATGATTTTTTTCAGTATTCCTTTTTTCGAAAAATAATTCTAGGAAGAGTTGTTTGGTAAAAGGAAAATGATCTGTGCCGAGAAAAACGGTAGCGGTGGAATGGCAGCACGCATGCCATAAAGTATGCTTTGAAATATTTTTTTACTATTTACCGCTTTAAGATTGTATTTTACTACTTCTACAATTGATGTCTTAAAACAAATGGGTAATTCCCACTTTACGTTGGAATATTTAAAATTGTTTCAAGATAAGGAATTCTGCTTATAATGCAATGTATACTTTGGGGGAGTATTAATTTTAAAAAGTACTTAAAGTCAGTATTTTTAAATTATAATAAGGTATACTTAAAATAAGTCATTTCATATTTCTAATTCACACTTTACTAGATTTAAATATTTAATATTCAACATTTGATATACTTATGTATGCCATAAAGTATGCTTTGAAATGTCTATTATATTATTTAACGCTTTAAGATAGTATAGTAGCAAATGGGTAATTCCTACTTTATGTTGGAATATTTAAAATTTTTTCAAATTAAGGAATTCTGCTTATAATGCAATGTATACTTTGGGGAAGATTATACTTAGAGTGTAATTAAGGGCTGCATTTTTAAATAATAATAAGGCATACTTAAAGGCTGTACTTTTATCATATTTTTTAATTCAAAATGTACATGATTTTAAAATGACTACCCCTTTCAATATATATATATATATATGCCATAAAGTATGCTTTGAAATATCTATTTTATTATTTACTGCTTTAAGATAGTATTTTACTACTTTTAACCAAATGGATAATTTATCCGTTCGAATATTTAAAATTGTTTCAAGATAACGAATTCAGCTTCTAATGCAATGTATACTTTGGGGGAGTATTATGTATACGTAAAGGCTATATTTTTAAATAATAATAAGCCATACTTAAAGGATGCCTTATTGCTTTTATATTTTTAATTCACAGTTTACTAGATTTAAATATTCAATATTCAACATTTAATATAAATGTATGCCAAAAAGTATGCTTTGAAATATTTTTTTTTACTATTTAACGTTTTAAGATAGCATTTTGCTACTTCTACAATTTATGTGCTAATGCAAAGGAGTAATTCCTCCATTCGAATATTTAAATTTGTTTCCAGATAAGGAACTCTGCTTCTAATGCACTGTATACTTTGGGGGGCGTATTAATCTTAAAATATACTTAAAGGCTTTATTTTTAAATAATAATAAGGCATACCTGAAGATGTTATATTTCATTAATATTTTCATTCTGAGTGAACATGATTTTAAAATTGCACCCCATTTAATAAGTGATAAATGTTTATGCCACAAAGTATGCTTTGATTTTTTTTACTTATTTAAGATAGTTGGATTATTCTTTCGATACTTTCGAATATTTAAATTATTTAAAAATTAAAAAATTATGTTTATAATGTAAAGTATACTTTGGGGGAGTATTAACTCTGAAGTATACTTAAAGGCTGTGTTTTTAAATAACAATTTACATAATTTCAAAATTTCATTAAAATTGAATATTTTAAATTGTTTCATAATGTGCAATACTGATTCGAACACAATCTTTACTTTGGGGAGCTTCTTTCTATAAATCTGCTGGTATAATTAACGACTTTATTTCTAAATAATCGAGAGGTAAACTTATAGGCTGTCATTGTTTATTCATTTTCTGAATTCGCAGGTTTTTATTTGAGAATTAAAATTCAATTAAATTTTTAATCTTTAAAATTTCATCCAAATGCCGAGTTCTGATACGAATTCTAAATATATATTTAGGAGTATTTTTCAAATAATCTTTAGGTGTACTTAGAGGCAACACGGCCTCATTTTGCCTACATTTAGGGGAAAAAATATTGATTCTGTGGAATTAACACGTAAGTATTGCAATTTCTTGCACTTATTAGCAGCAATGAAAAAGTAGGGCATATTTTCAGGATTTTTGCCCTCAATAATATTTCTGACATAATTAGGGGAATGATAATACATGTAGTTTTTTACACTCTTATAAAAAGATAATACTAGACCTAAACTCTCACCCAAACTAACTCTACTCATCCGAGGAAGAAAATAATTACATTGCTCGTTTAGTGCAAGAGCGTTTCAGTGGGCGTGTTTTATTTATGAAGCTATTTCGCTTATTTTTCCATTCATTTATGCAACACGGCCTCATTATGCCTACATTTAGGGGCAACAATTTTGATTCGGTTTAATTAACACTTAATTATTGCAATTTCTTGCATTTATTGGCAGCAATGAAAAAGTAGGGCATATTTTCAGGATGTTTGCCCTCAATAATATTTATTTCTGACAAAATTTATGGAATGATTTCAAATTAATAGTATAATAATTAATACATGTAGTTTTTTACACTCTTATAAAAAGACAATACTAGACCTAAACTCTCACCCAAACTAACTCTGCTCATCCGAGGAAGAAAATAATTAAATTACTCGTTTATTGCAAGAGCGTTACATCTCAAAATATAATTTTTTTGTAGTGATCATATCAAATTGTTCTACCTAATAAGTGATTGGACTGATTGAATCCTGGGGAAGGCAATAATATTTGGCGCAATTCTGAAGTTAAATAGAACATTTTAATCACCCCTAAGTGAAATATTGCAACTTGAAATGCAACACTCTTGCACGAAATGAGCGGTATACCGATGGTCTGATAGAAACATCTGGATTGGTGACGATGTTGGATTACTTGATACTGTAAGGCATGCTTTTAGGGCATTGGAAGAGCATACCTTTAGGATCTTCTATTCAAATATGGTCTGATAGAAACATCTGTATTGGTGACGATGTTGGATTACTTGATACTGTAAGGCATGCTTTTAGGGCACTTAATGAGTATACTTTTAGGCTCTTATATTCAAATATGATTCAGTAATTCAGGAAATTTTTTAATTTTTTTCGAAATAATGATTTTTTACAAATTTTAAATGTGTACGATTCCTTGTTACATATTTAACGCAATATATTAGAGCATACTTTGTGGAGTTTTTCCTTTATTGCTGTTTTGTTAATATTTGGTGTGTCTAAAAAATAATTCTTAGTATTAAAAACTAATGTGAACCTTCAATAAATTTTAGCCGAAACAGGGAAAACTTTAAGGCCTTTTAGAGAATATTTTAAGATATACCTAGAGGGGAAGAATTTGACTTTTAAAAAAACATACTTAAAGGCTTCTTTAAATTTTCATCGTTTCAAACAATTGCGGTTAAAAAATGATATTTTACTTCCAACTTACTTTTATTTGGATTTTTAGAATTAGAGATACAACAAAAAGGACACTTACCTAAAATGAGAAAAAAGAAGAACAATTTGATAATTAATCATATATATGAATAATTTAGATTAACATACACATACTATATAATAATTATAAAACTTGAAAATATGTATATTAAAATAGTTATTTTGATTCGATTTTATAAAACTCTGAAATCTTATTTATTATAGCCCCACTTTCGTGGGGTTGCGTATGTATAATTTTCTACAAAAAAAATTTAACGCGCCAAAGGAGCATTTCCACCAAAGGTGCATATGTTTGGTGGAAATGCTTTTCAAGATATTTTAGGTTATTTGAGTTATGTCCGTCCGATTACTCTCAAACGAAGTGAACGAAATCTGTCTCAAGACATTGCAATTCATTCGAATTATGTCTATCCGTCTGTCTAGATAGAGCTCATGATAGCCCTCAAAACGAATGACCAAATGACTTTAAATTTTGTATTTGTAATTTAACCCATAACAGCCAAAGTTCAAAGATGGACCCCATTCGAAGGACTCCTTCTAGTTCCTCTCCCAAAAAGAATCAGAACTTATTGAAATAATAAAAGGTGGTTAAATTGTAAGCAAACCGGGTCTGTAGGAGATGTGAAAACACCTGTGCATGCTAATTTACATAAAAATCTATAACATTTTCATAATCTCTATCTTTTCTGTGACGAAAAAAATTTGTATTTACTGATAATTTCTTGTTTAACAAATATGGTGCCATATATGTGTTTTAAATTTTAAACTACTACTCTTTTCAAGGTTCACTCTAAGAATTCTCTTATTCACAAACATTTTCAAAATTTAATCCATTAAAGTAAAGAGTGAGCAAAACCCCAATTCGTCCCCAAACATTTTTTATCTGTCAAATCACTGTCTGTTCTTGGAAAATAAAATATCCTTATTTTCTTTGCCACCAACTCTCGCTCTCTCCCTCCGCTGGCTCACTCCAAAAAAAAAACTAGCAAACAAAACGAATTGAATGGAATTAAAATATCTATCCACACATGCATTCCAGCGCTCCTTCCCTTCTACAACACTCCACAATCTTAAAACTTATGGGATAACCGAAAAAATGATGCATACTTTTAGGGTTTACCACACACCCACACACAGTAGTGATGAAGGCATAGAAAAAATCCGCTCCATCAAAAAAAACAAGAAGGAAAACGAAATGACAACAGCGGATGAGAAAAAAATAATGTTGTTCAAAATTAAGTGACACTTGTAGACGACAAAAGTATAACCAAAATCGTACCGCACAAATGTACATATGTATAAGAAAATCTATTTATATATATGTATGTATGTACATATGTATATGTAAAAGTGTATATATGAATGATGAAGAAGCTGCATCACCACCAGCAGCAGCAGCCACATCCTTTAATATCCTTCCTTCCTGGAACACTCAGACATTCGGAGCAAAGAAAACCCACATGAATGTGCAAAACCTAATGTCTCCACCGATTTGTGTTTGTCATTGTTGTTGGAGGTGGTCCATGTGGCGGAGGCAAAAAAAAAATAAATGTGGTGAAAATTTTTCGAAGTTTCGAGGAAAAAACGGAAATAATAAAAAACCATAGAGAAAACGGAAACACTCTTTGCACACACACCCACCGAAATAACCATAACACCCAAAAAATACAAAAAAAACTGTGATAGAATTAGATTTATTTTTTTGTTTTGATATGAAAGAGGATGTGGCGGTTCAGAATTTAAATGCAATCTTTTTTTTTTGCTTTAAACAAAATGCAATTTTTAAATGGAAATTTAAAAGGAAATTTTAATTCAACAAAAATTAAAGCATAGCATAAAGGTTTTAAAATTAAGACATATTGAAAGTAAAGCATACTTTTGAGTTTACAAAATAAATATACACAAAATGTCAATAAATTTAAATAAGGAGATAAGTGCAATTCATATTTATAACTCAAAAAATATTTTTGTTTTAGTTTTTTGTGGGATATATTCCCCATTTTTCTGTACAAAATTCATTAATATTTTTTTATAGAAAATTCTTTAGAATTTTGTTGTATGAAAACATATAAATATATATGTATAAGTATATCTTTATAATTTTTTTATAGAAATTCTTTAGAATTTTTTTTAAATTCTTTATTTTTTTTTTGAAAATTCTTTAAATTTTTTTTTAGAGAATTCTTTAGAATTTTTTTTTGTAGAAAATTCTTTAATATTTTTTGTGTAGAAAATTCTTTACATTTTTTTGTAGAAAATTCTCAGAATTTTTTTTGTAGAAAATTCTTTATAATTTTTTTTGGAGAAAATTCTTATTTTTTTTTTGTAGAAAATTCTTTAGAAATTTTTTTAAGAAAATTTGTAGAGTTTTTTTTGTCGAAAAATCTTAATAATTTTTTTTTGTAGAAAATTGTTTAGATTTTTTTTCGAAAATTCTTTAGATTTTTTTTGTAGTAAATTCTTTAGAATTTTTTTTTTGTTAAAAATTCTTTAGAATAATGCAAATTATTTACATTTTTTTTGTAGAAATTTGTTTAGAATTTTTCTATAGAAAATTCTTTAGAACTTTTTTGTAGAAACTTCTTTAGAATTTTTTTATGGAAAATTCTTTGGATTTTTTATAGAAAATTCTTTATAAATTTTTTTATTAAAATTTCTTTAGAATTTTTTATATAAAGTTCTTTAGAATTTGCAATTTCAATTGTTAAGAATTTTTTTTACAGAAAATTCTTTATTTAAGTTATTCGTTAGATTTTTTTTCTAACAAATTCTTTGTTAAACATTTTTCAGAATTTCTTTTGAATTTTCTATAGTAGAAAATTCTTTAGAATTTTTTTTATTGAAAATTCTTTAGAATTTCTTTTATATAAAATTCTTTAGAATTTCTTTTTTTAGAATTTTTTAGAATTCTTTAGAATTTTTTTAAGAAAATTCTTCAGAATTTTCTAAAGAATTTTCGATAAAAAATTCTAAAGAATTTTCGATAAAAAATTCTAAAGAATTTTCGATAAAAAATTCTAAAGAATTTTCGATAAAAAATTCTAAAGAATTTTCGATAAAAAATTCTAAAGAATTTTCGATAAAAAATTCTAAAGAATTTTCGATAAAAAATTCTAAAGAATTTTCGATAAAAAATTCTAATGAAATTTCTATGAAAAATTCTAAAGAAATTTCTATAAAATAAAATAAAATCTTTAGAATTTTTTTTGGAGAAAATTCTTAGTTTTTTTAGAAAATTCTTTAAAATTTATTTTCTAGAAAATTCTTTAGAATTGTTTATGGAAAATTCTTTAACATTTTTTTATAGAAAATTCTTTAGAATTTTTTATAGAAAATTCTTTAGAATTTTTTATAGAAAATTCTTTAGAATTTTTTATAGAAAATTCTTTAGAATTTTTTATAGAAAATTCTTTAAATTTGTTATATAGAAAATTCGTTAGAATTCTTTATGGAAAATTCTTTGGATATTTTATAGAAAATTCTTTAGAATTTTTTAATAGAAAATTCTTTAGAATTTGTTATATAGAAAATTCTTTAAAATTTTTAATAGAAAATTCCTTAGAATTTTTTTTATAGAAAATTCCTTAGAATTTTTCTATAGAAAATTCTTTAGAATTTTTTATAGACAATTCTTTAGAATTTTTTATAGAAAATTCTTTAGAATTTTTTATAGAAAATTCTTTAGAATTTTGTATAGAAAATTCTTTAGAATTTTTTATAGAAAATTCTTTAGAATTTTTTATAGAAAATTCTTTAGAATTTTGTATAGAAAATTCTTTAGGATTTTTTATAGAAAATTCTTTAGAATTTTTTATAGGAAATTCTTTAGAATTTTTTATAGAAAGTTCTTTAGAATTTTTTATAGAAAATTCTTTAAAATTTTTTATAGAAAGTTCTTTAGAATTTTTTTAAAGAAAATTATTTAGATTTTTTTTTAGAAAATTCTGTAGAATTTTGGTTAGAGAAAAATTCTTTAGAATTATTTATAGAATTTTTTTAGATTTGTTATAGAAAATTCTTTAGAATTTGGTTTACAGAAAATTCTCTGAAATTATTTATAGATTTTTTTTTTTATTCTATTATTTTTAACTCTCTAATATTTCGTTTGTGCTTGAAAGGAAATTAAATTATTAATCTCCTGTACTTTATATATAAGATATAAATCTTGTTTTATGTAATAAATAATAAAATAAAGTATGAAATTTCTATTTTTTTTAATATTTGGGACCTTGAATACTCCAAGAGTACTAGTGCATCACTGGAAACCATATATTATTGTTAGGATTAAATATTGTCCTTTTATCTAGTTTTATAATTATTTTTAGTACCTAAAGAACACATCCTTAAATAAGCTATTACCTGATATAATTTGTATCCTGATTAAAGGGCTGTAAAAGTGTACTACGAAAAGTAATGTAACGTCCTGTTAGGATGATTTCAAAATGTATTACAATTTTAGTTTATGAAAACCCCCAAAGCTATACCACAAAAATTTCGTATATATTTGTTTTGAAAATTCTTTATATAAAAACATCTCTATAATATTTACTTTTTTAAATTCCGATTTTTTTCCTTAATCAAGAACCCTTTAATTATTTAAGGTACTTGCAATTTGTAAAATATTTTTAAAACAATTTACAACTACACACATCCATTTAAGTGGTGGTGTAATACAACCACTCATATGCATTTGTTATGGCAATGTTATTTGCAAATATTTGCCGGCACGAGTGTTCAAAAATATTATTTATGACTTTATGGAAATACAACAAGAACAAAAATAAATTTTTGCCACAAATACTTTATTTTGTGTTATAATCCTCAATGCATATTTTTCTCAAGTACTCGGGGAAATATATGGAAATTTGTATTTATTTTCCCACACGCAGAGTGAAAATGAAATGAAATATTTTTCGTTTAATATTGGAAAATGTTAGATCGCATGTGAATATTTTTTTGATGAAAATAAGGGAGAGAGGCAGATGTTGTTTCACTTGAAATAATTTAGACAAATAAAAAAAGTTTCTTCTCTACAAAATAGATTTTGTTTTTCTATTTATCCGAGACGACAACCAACTATTTGATTTGTGAGTATGTGAGGATGTGAAAATAAAAGCAAAAGCACTTCAATGACATATGATGTGTTTTTGTTGTTTTGGGGGAGCCGTTGTAGCTCTTATTCCGAAAAAAAAACTCTTTTTTACTTTTGTGGTAAAAATGTCATAAACAGCTTTTGCTTTATACATGAGCAAATATTTTCTAGTGTCATTTTCCGTTTCCGTTTATTTTTTGTCTCTATGTATGAGTGTTGTTCCGTTGGCTATGCATTTAGGACGTTTTGTGTGAGTTTGTGTGTACGAGTATTCGTGTGCAACATTTTGATGAAATAGACAAATTTGCGTTTTGTGTGAAAATGTCATAACCCCAAACAAATGCTTTACACCAGAGTACGGAAAATTGGGCAAAAAAATCGTGCTCCCTCTAACCCTTTATGTCTGTGCATCCTTAAAATGCAGGACGTTGTTATAAATATGCAGGTCCATCTTTCCTGGTAGGGGGAAAGGAGAATAAGAGTGAGTGAAGTGTTAGTGTGTGTTTCTGTTGTTTATTTCTAAAGCCATAAATCATATGCGTAGACATAAACAAAAACAGCCGTTAAAAAAGAGTTATAACTGGAGGAGCAACTTTGAACTGAATTTCGAAGTTGGGCAAAAGGAGAACGAACACTCTAACACATGCACAGCAAATCAACAAAAATCTCAGTTATAACAGAGGAATTGTGGCTATGACAAAACTTCCACACCTACTCAGCTACTACTCTCTCTTCCCTTTATTAAAAGTTGCCGGACTCACATATATCCTTTGAAACTAACCCCCAATCCTCGGCTGAGAAGAGTCGAATTAAGACTTAAGTGTTTTGCTAAAGTGTGAAGCCTGAAAGTATGTGACATAAAATTTTTGTTTGTGTTTTTCTTCAATTCAAACTTTGAACATGCCACATTCAACATCATATCACGAAGTCGCACCTCATCCTTTGTCCTTGTACTGCTTTATAGTTTTGGCCATAAACTGAATGCCATAAGAGCAGCAGAAAAAAACCAACCAGAGAAATTTGTAACATTTTTACCGTATTTCTGAAAATTTCATACTTCCGTTTCAAAGTCCGCCAATGGCCGATGGCTGGTCGTTGCTCGGTTTCCCCATAGCTTTAGGTAGTTGTGTTAGTATTACTGTTTTTTTTTTCACTCTCACATCCTTTCTATGCTCCTGCCATTTCATAAACCCCGCTCCCTCCACCTTCACATCCGGTTGTTTGTAGTTTAGGTAACAGTTTTGACGTGTGAAAATCCATAAATCATGTAAAATGCTATTTTTGTTCTCACAACAGCAAAAAAAATTTCAAATCAAAATGAAGTATGAAAAAAAGCAACTGAAAACTGCCACCTCCACCATCACATACTCGAAGTGTTGAAATGTGATTTTCCACATTTTTGTGTGAGTTGTGAATGATAGAGATTTTTGTCGTTCTACAAATGCGAAATTGCAGTGAAGTTTTTTCTCTCTCATTTGCCACGAATAGAAATAGTTTTTAAGAGAAAAAACTTCATATCAGAATTAAAAAAAAATAATAAATTCGTTAAATAACTCAATTTAAAACAGTGAACAATTTTAAATATTAAAAAAAAACTCTAAATGTTAAATAATAATGCAACGTATTCAAAGACAGACGGATAGAGAAAAATAACAGAACGAATTTAAAGTTCAACACATATTTTTGTGGCATACTTTTAGGGTTTGTAATGCTCTAAATTGTTAACAAACTTTATAATCACTTCTAAAAACGCTACATCTTTTTTTTGTGGAACACTTTTTAAGATATTACTGCCCTCAAACTGGGATAAAATTGATACATTTTGAAAGCTGTGTCACCAAAGATGTGCAGAGTCATATTCTGTTTTATATAAAATCTTTTTATTAAATCGCTTCACAAATTCTTGTAAAATACTTTCGGGGTTCTTAATAATTAAAAACTTGGAATACAATTATATATATTAAAAATTAAAATACTTCTCAATGATGTGCAGAAACAGATCATCGTTAATAAAGAGCCATATTGATTTTGTGGTACACTTTTATAGACTTTATAACTCTTAAACTGGCTTAAAAATTATGCCAAATGAATACACTTTTAATAATGATGTGCAGAATTGTATACTGTTGCATAATAAATGTTTTACTTTTATCTAGTTTTATAAATATTTTTATTAGAAACCAGTAAGGAAAGGCTAAAGTCGGGCGGGGCCGACTATATAATACCCTACACCACTCTCGTAATATTGAATAACTCTGATATATAAATTTTGTAATTCATGTATAAATTGTTTACATAAATTCACTTTTGGGACATTTTATACTTAAATAATACCCTGTACCACAGTGTGGTGTAGGTTATAAAAACGATTGGATCTAAAGAGCCAAATCGGATGAAACATATATATGGGAGCTATAGCTAAATCTTTACCGATTTTCTTCAAATTCGGCAATGTTGGTTCATGGATCAAGAAACTCTACCATTCTAAATTTCAAAACGATTGGATGTAAAATATAGCTTCTATAGAACTAAAGGGCCAAATCGGACGAGACATATATATGGGAGCTATAGCTAAATCTTAACAGATTATCTTCAAATTCGGTAGTGTTGGTAAAATACAGCTTCTTCAGGACTAAAGAGCAAAATCGGACGAAACATATATATGGGAGCTATAGCTAAATCTTAACCGATATTTTTCAAATTTGGCAGTGTTGGTTCATGGATCAAGAAACTCTACCATTCTAAATTTCAAGACGATTGGATGTAAAGTACAGCTTCTATAGAACTAAAGGGCCAAATCGGACGAAACATATATATGGGAGCTATAGGTAAATCTTAACTGATTTTCTTCAAATTCGGTAGTGTTGGTTCATGGATCAAGAAACTCTACCATTCTAAATTTCAAAACGATTGGATGTAAAATACAGCTTCTTCAGGACTAAAGAGCAAAATCGGACGAAACATATATATGGGAGCTATAGCTAAATCTTAACCGATTTTCTTCAAATTCGGCTATGTTGGTTCATGGATCAAGAAACTCTACCATTCTAAATTTCAAAACGATTGGATGTAAAATATAGCTTCTATAGAACTAAAGGGCCAAATCGGACGAAACATATATATGGGAGCTATAGTTAAATCTTAACAGATTTTCTTCAAATTCGGCTATGTTGGTTCATGGATCAAGAAACTCTTCCATTCCAAATTTCAAAACGATTGGATGTAAAATACAGCTTTTATAGGACTAAAGGGCCAAATCGGACGAAACATATATATGGGAGCTATAGCTAAATCTTAACCGATATTCTTCAAATTCGGTAGTGTTGGTTCATGGATCAAGAAACCCTACCATTCTAAATTTCAAAATAATTGGATGTAAAATACAGCTTCTATAGGACTAAAGGTCCAAATCGGACGAAACATATATATGGGAGCTATAGCTAAATCTTAACCGATTTTCTTCAAATTCGGCAATGTTGTTTCATGGATCAAGAAACTCTACCATTCCAAATTTCAAAACGATTGGATGTAAAATACAGCTTTTATAGGACTAAAGGGCCAAATCGGACGAAACATATATATGGGAGCTAAAGCGAAATCTTAACCGATATTCTTCAAATTCGGTAGTGTTGGTTCATGGATCAAGAAACGCTACCATTCTAAATTTCAAAATAATTGGATGTAAAATACAGCTTCTATAGGACTAAAGGTCCAAATCGGACGAAACATATATATGGGAGCTATAGCTAAATCTTAACCGATTTTCTTCAAATTCGGCAATGTTGTTTCATGGATCAAGAAACTCTACCATTCTTAATTTCAAAACGATTGGATGTAAAATACAGCTTCTATAGGACTAAAGGGCCAAATCGGACGGAAGATATATATGGGAGCTATATCTAAATCTGAACCGATTTCAACCAAATTCAATAGCGATCTTAACAGCTGTGAAATACTCTAAACTGCAAAATTTCAGAACGATCGGAGTGAAATTGCGACCTGTAATCGACGAACAACTTTACATGGACAGACGGACGGATGGACGGACGGACGGACGGACATGCTTAAATCGACTCAGCTAGTGATTCTGAGTCGATCGGTATACTTTAAGGTGGGTCTAGCTGTGTTATTTTCAGGTGTTACAAACATCTGCCATGAAACAAACTTATAATACCCTGTACCACAGTGTGGTGTAGGGTATAAAAAGAATATGACTCTGTAAATCTATAGAAAAAGAACTATTACCTGATATACGTTTTTTCCTCGTTTAAAGGCTGTAAAATCAATAAAAGTTTACCACAAAAATCAATAGCGATTTTTTTTTTAAATTTTATGTTATGTTAACCCCCAAAGGTATGCTTTGAAAAAGGAACAGACAGACGAACTAAAGTGGAATGGGTAAGATAGTATAGTCGTACTGATATTAACAGTTCAACACACATTTTCGTGGCATACTTCTAGGAATAAATTGGAATAAAATATATATTAAAGATGAAAATACTTTCTCGATAGTGAACAGAAACATATAATCGATAATAAAGAGCCAGACCGATTTTGTGGAATACCTTTAGTTTTATAAATATTTTTAATAGAAAAAAGAGTATGATTCTACAAATTTATAGAATAATAGCTATTATTCGTACCTTATATAAGTTTTTTCCTCTTTTAAATGCTGTAAAATCAATAAAAGTTTACCACAAAAATCAAAGTAGTTTTTTTATAGCGATTTTATTTCCATTTAATAGTTTTGATTATGTTAACCCCCAAAGGTATGTCACAAAATTGAACGGACTGACGGACCAAAGTAGAAAGGCCAACACTGTATAGTCATATTTATATTAACAGTGCAACACACATTTGTGTGGCATACTTTTAGGGTTTGTAATACTTTTGGGGATTTAAAAGCTACCGGACAAAAGGACCATATATTAAAATCACTACTCGGATTCTTGTATTGTATTTTGGAAGTATGTACTTGATGACTGAATGAAAATACTATCGAAATGATGTGCAGAAATATATTATGGCTAATAAAGAGCCATACCAATTTTGTGGTACATATTTATAGATTTTATAGCACTCGAATTGGCAAATAAATTATACTGAATAAAAAAGTCTATTTTTGTGAAGTGCGGAATCGTATAAAAAACATTATCAATCTGTATATTAAGTGGTTAGCTTTTAAACTAGGATTATAAATTATACCAATCGAAAGAATTGCTTAAGATGGCAGAATCATATTCTATTTAATAACAAGAATGATTATAAAATCAATCAAAAGGACCATAGTTGACATAAAATTAAATCTCTACAGAGGTTATTGAGGTACTCCTTTTAATGGTAAAAACATTTTGAATAAAGTATATAATAATGAAAAAAAAAAAAATTCTCAATGATTTCCCGAAACACATAATCGTTAATCAAGAGCTAAGCCGATTTTTGTGCTACACCTTTATAGATTTTACATCCTATAGCCCTCAGACTTAGAAAAATTTCATATTAGTGGATTTTTTTTTTCAATATTTATACTTTGACATCCTTTCTTAATGAATGACCAGTCCAACTCCACTTTCTCCTTTGTATTTCTATCCCGATTGGGATTTCGTTTGTAGTTTCGTAGAGATTTTGTAGAATATTTCATAGGCAGCGATTAGAAAATGTTTGCAGCTTTCTGGTAAGGTTTGCTGTCAGTGTCCAGGATTCGCAGCCTTACAGAAGTATTGATTTGACATTCGAGTTGTATATTCTGGGCTTGGTATTATTTGAAATTTGTGCAGATGCCGATATATTAAGCAGTTGGGAGAAACTGTTCCTAGCTTTGTTTATCCGGGAGGTGATGTCTTCGGCGGTACCACCAGTAGGAGTTAGTATGCTTTCTAGGTAGCAAAACTTATCAGTTTGACAGATTGGGTCGTCATTTATTTTGAACGTTCGCGGATTTTGGGACGTTGACATGAATTCTGTCTTCTTCACGTTGATGCGTTAGCCGCAATTTATTTATCTAACCTTTGAATAGTATGAAACCTTGGATTTTCTCTACAATTTCCTGGAAGTATGCAACATTTTTATATAATTTCTTTCTCCCATAGTAAAATTCCGGAACTCTGAAAGGTTTTAATTAATGTTGGTTGTTTAGATAAGCAACAATTAAAGCAAAAGCTAATATACATTATATATGTTATCTAAACTATACAAAATGTGAAATCTTCGAACTTCTTAACAAAATCCTGGAATTATGCAATATTTATCTCTTGTGTTTTTTCGTAACTTGTCTTTCTCATATCGATACCTCCATTCTAAACTATGCTAAGTGCAAAAAGGTAGTTTTTCAGGAGAGACGATCAACGTTTAATGATTTTTTTTAAATTTGTATAGAATTCCTGTATGATGGAAATCGAATGACATGTAATATTTTGTGAATAACTTTTGATTGGGTTGACGTATAAACACCAAATTTATACTGAATATAATTTGGAATATCTTGAGATTAAAAATGCAATTTCCCTAAAAACATGCTAAGTCGACTTAGCATGTTTTAGAATATAGATATCGATATATGAGCAGAATATTTTTTAATTTTTTCGTTTTAAAAAATATTTTTTGGTGAAATGTGAAGCAATAGTTAAGATATGCTGTTGTTCTGAAGATATAAACTATCTAACCTATGGAAAGTATGAAACTTTTGCATTTGCTTCACAAGCTCCTGGAAGTATGCAACTCTTTTTAAATATTTTTTCTCCCATAAAGGTTTCAGATTTTAATGAATGATTTTCATTTCAAATTCTGTGAACTCTTTTTTTCCGGTGATAGGTTTTTTCGACTTTTTTACTTTCTTTTTCGAATAGTTAACTTGCAAAAAAGTCTTTATCGTATATGAGCAGAATATTTTGTAATGTTTTTGTTAAAAAAAAAATATTTTTGTTTAGCGGAAAAGTATGCAACCTTTTATGTTTTCTGCAAACTCCAGGAAGTATGCAATACTAATTAAAAATTGGTTAGCTCATCCTTACACATAGTTCAAAGATAATGGATGTAAAGTCAGAAAAGTCTGCAGCCTTTGGATATGATCCCCAAAATCCCGGAAGTATGCAATAATTTTTTACTTGGGTAAATTTTTCGCAATTTCCTGGAGTTGTAGAGATAAAGGTATTGAAATTATAATGAGGGATATTTATTTCAAATTTTAAGAATTCTATTTTCCCCTGAAGATATTTTCCTGCCCATTTTTTAGGAAGTCTTTTTTAATATTTTTTTTGGTGTAAATTTATCTAAAGCTAGCATATATATTTATAAATTATCTAAACTATAAAAAATATGAAAACTTCGATGTTCTTTTAAAAATCTTGGAAGTATGCAAAACGTTTTTCTGTTATAGGTTAACATGTAAAAAGTCTTTTTCATATATAAGGGAGAATATTTTTCAATTTTTTCGTCTTAAAATTATTTTTTGTTGATAACAAGATATAGCAAACATATTTTGTTGTTCTGAAGATATAAAGTATACTTGTGAATAGTAAGAAACTTTCGATGTTTTCGACAAAAACCAGGAAGTATGCAACACTTTTTATTTATTTTTTTTTCTCTCATAATAAATTTTCTGAAAGGTTTTATTTAAGGTTGGCTTATTTAGAAAAGTCTAGCCTTAGCCTTTTGATATGTTCTCGAAAATCCCGGAAATATGTAGTAACATTGGCGTTTTAAAGGCCAATTTATCGAAATTTTTAAGAAGAAACAGAAACACAAACATTTCAAATTCTGAGAACTCAATTTTCCCTGTGAGAGGGTATTATTTTTTTGATATTATGTAGAAAATTTTGGAAGTATGCAATATTTTTTACTTCCTTTTTTTAATAGTTAACTTGAGAAAAGTTCTTCTCATATATGAGCAAAATATTTTTTAATTTTTCCTTTTAAAATAATTTTTTTTTGGTGAAAACTGAAACTTGTTGCAGTTTCTGAAGAAATAAACTAACCAAATTATGAGAATTATGCAATTAACCATGTTTTCTACAAAAACCTGGGAGTGGAAGAAGTTAAAGGTATTCAGAATAATATTATGGAGCAGTAAAAAGCTATTTTTTTTGGTGAAAACTGAGGCGGAAGCAATCATATGCTGCTGTTCTGATGCTTTAAACTTTGTAAATTCTGAAAAGTATGCAACCTTCGATGTTCTCAACAAAATCCTGAAAGTATGCAACACTTTCTATTTATTTTTCTTTCATAGTAAATTTTAATTAAGGTTGGCTTATGCAGAAAAGCCTTACCTGAGCCTTTGGATATGTTCTCCACAATCCCGGAAGTATGCAGTACTCTTTAATTCCATTTTCTTGAAATTTTGAAGAAGAAAAATCTATACGATTTTAATGAAGGATTTTCATTTAAAAAAATAAATAAAATACTTATTTTTCGGGGAACTGTTATAGGGTTTTTTCAATGTTCTCTACAATATCCTGGAAGTATGCACAACTTTTTTTACTTTACTTCTCTCAAAGGTTAACTTGTGAAAAGTCTTTCTCATATACGAGTATGAGGCGAATATTTTCGTGTAAAAAAAATATTTTTTTTGTGGGAAAAATATGCAACCTTCGATGTTCTCTGCAAACTCCAGGAAGTATGCAATACATTTTTTAAATTTAGCTCCCGTAGTTAATTTGTCGGAACTCTAAAAGGTTTTAATTAAAGTTGATTGGCTTATCCTTATATACACTATAGTGGATCTAAAGTCAGAAAAGTATGCAGCCTTTGCATATGTTCTTCAAAATCCCGGAAGTATGCAGTATTTTCTTATTGCGACCAAAATTCAGTGCTTCATTACTTCACGCTCAATTTTTGAAAATTGTAAACATACAAGTATTCAAATTTTAATTAGGATTTTTCATTTGAAATTCTGGGAATGTATGCAGCCTTTGGATATATTCTTCAAAATCCCGGTGTGTGTGCTGAATTAAATACTCTGGACAATTTTGGCAAATTTCCCAGAATTATGGAGATAAAAGTGTTGAAATTATAATGAAGGATTTTTGTTTCAAATTCTTAGAACTATATTATTCCCTGAAGATAGTTTCCTGCACATTTTCTTTGTGTTTCCAATTATCTTCGCATAAATAAAGTATAGGATTAAAGCCAGAAAACCAATTTGTCAGTAAAATAAAGATAGAGTTTACTAATATTTATACCCTCACTTTAGTGTGACGAGGGTATATATTATTTGCTACGGAAAAAATTGTAACACATCGAAGGAGTGACCTAAGACCCCAAGTATGTTCGGAGGAAAACCGTTTTGGGTCATTTTAAGTCGAATGAGCAATGTCCGTCCGTCTGTCTGCTGGCTGAAGCGCACGATAGCTCTCGAAAGGAGTAACCGATTGACTTCAAATTTGGTATGTGGTAATATTTTTTTCTATCTCCGGCTAAGTTCGAAGATGGGCCATATTGGTCCACTCCTTCTAGTACCTCCCCCACAAAGGGTTAAAATGTTGTGAAAAATTAATTCTTTAATAACTGCTATACTACTTATTCGAATCTTCTGAAATTCCACACATAGTATTAGCTTATTAGTCGCTATCAACTCGAGAAAAATGGGCGTTGTTGCCACGCCCTTTTTGGTACCTCCCACACAAGGTACCTTTTTGCAACAAAAGTTAACAGCTTATAACATTAAAACCAGTGTATAAAAATACTTGAAATTTTGTACAGTGTAATGTTTTTATAGTGTCTATAGCCCTGTAAAAAATGGGCGTTATCACCACGCCCTTTTTTGTACCTCCCACACAAAATGCCCAAATCATTCCACAATTTAATATCTCATAACGTTTTTACCAGTGCACATAAATGCTTATAATTCGGCACAGTGCAATGAATTTAAAGTATCTAATGTTCAGCGAAAAATAGGTGTATTTGATAAACCCCTTCTGGTACCTCCCACACAAATTGACAGAATAATTCGAGTAATATTCAATATTACATTACTCACAAAGTGAGGGTATACCTTAGTCGGTTTACCCGACTGAAACTTTCTTACTTGTTTTTGTTTTAAGTCGACAAAATATATTTACAAAATCGGTCATAGATTCAGAACAAAATGGATGTTGCCTAGTGTTAGTTAAAGGCAATTTTGTCTGTGTCTGTGATAAACCAGAAAGGAGGAATATATGGTTGTATAGCGAAACTACAAAAATTATACAACATTATTCTTTACAAAATCCGCCTAGAAGGCAATACATTTTAGTTTTCGCTTAGGACAGAGTTAATCTCAAAAAACTTTGAGTTTTATTAACTTTTCATAATAACATTTAGTTCTTTGACAAACCTACAATCTTTTGCCTTCTCGGGGGATTTTGTAAAAGGAAAATGTTGTACTCGTATAATTTTGTAGTTTGTCCCAACAAAATTCTTGCGAAAACTGAAAACAAAGAGTTTTTAATTGTAATAAATGTTGAATAAACCCGAAAAAGGATGTACTGATTTCTGCAAAATCCTGTAAGTCAGCAACATTTGCTAATTTTTCTTAAATGTAATAAAATCCAACGCTTCATTAACTTATGGACAATTTCTGGGAATCGTACATATTTTATCAAATGTTTCGTATTTCAATTTCTGGTAACTCTATTCTGCTTGGGCATAGGGTTTAAGGTGTTTCTGCAATATCCAGAAAGTATGCAAAAATTTCGTATTTTTAAATATAATAAAATTGAATTTTTCATAAACTCTTAGACAATTTTTACGAATCGTAAAGCTAAAAGCTTTCCATTTTTTTTAAAAAAAAGTTTTATATTGCATATTCTGGAAACTCTATTTTCCTGGTCAAAAGGGTTTTTATGTTTTCTGCAAAATCCTGAAAGTATGCAACACTATTTAGTTTTTCTTTTGTAAGTGTTTTCAGTGTTTCATTAACACCTAGCCAAATTCTCGGAATCGTTGAGATAAAAGCTTTCCAATTTTAATAAACGTTTTTTATTTAAAATTCTGGGAACTGCATTTTCCCTTTGCAGAATAGTTTTTATTTTTTTTTTTGCTCACATTCCTTGGATTTCCTATTATCATCATCACACCTAAACAAAGTATAAAATTAAAACAAGACAAACATTTTAGCAACAATACAAAAATACAGGGAATACAAGAGAAAGCATATAAAACGGAATTTGTTGCTGACAGAAGAAAGGCGGAAACAACACTGCAATGCCAACAAAAGGATGTTCATATACAATTCTCGTTCGGTTAACTTTAGCAATTAAGGATGCTTTAAACGCTGGTTAAGATAGAACAGCAAATTGTACTTTGTCTGGTTAACTCTTTCAGGGAGGGAGAAAGAGGAGGAGCAAGCAGTGAAACATCAAGACAGGATATTACCTCAAAAACAAACTTAAGAAAATAAAGAGAAAATGTAAAGGAAATGAGGAAATAAAAGCCAAGAGAAAACAAGAAAAACAAATACGTACTAATTTAAAGGAAAATTAAAAAAAAAAATCAAAGAAATACTTGAATCCAAAGAAGGAAATGAATACCACGAAATGAAGGAAATCAAAAGGCTTTAGGAGGTTTTTTGAGGGGAGAGTGTTAGAAAGGATATCATTGTTGGCTTTTTTGGCCACTGAAGCTGACGATGGTTGGTGGTCTGTATAACATTTTGCCAAATGTTGTTGCTACACTAACAGCTAATATCTCGATTTTGAAACAATACCCAAACTCTTTGCGCGTTTTGCTAGCAGATAAAAGATAAGGATCTCCGCAAAAGAAAACTAAATACAGAACAATGTCAGAAGGAGTCTGGGCAGATAAAACAAAGTACTTGTATTGCCATTTACCAGCAATTGTGTTAAAAATCAGCAATAATTAAGAAGAAACCTCACTAGAGCAAAGGGAAAAATATCCTATACTTCTGCAGTATGTATGCCAGGACCTGCTTAAGCTTCAGCAGGTCTTGACTGTTGTTGTTGCTGTTATTTTTCAGCAAATATTTTTCTCATTAACACTGGCAGCTATTGTCTTTGTATGGGTGGGTGTGTACAATTCATCCTTCCAAGGATATCACTCAGTCAGCCAAACGAGGTTTTGTCTTTTTTCTGCTAAAGATCAGAATATTTTCTGCTGTTTTCCTGCTTTTTAACTTATGTGAAATATTTACTTTTTCTTTAATAAATTCTATGGCAACACATGGCTGCGGAGAGGGTGGACAAAGAGGCGGGTGGAGAAGGAGTAGAATGTGGCTACGATTCGCCTAATTACTACTTAGGTATGGCATGATGCACACAAATAAACAAAATTAAATAAAATGTTAAGAATTTGAGAAATTTGCAACAATTTTAATTGGAGCTGTTGTGTTTTTCTATTTTTGCTAAGAATTTTTTTGCTCTATAGTATATTTGTTTTGCTTATAGGAAGCAAATATTTGCAATATATACAGCTTTAAATAGATAAAGTCTGAAAATGTGCTCTAAATTTGGATTTTCCTTAAAGTATGCAGTACTATTGATTTTTCGGCATAGCTATTAAGTTTTCGTGTAACTCCTGGAGGTATGCCACAATTCTTTATGTTTTTAAAGTCCGAATTTAAATTTAAACTCGACGAAACGTATATATCTCTGGCGTTTTTTATATGCTGTATATTGGAGAAATTCTAGTAAATTCTAGTAAATTCAAGGTTATATATTTTTTGTTGGAGGTGGTGTGTTATTCCTGGTTTGGCTAAGAATTCTTGTAATAAATTAAAGTTTTTTATTCAAAAATAATAAACAATAAACAAGATGCTGTATAAAAATTTATGAATATTAAAACAATACATCATGGTTTTAAGTGTTTATGTTATTATGATTTAATATCCGAACTTATGCATGAAAAATAAAAATGACTCATTCAACTTGAACTTGAAGGAAATATTTGTAAGACAATCAGCTTTGGACAAGAGATTTATCAATCGAAAGTTCTGTTGCTAAAGATTTGCCGATTTGTATTTTGTTCGATATGGGACGGCAGGATGGGATGATATAACTTCTGAAGTGCTCCTAAAGTTATTGTCTTCCTCAGGAAAGAGCCAAATCATGGATCAGCTTGTAGGTATTGAAATTTAAGACAATTTCGTATGACCACCTCAAATTATTTTGAGCTGTGACGTTTTTTTTCTAAATGAGCGATATATTAAAAGTAAACAGCTATGAAAAGTATGCAGTTATAACTGTCATATAAAAGTCCCAGAAGTATGCAATACTACCTGGATATTTCATCATGAGATACCAACTAATCTTTTGTTTTTTTTTTAACAGATTCGTCATCATTTTTTGTGGATAATAATTAAGGCCAACAATTTTTTAAGAAATATTTTCAGTATCATTTATCCATCTTTCAATAATTTAAAAATTCTGTAGAAATATTTTTTTTGTGAAAATATTCGTTTTGAATTTTTAGTATTTAATTTTTATGTTAACAATTCAAAATTTTGGATCTATGTAAACACATTTATTAAATAGGTAAGAGCTATCAAAAGTCTGCTGCTATTATTACCATTCAAAAAGGCCTACAAGTATGCAATAAATAAAAAAACATAATGCATAAATTAGATTTTTTTTTTTGGAAAAATATTCATTTTCAGTTTTTAATATTTAATTGCTATTTTTTTAATTTAAAATTTTGGAAATTCTGCTCTCTAATTGTATTTATGAAATAGTAAACAGATATTAATAGTCTGCTGCTATTATCATTCAAAAAGGCCTAGAAGTATGCAATATTAAACAGCTATCAAAAGTATGCAACTATTACTATAATTCAAAAAGGCCTAGAAGTATGCAATATTAAACAGCTATCAAAAGTTTGCAACTATTACTATAATTCAAAAGGCCTAGAAGTATGCAAGACTTGCTGGATTGTTGATCAAGAGATTCTAACTAATTCTTAGGTTATTGGAAACAGAATCTTTAGAATTTTTTTTGGAAAGAAGTTAAGACCAACAATTTTTGCAAATATTTTAAGAAAGAAGCATCTTTTAATAATTTTAAAATTCTGTTAAAATTATTTTTTTTTGTAAATATAAATATTCGTTATTTCGTTAATTATTTGCCCCACTGTTCTTGTCGAAAACTTCGCTATTTCACACAAACATAATTTTTTTAAATAGTCAGCAATTTTTTGCCGTTCCTTTCTCTGTGTAGCAATGACACCTACAGATAATGTCAAACTGTCATTGTTATTAATTTAAAAAATAAAGCGCCTAACTGTGTGTAACATTTTCTCAAGTTTATAGTCATATTCTCATATTTGTGACTGTGTCAGCAAAAATGGCTGCTATCGGTTTGCTTCAGAATGTGTGTCACTGTTTTCGCTTAGTCTGGTTTATTTACTCTGGACTTTTTCTAAGGCGCCCAAAAGTTTATCGAGTTTTTGTTGATGATGATGTATATCAAGTTGGTTTGTTTTGGGTTCACCAACATCTAAGGTTATTATTAATTATTTCATATATATTACAGTTGATGTCTTTGTTCCATGTCTCCCAAAGATATAACGATTTAAGCGCCTGCAAATAGGCAACATTTCAGCTTCAACGTTATAGTTGATATTTGTACGCTACAAACACGTGTCAGAGTATATTTGGAACTTATATTTATTTACAGATAATGTCAACACGTTCGTCCTAGTAATATATTAAGTTAAGCGTCTACAATTGTGAAATGTAGGAATGGAATATTCATAGACATCGGGGTAGGGGTAGTTTGAGAGATTTATTTTAGATATTATATTCAATGCTTTGACAAATATGGCCCTTGATTTGTTGGTTTTAACCATAGAACATTGAAGTTATTTAGTATTGATGGTGATAGATACGAATGCTTAGTTTATGCTGAAGATTTTTATAATAAATAATAGCCCGTGCGCCTATTAATATGCACTACTTTTCATGTGATGCTGAAGAAACTACATTTATCTTATAAAAAATATATTTTGCCCAAGACGTGATGTTTAAATAATATTAAAAAGCGATTTTTTGTTAAGAAAATAGTGTCCTAAATGTATGCAATAATTTGATGTTGTTTTTTGGGGCTTATCAGTAAAGGTATGCCATATTTTAAAAATTATCTCCAAATTTTATATTTGTAATATGAAGACCATATTTATTTTGTTAAGAAAACTAGCTCCTAAATGTATGCACTATTTTCTTCTTGTTTAGAGATCTTGTTCTTGCTTTACTAAAATTATGGCATATATTTTAAAAATACGCTCCGAAATACATGCAATGTCTTTTAAAACTATGCCGCATATAAACTAAGATTTAATCTAAATTGGCCACACTTTAAGATTGCTTTAATTCACTTTAAAGCTTTTTCATTTCACTTCACCTGGGGTTTTTTTATTCACTCTTCGTTTCCTTTTTCATTCTTAATTGTCCACAATACGAAGTGCATTTCTATTGAGTGCACTCAACTCCTCGCAGCAATTAATTATTTCGTATCTGGGGAAGTGCCAGAGTAGTAGTTGTCCTGGTTGCTGTTGTTGTTATTGGGACTTTTTTCCCAAGTAAATAATAAGACAAATTGGAAAAATATTACTTTTGGACATAGACTTCTTTTGTTTTTGTTGCTTTTACTTTGAGTTCACAGCTGAAAGTGTATTGCAACTGATGTTGGGTAATTAAATGCCAATGCCAAAAGAAATGGGCAAATGTCTAGCCAATTGTTTTGCGAATTCCCTTGGCGGCGCAGGGCGAAAGAGAAATTGCAATTAAATAATTGATTAACCGGTTTACTTACGATTTATAATCATCATTTTTCTTTTAAGTGACATGTGCAACAAAAGAAAAGAAAAACAATCAAGAATGGTGACTTACCTGAAAGTAGAAAGAGAGAGAAAAGAAAATTAAATGGTTATAAAAGAAATTGGTTATAAAGTAATTTTAAAGATACGAATAAAATCTGTAATTATTATAAAGTATGGAAACATTTAAAAAATTGGGATAATTCTTCATTTTTTGACGAGGAGCACTTAAAATTAAGATTTATTTATTTGTATTATTCAGCTTTTTCTGAAAATCTTTATTTGATTATTGTTTTTCGAGATTTAAAAAAGTTTGAATGATTGTTTGTTTTTAGTAATTGCTTAAAGCATGCTTTATTAGCAGTCTGCCTAAAAGTATGCAAAAATATAAAAAATATAAAAAATTAGCAGAATTCTGCAGATTTTGCCAAGGAGCAACTAAAATTATGCTTTATTATTTGAAAAAATTAAATATTAATTACTTTTTCCTGAATAACTACTAAAGTTTAAGTTTAAGTTAGGTTTATTGAGTCTTTTCTATTAGATATACAGCTTTCAATAAATGATATAATATACAAAGATAACTTAAAACTATAATGTTTTGTTTTAATAACCAATAATAATAACTCGGTATCTTGCCTGTCTCTTAAGGTAAACAATTCGTCCAGTTTTACATACATATTGTTCTTCGTGTTTGCTCCCGACACTAAAAGTAACCTGAGAGTGTGTATCAAATTAGTTGTACTTAATTCTAATTATAATCTAAGCTTATTCTAAACTTAATCTAACCTTACAAACTAACCTAATCTACTTAATCTAAGTTTCTGTTTATAATAAACGTTATGAAAAATGTAGTAGCAATTTTATTGCAATAATATATAATAAATAATAACATATAGTCAACACCTATCAGAAACATTCAACCGAACTGATATTTCGTTTAATCCAAAAACAAACAATTGTTAATGCTAACCTCTGTGAATCCCGGGTGAAACCTGAGTATAAAATTCAGGGCACAAAGTGGATGTGAGGTCCATTAACACATCAATATTCAGTGCTGTTATATAATTGGTATTAGTACAATTGAAGCCGGTTCGAGTATAACGTCGCGAATTAATGAGTTTTCATGTGTCAGTAGTCTGTTTACATATCGTTTCATAAGGTCCATTACATATACTGGAATGGGGGATATACGGGCAGTCTCATATATGTATCTGTTTGAGAAACGCTTGTTAAATGATTGGAAATTCTTGCCGATACAGCAACGAAGAATTTTTCTTTCCAATACCGCAAATTCTTTCATTACTGTCGGTGATATTGAGAACCAAATAGGGAAAGCGTATAGGACGGCAGATCTTACGCTCAATTTATATATTAGCAATTTAGTCGGTGTGGGAAGAGACCGGCTATTAAACAATCTCCCAAAGGATCCCTTAATGCGATATGCTCTGCTTAATACTGAGCGCATTTTCGTTAAACTTAACCAGCTTATTGAAGCGGACACCTAAGTATTTAAGGCTATCTCTTAATGGTATCTCCACACCATTCAGAAACAGTTTCAAAGATTTGCTTTCAGGAACTACCCATCTTTTACATTTCCCTGATGCGTTTCTCAAACATATTGCCTCGCTTTTAGAGGTGTTAATTTTTATACCCCATTCTGCATAATATCTATCCACTACTCTCAGATGACCTGAGACCAAGGCTAATGCATCAACTGGAGACTCCGCGTTGGCGTATAATAAACAATCGTCTGCATATAGCACTCCCAAAGAATTATTATGTCTGTGTGGAAAGTCACTCATGAAGATGTTGTACAAATGAGGCGACAGGATCGATCCCTGAGGCACACCGCACGTTACGTTACCTAATGATGACTCCATGTGACCTGATTGAATAAAAAATGTTCTATCGGTGAAAAAGCTTTTGAACATTTCACAATATGAGGTGCGAATCCTAAATTCACCATTTTATAGAGTACACCGTCATGGTAAGTCTTGTCAAATGCCTTTTCGACATCTAATGCTATGGCAACAGTACATGACTTCCTTTAATAACTACTAAAACTAACTTTATTATTGCTTTACTATTTGTTTTGCCTAGAAGTATGCAACATTCGATTTTGCTTTTACACCTTAAGATTGTTACCAAGTTTTAATATCACAAAAATCCCCGGGTTTTTCCCATGTCTGCCTAAATATATGTAAATTTTGTTCTATTATTAAATAAATTACTTTAATTTCTAAACAATTTTGGAAATTAGTACAACAACAATGCAAAAAAAAAATAAATATGCAAAAAATTTAAGACGGTTTTCCCAGAACAACTTCTAAAACTAGACTTTACTTATGATTTGTCCTCGGTTGACCTAAAAGTATGCAATTTTTTAATTTAAATTTTTTTTAATTGTTATTAAATTTTAGTACAAAAATTTCTAGGTATTTTCACAATTGCTCATAAAAGCTTATTTTAATAGTTATCTACCTTAAAGTATGAACATTTAATTCTATTATTAAACACTTCTAGCCTAAATTAGTTACAGACTAATTTTAAATGAAAGAAATACATCTTTAATTGATAATTGTTTTAAGGAATTAGCAAAATTATAACAGTTATTTAGACTAGTTCACAAAATTTTTTTTAGATTTCAAAAATTTGAAGAAACATTTTATTTGCTGAGAAGCACTTAAAATTAGGCTTTATTTATTTGTATAATTCAGTTATTTCTGAAAGTCCTTATTTTATTATTTTTTTCGAGATTTAAAAAAATTAGAATGTATGTTTGTTTTTGATAATTGCTTAAAGCATGCTTTATTTATGTTTTATTAGCTGTCTGCCTAAAAGTATGCAAAAATATAAAAAATTTGCAGAATTCTGCAGATTTTGCCAAGGAGCAACTAAAATGCTTTATGCTTTATTATTTGAAAAAAAATTTAATATTAATTACATTTTCCTGAATAACTACTAAAACTAACTTTATTATTGCTTGAATAGTTGTTTGCCTAGAAGTATGCAACATTCGATTTTGCTTTTACATATTTACATTGATACCAAATCTTAATATTATGAAAATTCCCTCGATTTTCCAAAAATGTCCTAAAAGTACGATTTATGACATGTCTGCCTAAATATATGTATGTAAATTTTGTTCTATTATTAAATAATATAACTTTAATTCCTAAAAAATTGCGGAAATTAGTAAAACGACACGGCAAACAAATTTAATATAGTTTTTCCACAACAACTTCTAAAACTACACTTTACTTATGATTTGTCATTCGTTGAACTAAAAGTAGGCACTTTTTTAATTTGAATTTTTTCCATTGTTATTAAGTTTTAATACAAACATTTCTAGGTTTTCCACAATTGCTCATAAAAGCTTACTTTAATATTTGTCTGCCTAAAAATATGAAAATGTTATTCTATTATTAAACACTTCTAGCCTAAATTAGTTACAAAATAATTATAAATGAAAGAATTAAGTCTTTAGTTTATAATTGTTTTAAGAAATTAACAAAATTATAACGGTTGTTTACACTAGTTTACAAAATATTTTAGCTTTCAAAACTCAAAAAACAAAATATTTTTGCGATTTATTTACATTTTTTATGATTTTTTTCGTGCCAGCGATTTCTAACAATTTATTTTTAAAAAGTCGATTGTTTTCTAATTTTCTTTACGACAGTTACTAAAGCACAGCCCATACGCGAAAGTGTTATCTTAAACACCTGTAACCTTCATAATTTTATTTAATGCAAAGGGCATTTCGGCGTTATCGGAATTACTATTTCTAAAAAAATGGTCCAAATACTAAAGGTATCTTCCATGAAAATTATAATTTAAAAAGACTTTACCATAAGCAACTTTTGTTCTGGTTTCATAAAGTAGTATGCCCTTAAACATTTTTATTTTTGCATAGTGTTATTAAGATTATCTATTTTTTGTCGATAAAGCATGCTAAAATATGATTTATTGGTTGTTTGCCTAAAATTATGCAAAAATTAAGAAAATCCTTCGGTTTTTGCCGAATAGCGTTGTTCTTTTCCGGAATAACTGCTATGAACAGACTTTACTATTGCGTGCCTACAAGTATGCAGCATTTTATTTGGCTTTTACATAGTTACATTGTTACTAAGTTTTAATAATTTTACGAAAATCCCACTGTTTTTTCCAAAATAATGCCTGAAAATAGGCTCTATTATTTGTCTGTGCTATTTACCAAATTACTTTTATTATACCCTACACCACACTGTGGTACAGGTTATTATGACTTTGTGCATTTGTTTGGTTAAAATCGGTTCAGATTTAGATATAGCCCCCATATATATGTTACCCCCGATTTGACATGTAAGCGCTGTAAAAACTTTATTTTACATCCGATCAGTATGAAATTCAGCAGAAAGAGGTCTCTTATTATATGAATGAACACTGTTAAATTTGGAAGAAATCGGTTCAGATTTAGATTAGAAACTATGTATTATTGCACAATTATTCACTTTTAAATTTTTTTAAAAATTCTTTCATGTTTGGCGAATAACTGCTAAGAGAGGGCTTTATGTCTGTCATTTTATTTGCATTATGAAGCTTTTTATCTGATAAAAACATGATTTATTTATTGGTTGCCTAAAAGTATGCAATTTTGTGCAACTTCTAGATAATTACTATGTTATTAAGTTTTAATAAAATTACAACGATTACTTCGCTTTTCCATAATAACAACTTATGTTAATAATAATTTTACTATGTTATTAAACAATTAATACAATGTCCAAAAATCTCTTTAGATTTCAATTAGTCTTCTGGGCGTTTTTATTTTGCAAAAAGATAGTAAAAACTCTGTCTTTCCTTCTACTCAAAAATCTGTTTCACATCCTCTGAGTTATATCTCCCTGCTGTCCATCCATGACTCCCTCTGGCTTATGCAGCATGCTAACAATGTAGGCTTTTTTATGCCCATTATTCTGGTCTTCTTTTGTTTTAGACTTTTAAACAAATATTTAAACAAGATTTTCCCTCTGTCTTTTAGCATAGACTTCAAAATAAGACAAAAAAGTGCATTCTTGGCAAACATAAACCGATGGATGGATGGACGTACGGCCATAGCTCCATGGAGTCCCTATTGAGCAAGACATCTCTTGTCCATGTTTATCAACCTGAAAAGAGCATTACTTTATTTGCCAAAGCGAACAAAATGCAAAACAAAAAAGAAAATAATAACAAACAAAAAAAACGAAGTTGCAACAGTAGAATGAAAAAATATAATAACTAACCCCTGTTGGATATGCAACAGTTTTTGTTACAGTCAGCATTTTATACACAAAGCGAAAGAGAGAGAGAGAGAACGGAGGAGCAAATGAAAACATTCGTTTTTCTGTTTGCCGCTTGGCTTTTCTTGTTGTTGTTTGTCAACGAAGCATTTATATATGTTGAAATTTGTTATATAAATTGTTTTATGCGAAATAACTCATGCAAACCGGCAAATTTTTCTATAGCATATTCTATGGCAGTGAGTGCATGGCGAGTTGTCGAAATGAAAGGCATACAATACAGGGTATTAGAGGTGTCCCCCCAGGGGGACCGAGATCAAAAACAAATATTTTGAAGCGTTTGAAGAACGAATATGAATGACTGAAATATGATTTGTTTGTGTTGTATAGAAAACGGAGTTCCAGTGGCTGGATTAAGACAAAGGCTGGAGATATAAGTTGATCGACAAAAGGGAATTTTAATTTCATATGTGTAGAGACAGTAAATGTAAAAGTTCTTCGGATAGAATATAAATTAAGACATACTTTGAGAATAATCTTAAAAGATCCCAAAAATGTAAGTCAAGTTTCTGCAATATTCCGGTATTTTCTTCCCATTTATCAAAATCATGAATCAAAATCATCTGCTTGATATTCATATAATAAATTGTAATTATATTTCCCTCAAATAGATCCGACATTTTTGTTTTAATATGTAAAAAAAATAAGCGTAAATGATCTTAGGGAAAAAATATAAACTATAACATAGCATACTTTGAGGATGATCCTAAATGATCTCAAAAAAATTTAAGTCAATCTTCCATAATAAAATATTGACTTCGCATGAAATTCATAAAATAAATCGAAATTTTCGTTTCTTTTAATGGATTAGAAATTTTACTTTTCATATGAAAAATAAATAAATGTAAATTTTCATAGGGCAAAATAAAAATTACAGCATAATTTGTGGTTGTTTTAAAGCGAGTTTGCTTATAGATCTCAAAAATTTAAGTCAACTCTTCATAATATTCTTTAATTGCTATGAATAGATCAAAAACAAACAGAAAAAATATTGGATCGATATTCATAAAATAAATGGAAATTTTATTTACTTTCAATAGATTAGAAAGGAAAAAATTATCCGCTTGATAATTATAAAATAAATCAAGATTTTATTTATATAGAATATAATTCTGTAAAGAAATAATCTATCTTCTTTATATATAAAACCCTTTGTACGTTTGTTTGAAACGCATGATCTCCGAAACATTAGGAGAGAATGGTGGACTTATGGTCAATATACATATTTTGCAGAATTTTTGCCTGAAACTCGGGATGTATACATTTTTGAAAAAAAAAATACCAATGAATAAGGAACCAATATATCACAAACAGAATGGGCAGAACGGGCATGATACGGCTCCCGGGGTCGGCTAGTGTAATTATTATAAAATTATAGTAAAATAAAATAATTTCTTCTCAAATATAGATTTACAGCGCTTAAAGAAATTTTGATTTGCAGTATGACAGGATGGCTTTGAAAAAGTATAGCATAGTATAGGCTTCCACAAGTTGGAGCATACTTCATGGACATATCTTCAAAATTATAAATTTTGTAATATGAAATAATTACTATGCCAAAAGTAAAGCATAGTTGTAGGCTTCTTTGCTATAGCAGACATTGAGGAAATGCATATTTCATATTGATTGCTATTTTTCAGGGGTAGGGGGTAAGAAGCCTGGAGAGAAACTTTGAGAGAAATAATTCTCGAAGGGTTCCCTTTATTCCGTTCTTTGGTATGAGGCGTGTATTCCGTAGCCTTTCTCTTTAAAATCACCTCAGAGACTGCTAACATCTATGATTTCCTTTCAAACTTTGTGGTCCAATATCGCGAAAACAAGAGCTAACCTAGAAAAATGGGTAGCTCTACTGGATTCGGCAATGTCGAAATAGGTATATCCAAAGAGTCACATTTCTATTACATTTTTAAAGTGTCCATTTCGAGCACAGTGTTTTTATTTATATAACATAAAATTTTGTAAATGAAGAAACTAAAATATAGATTTATAGCATTTAAAGAAATTTTTATTTTCAATATGACAGCAAAATAAAGCATAGTTGTGGGCGTCAACAACTCATGGCACGACTTTATTCTTTTGATAAATTTTAATTTTGCAATATGAAATAATTACTTTGCAAAAAGTAAAGCATAGTTGTAGGCTTCATTACTATAGCAGACTTTGAGGAAATACATATTACATAGTATAGTTTTCACAATTGATCGAAAAGATATATTTAGTTGATGTTTGCTTAGGAAGAGTTATTTACAAAATATTTTTCTACGGAAAAAGTCTGCACAGGTAAAGCTTTTGCTGGGCTTTTTTGTGCGCTTAATAAGTATACTATTTTCGAGGAATCAAAGCCTGCTTTATGGATCATTTATCATTATATTTTTGTTTATTTTATTTGGTCTTTAATTTCCAAAATTTACAAGCATTTTTAAACAAATGTTAACTTATACTTGATTATACAGAGCAAAATATAAAGGCTATTTCAAGGCCGCTCAAAATTAAGTAGGACAAAGCTTATTTTTAGTAGTTTCATTTTTGACAACATCTATTAGTCTCATAATGTTTTTTTTTTACTGATTTCAGAAATTTTATTTTCTAGTTTTATTGAGAAATGTTAACAAGCAAAATATGTATAAAGGCTATTTGAAGGCCGCACAAAATTAAATAGAACAAAGCATATTTTTAAGAGTTTCATTTTTGACAAAATCTGTTAGTCTCACAATGTTTTTTTACTGATATTTAATGTGAAATGTTTAACTGTTCTTTAATTTATGTGTTTGCAATTACTACTGCAGAAATAACGTTGGTTTTTCTCCATTTGAGATTAATTTTTGATTTACTGATGTAGCATACTTTTGGGCATAGTACATCGGTTCATAGAAATATTTATTTGTTCAAAAGAATATTTGTTTACAAATTTCTTTTTAGTGGGGAAAATATTTACGCCTCACGCAAAGCTGCTACGTTTTATCAAATACATTTACTAGTTGCCGAAAAAATTAGAAACATACTTTTAGGATTAGTTTCCACAAAGTGTATGATTTATTTGGTAAAGGCTTTGCCAATTTTATTATATATTTACTAATTTTAAAAAATTAGTAAAGCATATTTTACGTATTTTTTTTTTTTTTGCCAAAATGCATAACTTGTTAATTTTTTTGTTTGTATGTAAACATTTATATTTCCTCTATTTCTCTTGTGTTTTTCCTATTTGAACAAATCATTTGTATTGATTTATAGAAAAATGCCAAAAATAACTTTCATTTGTTTGTATATAGCTCTCTTGTGCTATCTATGCTTTATGATTTATTTATGCTGCTTAATTTTCGGCATTTTTCTAAAAATCACATTGAGTGTTTATTTGTTTAGAAAATATTTATTTACAAATATTTTTCATTAGCTTTCCTAGCACAAAACCCTTTATTTGCTGTGTTTTTATGTATGATGTAAAATACTTACTCTATTTTCGAAAAACCGTAGCCTGCTTTTAGGATTAGTTTTCATAAAATTTATGTTTTATTTTGCAAAAGCTTAGAACAGTTTATTTATATTTTTGCTATATTTTTTTACAGTTTATGCTAAAAATTCCTAGGAGTGTTTCCCAAAAATGTTTGCATAGTCTACATTTATGATAAATATTGTAAAAAAAAACATAAAGCATATTTCTGGGCCCGAAAATAATTTATGCAAACAGAGCATATTTTTGGGAGCTTTTTTTGGACGGGGAAAAATAAATCTGTGAGCTTTATTTACATATTATCACCAGAGTGTGGCACTGCTGTTACTGGAATAATGATGCTGTGCCAGAAGTTTGTTTGCCTTTCCAAACAACAAATGTTTACTTTTTTTTTAATGTATCAATTAAAAAATTATTAAGTTTGCTTGAATGTAAGGGCACGTTTTTTGGTTTTTATGTTATTATCATTCTCCATTCCCCAGCATCTCCTCCTAATAAAGGGAATCTTGTATGAGGGGACATCAATGATGATGCTGACAATGATGACGTTGATAACTGATGATGATTTGGCTCTTGATGAGTCTTCAAACATCTGCCTTAAGTTTTTGGCTATTCAGTTTGAATTATATTCATTTACTTTGCCATTGTTTACTTTTGTTGGTACTGGATGGTGGGTGATGCGATGTTTTTGGGTTGATTTCGCTTGGGCCATCTGGTCTTATAAGTTGATCTCCTGCCCTCCCCTCCCCTAAGGCTGTCTAATGCTTCAGTGGAAAATTTCTAAGGAAAATCTGGGCAATATTATTAAGCCGGCTTGTGAAGGTCTTTATTATTATAATGAAAATGCTCCGGCTACATATCAACAAAGTAAACGCTTTCGTTAATGTTTGTCCAGGATAAAGGACGAGACATACACATACCCACAGACACCGACACATACTCTCACTCTCCCTCTCTTATACATAACACACACACACAATGACAATGAAATGAAGTCCATTTTTGTGGGTGTGCTATAATAGGGTAGGAGACTATTTGTGGTTGTGTGATGTTAGCTCTGACCATGGCCGTGTGCACCAGGCCATTCACATTAAATCTACAGGACAAAGGACCAACGATTTTTGGTTGCCTCTTTTCTACATATAAATGTGTTCGTATGATATCTATCATACATATGTATGTATATGACATGTGTGCGTGTGTGTTAGATTTCTTAAGCTTAATTTGTACTCTAAAAGTAATATGAATGCAGCTATAAAACTCAAACTTAGCCCAGAAAGAAGAGAGGGAAGCTGTGGATAGGTGAAGTAAATGTGTATAGCATACTTTTAGGTGTTTGTAAGCAGTAGCCCTTGGTAGCCATCTGCCGGCAGCATCGGTAGCAGCAGGAGTCGGTGAGTAGTGGTAAGGCAATTGTATAAGATAGCTTTAGTGGTTTTTGTGGTAATGTGTGTTTTGAGTTAGATGAGGCTGCTACTGCTGCTCCTTATGATGACGGCTAGAGGTCTGGACTTTTAGTTATAGATTTTCCTAGTGGTTGGGTGTGATTTTATATGACCAAAAAAAAAATATACGAAGGTAGTTTGGTAAAGCCGAGAGAGGATTTAAATTCAATGAATTTAAGGACTATAATTATAATAGTTTTTAAATGATCCGCAGGGATTAAGAAAGCTGTGTAAATCTAAAGTTTCTGTTTTTGATTTAATGAAATAGCATACTTTTCGGAGCTTTTTATTTGATAAGCTATCCCGTATTGTCGTCTTTCGGGCGCAAACTTATTAACTTGACGGAACGTGATTGACATTTCAAAATTTAGAAGCTGAGATTTATTTTACACAAATGTACCAGACCAATTTGGTATTCTAAATACTAAAGAAATATTTAAAATACTTTTTACGATAATTTTTTATTTATTTTTTTTAATTCTAATTTTCATGGAATGTACCTTTAGTATCTGGAGCATATTTTTTATAACGCCGGTATACGCGTTTTATTAAAAGAAATTATGCGGGCAACAACTGGTGGAAATATTCCTTTCACGTAGAAACAGTGGTTTAGTAACAGTCGTTAAAAAACTAGAAAAAGGTATTTTTTTCTAAAAAAAAAATTGTGTTTTTAGAGGACGAAATTGTTTTTCTGTTTTTATACCCTCCACCATTGGATTGGGGAGTATATTCATTTTGTTGCTCCGTTTGTAACACCTCTAAATATTAATCTGATACCCCATAAAGTATATATATTATTGATCGTCTAAAAATTCTAAGACGATATAGCTATATCCGTCTGTCCGATCGTCTGTTGTAACCACGCTACAGTCCGTAATAATAAAGCTTGGTTAATCAAATTTGGTAGAACAATTTCTTATAGTTGCAATTTACGACTTTTATTTGTCAAACTACCGCGTTTTTCGCCTATTTGTTGAGCATTAAATTTTACGCAACACCGGCTCGTGTTTGGCTACATTGAGGCGCAACAATATTAGATCGATAGCAAATTAGTAACTTGCCCAATGTATATTATATACTATTAGAAGTGTATAGCATATTTTTAGGATTTATTTTAGAAACATTGAAAATCGATAAAGACCTCTATAGCCTTTTCAAGACACAGAACCTATTGTACGCCATAGAAATGTATTGCATTTTTTAAGGATTTATTTTGGAAATATGAAAACCTATAAAGTCTCTTATTGGTAAAGTCCACTATAGACTTTTCAGGACGTACCTTAGCATAAGTTCGATGGTTAACATGTAGAGCATATATTGCGATATATGCACATGATTTGTTTATTTCACAAATGTTGAATATATTTTCATTGTTGAGATATTCGATTTTTTCCATAACGTTTCATACGTTCCTCATCGCAAATACTTTCAATATGACTTGTGCCTTAGATATTTGAAGAATTTATCTTTACTCCCTTATTTATACCAATTTCTTCTTCAAGAAAGTTTCAAAGAATCTCCGTGTTGTTCGTTAAATTTGGATATTGTCTTGTCTCCCTTAATTACCATTAATTCTCGAACTTTTACACCCCACCCTCGTCATTGCAGAAACCTGTGCAAAATATATCTCTATATTATCTTCGCTCAAGCTAAACGAATAGGTCTAGCATTTTAATGAAAACGTATTCAATGGCAATTAACATAAAGCAAATACATTGCATATGATAGATAGATGGTTGAAAGGAGCAGCAGAGAATGGAACAGCAGAAACCTTTTGTCCGACCATGCGGTCAGAGGAGCTGCACACACTCCGACAGCAACCTTAACCACAACCACTTTTCCGAAGCGATGTTACCTTTAATGGTCGTCACACAGACACACTCTGACATATACATAGATGAAGTCAACATGAGGTATGATGCCAGAAAGGAATCTGAGGTGTGGAGCGACAGGAAAGGTGGTTTTGTTTTGGACTGAAGCATAACGGAGGTGGGGGCGACATATAAGCATAGCATGCACTTGCACAAGGTCCTTATTGTTTCCCCAAGACAAACAAGTTCTGTGCAATGAACGATAAGGCGCTGGAACACATACACACATATACATATAAGCAGTCAAGTAACCAAAGGATACGAAGGACGGATGGACAGACGGACCAAACGTTCGACCATTGCCATCATCATCATCAACAGGCTTTTGACAAAGCTACATACATAAACATACAAGAATGTGTGTGTGTGTAAAAGTATTTGTTTTTAAGAATATGTACATACATATGTACAACGTGTGTTTGTTGTACTCGTATGTTGTTAGTATTGTTATGTTTGCTTATGTAAAAGAAAAATGTGTTTTTTAATTTAAATGCAAACACATGGATGGGCCATGTGTAAAATACTAAAATGCATGTATGTGTCTATGAGTGTGCGTCTGTGAGTTTTTCTGTGCAAACTAAGTGTGTTTATAAATCCTTTGTTGTACATATGTATGAGTAAATGTGTCTCAGTGCTCGTTTTACATACATACTACACCTACATGTTGCTTTCACATCTGTGAATGTGTGAATATGCGAATGAGTTGCTTTCTCGGTGTGTGTGTGTGTGTGTGTATATGTATCTGCAACTGTGTGTGTGTATGTGCCTGTGTTCTGTATGAGTATGACTGAAAAGCTGAGAGGGATTTATGTGATAATCGTTTAAGTGAAAATTTAATTGCATACTTTATGGATGGTGCGTTTTTTGTGCTGCTCACAACGTACTTCCTCTGCGTAGAGGCACAGTGTTGTGATTTCGTAAAAGTTTTACAATGAAGATATTGGGGGAAATAATTTAAATAATTTGAGAAGCTTGAATTGTAAATAGTTTTCAATAAAAAGAGACTCCTTTTGAGGCAGATAAACAACATACAATATTATTTTAAGGATAATAAATTATCCAATAAATTATCCTATAAATATAATATATATTTATTATTGTTTCTATAGTGGCAGAAACAATGGTGAATTATCAATGAATTATCACTAGACGCCTTGAAAATATAACATTTACATCTTAACATCGGTTAATTTAAGAAAATGTCAGTCACTTAAAAATGTTATGAAATATAAATGTATTGATTGTAATGTTTTTGAAAATATCTGTGGTCCTGTGTAGTATTCCTTCAAGAGTTTTATATTATAGTCATTGCAAAATATTCGAAAATACCAAAAATGAAGATATTAATATAATTGTAGTATATATAAAGGAGTAAAAATCTTAGAGTATATTTTGAGGATGATTGAATTTCTTAAGCAGTTTGGAAAGAAATGCTTACATTGAGGGGGGTAAAATACCAAAAAAAAACCTATCAAGTTTCAAGTTTCAGGTTTATTGAGTCTTTTTTTTTCATACATAAATTTGGATATACAAGAATCATAATAACAGAAACACTTAAAACTATGATGTATTGTTTTAATAGTCATACATTTTGTACAGCATCTTGCTTATTATTTATTATTGATGACATATATGTTTACCATAAAAGTTATATTCGTGTTTGCTCCCGACACTTCAGTAATTTGAGAGCATGTCTCGTGTGTATTTTTACTTAATTCTAACATTAAATCTAAACTTAATCTAACCTAATCTAAATCTTAATCCTAATCCTTCGTCGAGATATACATCCAGTCAGCCACAAAACTCATCGGACTTGCCACTGCGAAATAGTCAATATGAAAAACCCCCCAATTAGTCAAAGTATGTTAAATTATCTAATTGGTGTAAGCTTATATTGCTACTTCGTTCGGTATCAGTTCAATTGAGTTCTGAGCTGGGGATTGATTGTATGACTCAACGAAATGCTTCCTTAATTTGAAAATTAAAAAAGAGAAACAAATAAACAGTTATCCCCTATGAATACTAGGAGAAACTCTATTGTAGAATTCTGGACACAAGGTAGAGGCTAATTCCAGAGAAAGGTTGACACCAAGCGGAGATATATAATTCGTATCCTATGAGTTATATATGATTTGCTTTAAATACGTTTTAAATTTGAATGCTGTGGCATCATTTTGGCCTTTTTATGTAATACTTAAGAATTATAATTGAATGTATCACAAAGTAATCTAACATCGAAAATTTTTTTTAAGATTAAATAAAAAGTTTAGCATTCATTAAGGTGTAAACCCTATTAGAGTATATGTTGGGGATGATCGTAATAGTTTTGGAATATCTGCGGTCCTGTGTTGTATACCTTAAGGAGTTTTAAATTATAGCCATTGCAAAATACTCTAAAATACCAACAATTAAGATATGAATAGAATTGTTGTATATATTAAGGAGTAAAACTCTTAGAGTATATTTTGAAGGCTGAAAGACTGTGAGACATACTGTGAGAGGCTGAAAGACCAAAATATATAAACTGGTCGTTATGTGTTGTATATGAGTCTTCCATTATTACTTAAAATAAATTTAAAATATTTTTTTGCAATATTATTTTGGCTTATTTAAGTATTACTTAAGAAGTATTATTGAATATAACGGGTGATCCAAGTAAATATACTTTTTTCAATAGCCTTTTTTTGACAGATCACGTGTGAGTCGTGTCATGCTGTCATGTTATCTTTGTTAGGTATTGTTTGGCATTTCATCATGGAAAGACTTACGCCTGAACAACGTTTGCAAATCTTTCAACTTTATTACGAAAATTCACGTTCTGTGAGGAATGTGTTTCGTGCACTTCGCTCAACTTATGGTCAACATAATCGACCCACTGAGCGTACTATTTGCAACACCATCACCCATCTTGAGACCCAACATTAATTATTGGATAATATTCGACCGAATAGACCACGTCCAGCACGCAGTGAAGAAAATGTAGCGGCCGTAGCTGAGAGTGTACACGAAGACCGTGGAGAGTCGATTCGGCGCCGTTCGCAGCAACTCGGACTGTATAATTTTTTTTTGAGATGAGTTATTGCCAAAAAGAATACAAACTGCAAATGTCCGCTAAATTTCTTAGAAAATGTGGTGTTTATGTGTTAAATAAGTCTTTTTGGGAGCGAAATCTACAGGTGTACTATAACAAAATATTAACTAATTTAAAAAATTTTTACTGCGATGAATCTTAATCAAATACAAACTGCAAAGATTTAGTTAAAATGCTTAGAAAATATGGTATTTATGGCTTAAATAATGTATGTTCAAAACATATCGCGAATTTTGTATTCTTTCAAAAAGTACTTATTTATTCATGAATATCTATTTTGTCCCCTTCAAAGTAATTCCCCTCGGATATAATACACTTCTGCCGACGTTTTTTCCAATCCTCGAAGCACTTCAATCCTCTTTCGAGGCCGTCTTTATCTCCCCAATCGTGGCGTAGGGTCGTCCTTTCATGGGCCTTTTTAGTTTTTTAGAACGACTTGGCGCATTGTACGTCGATATCTTAAATTGAAAGCATACAAAATACAGCTTGTGCAAGAACTGAAGCCGCCCGACCTTCCCAAGCGACATCGCTTCGCTCTATGGGCTCTTGAAAAGTTCCAAGAAGATCCGATGTTTTCGAGCCAATTTTTGTTCAGCGATGAGGCCCATTTCTGGCTCAATGGGTATGTAAACAAGCAAAATTGACGCATTTGGGACGAAGAGCAACCTGAAGAGATTCAAGAGCTGCCACTTCATCCAGAAAAAACAACGGTTTGGTGTGGTTTGTGGGCCGGTGGAATCATCGGTCCACATTTCTTCAAAAATGATGCCGGTGAGAACGTAACCGTCAATGGCGACCGTTATCGTGCCATGATAACCGACAATTTGATGCCTTAAATTGAAGCTCGTGATCTCGGCGACATTTGGTTTCAACAAGACGGCGCCACTTCCCACACATCGCATCAATCCAATTATCGGTGAGCAGATAATTTCACGTTTTGGGCCGGTCGATTGGCCACCAAGATCGTGTGATATCACACCGTTAGACTTAAAGTCTAAAGTTTATGCGGACAAACCCTCATCGATTTAGGCCTTGGAGCAAAACATCACCCGTGTCAGTCGCCAGTTACCAGTCGAAATGCTCGAACGAGTCATCGAAAATTTGACTCAACGGATGGAACATCTGAGACGTAGCCGCGGCCAACATTTGATAGACATAATCTACAAAAAATAAATGCCAAAGAATGTTCTATCAAATGATAATAAACATTCCCCATTCAATTTGAATTTTCTGTTTTTTTTCTTTAAAAAAGTAGGGAACCTCGATATGGGTCACGCTATATTAGAATGTAAACTGACATCGACACATTTTTTGGATATGATAACAAGTTTAGTATACATTAAGGTGTAACACTATTAGAGTATATATATGTTATGTTTTTGGAAATATCTATGGTCCTTTGTTGTATACCGTAAGGAGTTTTATATTATAGTAATTTGAAAATATTTCAAAATAACATAAATGAAGATATTAATATAATTGTAGTATATATTAAGGAGTAATATATATATATGTCCGTCTGTTCGTCCATCGAGGAATTTGTGTTGTATACCTTAAGGAGTTTGATATGGTACGAGAACTACAGTCATTGCAAATATTCTAAAATACCAAAAATGAGGATATAAATATTTTTTTATTATTATTACTCTTTATTTATAAAATAATATTTACTTGTTTGTAATTTGTACTACAAAGAGATGGTTAACTTTATATCTTGAATATTGCTAATTTAATATTATAAAGAACTAGATTTCATATACTAAAAGGAGAAAGGAGAAGGATGAAAAAACCTTCAATAAATTATAGAGGATATTAATATGATTTGTGCATAAGTTAAGTGGAATCGATTTTCTTGTGATTTCGTTAATTTGTGCAATTTCCGGTCTTTATGTTAACTATTATTAAATTACTGAAATATTAAATTTTGGTCAGGAATTGACCTTTGGTGTGTGCAAGCCAGACAGACAGGAGAATATACGAGTATATAGCTCAAATGGCTTATGAAGTCCTAAAATGGATCTCCGCCACAAATACCTATTATTCTGGACTTTCAGTTGTCACTGTTATTAATTTAAATTATTCATTCGAAAAATTCACTGGATTCTATTACGTGGTTCACAGCATGCCAAGTTTTATGTTCTAGAGAAAAACGTAGCATAAGTGGAGGATGACGTTAAGAAATACATACATACAAAATTTCAGAAATATGAGGAATAATTTGTAATTTTATTAAGTTGTTCATATCGAGTCAAGCTTTAAATTATATGCAAAATTATAGCACACAAAAAGGAGTGGAAAAGGCAATTATAGCATATGCTGAAGAAGACATTTAGAAATTAACACAAAATCCCTCTAATTTTAGGACAAATTTGCTTAAAAAAATATAAACATTTTGAAATGAAAATTTGGAACAGAATTTATGAATTTTGCTAAGTGAAAGCGATATTTTCGTCCATTTAATGCTATTGGCTCTGTATATTGAAGAATTTCATATTTTATGGAGAATTATAATATATATTTTTAACTCAATACATTGGGTGGTGTAGTTTAAAAAATATACATTTGCTGTAGCATACTTTATGGATGATATCTTCAACATGTGCAGAAGTAGAGTTTTTCTACGGTTTTTTGTGATACCCTCTCTTTAGTATTGGATGGTATATGTATTTATATAATTTGCTACTGGCCAAAAGTGTAACACATCGAAGGAGTGAACTAAGTCATTTAAGTAATGTCCATCCTATATTTCGTATTTTATATTCATTCATTCCGAAACACTGTGCCTCGTACGCTTATGTGAAATCTTTTTGCATATATCTATATATATAAAAGTGAGCATGTGCGTGTTCTCAAGTTTTAAATAATATTAAGAAAATTTATGTAAATGTTTAAATAAAAATTGCAAAAAATATATATGAAAAAAAAAAAACGTTAAGCAAACAATAATTACATACATACAACTTCACACGTCACTTTCCCAGTCCCAGATAAATGTTCAAGTAAAACCTATAAAAACCTCTCTTCTAGGAAAATGAGCCAAAAGGTCACAAGTGTAAGAAAAGTACTCATATGTGTTGGAAAGACACATTAAAGCACCTCAAAAAAATGGGGCTATAAATTTTATTGCATAGCTTGAGGCAGTTCTTGTGCAAATTTCTAAAGAAATCTGTCTTTCCCACACATAAATCTAAAGAAGCAGGGAAGTGAAAAGCTTATAGGAGAGAGAGAGAGAGAGAGAGAGAAAAAAACAACCATAATAATCATTAAAAAAACTGTGAAATTACCTTTGCCTCCACTTCCTCCGCCCTTCCCCTCCTTAGCTGAGTTATATGAGTAAAAATAATGTTTTATTTAAATTTTAATTAGAAAACACAACACAAAGTGTGGCAGTGGCACCCCGCTTTACCCCCTAATGCCATAAAGTATGCTTTATTTTTTAAATTAATTTTTTTCGCCTTTCCTTATACTTTTGTTTGTTTCTTGGAAACTTTTTTTTTGTTTTTTCAGGTTTTAATTATTTCATGTACCCCAAGCAAAAGCAACCAGACCACAACGAAAGGGTTTTGGGTCAAGTAACTTATTACTTCAAGTTTGAAGATGCAGATGTCTGGATTTTAAAGACGGAAAGTGGGGGTGGGGGAGAGAAGAGAAAAACATTATAAAAAAATGCATATAACTTTTTCTCTTAGCTTTTGCTGAGTTTAATAAAATGCAACGTCATTTTTTAGGTGTGTGTGTGTGTGCCTTAGGTTAATATGATTAGTGTTTAATTAAAAAAATTTACTTTTCTTATATATAAAAACCTTTTTTATTTTGGGGTGAAATAAACTGCTGCTTTTAATTTTATCAACATAAATCTTTGTTCTCTTTGCCCTAGCTTAGATACAAGTAATAGCATACTTTTAGGGGTTTGTTTTAGAACTATAGCATAATATGGTATAGTTTAAGGGATATTTAAGTGAATGATTTAGGGGTTATTTTTATGGCAAACTATTAAATGTAAAATCCGGGATTTTTGCGGGGGTGGTTTCTTCATGTTCCTTAAGTGAGGAAAGAGAATTTGCAAATAACATTTGTTAATAAATACTTCATTTATAAGCTAAGGAAAAGGGAGTTTTCTAAGAAAATGTAGCAATTTTTAAAAACGAATACAGTTTCTGAGAAATAAATATTCATTAAATGCAGTTTCATATCTTAATCCCATTAATTTCATTTGGTTTATGGAAGTAAATACACTCTTTTGCAAGAAATATTTATTCAAAGAAATTATATTTCTTAATTTCGTTCAATTAATTTAGTTTTCGGGATGTGAATTGTATTTGCAATATAAAATGGAAGCGAAAGGAAAAAAATTCCGTAAAAGATTTTTTGAACAAAAAAACTAATGGTGATTTCGTTTCTGGAAAAAATGTTGCCCCGTCGACGTGAAATACTAGAAAATATTTGCACCTTTTAAGCCGAACTGATGCAGTCCCTTGAATTAAAAATAGCTCATTTTTTCAAAATTCCAAAGTGTTGCATAAAAGTACAGTTTTTGGGAAAAGGGCAATGAAAATGTTGCACTTTTTTGCACAAAAGAAATTGCCATAAATGTTATTTGATTTTCTGAACGCAGATATAAGTTACAGCAGCAAATTCTTAAAGGATTGGCGAGTACAATAGATTAGCTAGAGAAGAATAGCCATTTTAAAATTAATTATAAAATATTTTATATCATTTCAAAAGCATATCCACAATTTTCTCAAAACTAAATCACATTAAATTTCCTTATTCAATTAATTAAATTTGGTTTTGGATTATTGATTTTTTTTTGGGATGAAAGACAATGATTTATTATGCTTCAATGTCTACATCTCCTTGCTGTTTTGCTTCAAATTAGTCTGTTTATTTATTTCATTAAATGATTGATGTACAATTGTTGCCGAAATAAAATCCCAAAAAATTTTATCTTTGATGTGGTTAGCAAAGAATTCTATTTTACATTCACTTCCTTTGTAACATACCAATTTATCATAATGGAATGGAATGTAATTTAATTTATTTATTTTGTATTTAATTGAAAACTACAGAAATATCAATTAAATTATTTAAAGCACAGCTTTAGGCGAAATATCGGCAACTTTTTGGAGATTAGAAGATTTTTTTATAAATAAAAGGTTTAAAAGAATAGTGTTGGGCGAAATATTAGTAATTTTTTGAAGATAAGCAAATATATGAACATTTGAAGCATATTTTTGGTTAAATATGAAACAATTTTTGGAAGGTAAGGAAATCTGTGAACATTTTGAAGTATATATTCAGGGCGAAATATCAGATGAAACAAATCTGATTGACTTTGCATAATCATATAAATTGATTAAAGCATAGTTTTAGGCAAAATATAAGCAAAATTTGAGAACAATTTTAATGAAATAATGGTTTTAAAGAGTAGTTTTGGTCGAAATACTAATAAGTTTTTGAAGCTAAGCAAATCTATAACAAATGTTTAATAGCTTTAAAGCATATTGTTGACAAAATATCAAAAATGTTGGTGGAAATAAGAAAAATTATACAAATTTTAAATAAATTGAAGCATATTTTTGGGGCGATATATCAACAAATTTGATGCAAATAAGAAAATCTACGATTTGCAGAAATATAATTTAAAAAATGTTAAAAGTATTGATTCGTTTCTCATCAGAACCTCTTTTAAGATAAGCAAATCTATGAAAATTGCCAAATAAAATTTAGAAAATATATTTAACAAATGCTATCGCGTTTATAGTGATTTTAATTTAATTTATTTGTTTTAAATTTAATTAGGAGCTATAAAAAATCAATTAAATTAGTTAAAGCATATTTTTAGACGAAATGTCAGCAAAATTTTTGATGTGAAGAAAATCTTGAATCTTACATTTTTAAAAATGAAAGGCTTTAAAGCATATTTTTGAACGAAATATAAACAAATTTTTGAAGCTAAAATAAATCTATGAAAATTGTATGTACATTAATGGTTTTCAGGAAATTTCAGAAAGTTTTTCGATGATAAGAAAATCTATGACAATTTTAAATAAATTAAAAATTTCGAAGCATATATTTGGGGGGAAATATCAAAAAATTATTGAAGATGAGGTAATATACGAAAAATTACAGCAAAAATGTTAATTCGCTTCTATTGCTGTTCCTGGATAAATATCAGAAATTTTTTGAAGATAAGCAAGTCTATGCAAATTTCAGAATTCAGAAAGAAAATTAAAACAAATCCTATAGTATTTGTAATTTTATTTATATGTTTTGTATTTAATTGAAAACTATAGAAAAATCGATTAAATTATTTAAAGTATAGTTTTAGGTGAAATATCAGCAAATTTTTTAAGATAAGAAAATATAAGAAAAGTTTTACTAAGTGGAGCTTTTAAAGCATATTTTTGGTGGGGGCGAACTATCATAAAATTTTTTACGATATCGAAATCTATGAAAATTTTATGTAAATTAATGGTTTTAAAGCATATTTTTGGTTAAATATCAGATTTTTTTTCAAAATAAGAAAATCTTTGAAAACTTTATATAAATTAAAGGTTTAGAGCATATTTATGTGGCGAAATTGCAGCAAATTTGCTGATAATGAGGAAATCTAGCAACAATTGCAGAAAGTTAATTACAAAAAATATTAAAAATATTTATTCGTTTCTATTTTTTCTTCCTCTTGAAATATTAGAACATTTTGACAAATGCTATCGCTTTTTGATCGCGTTTATAATTTAATTTATTCGCTTTATATTTACTTAAAAATGATAGAAAAATAAATTAAATTATTTAAAGCATAGTTTTAGGCGAATAATAAGAAAATCTAAGAAGAGTTTTAATAAATTAAAGGTTTTAAAGCATATTTTTGGGGTGAAATAACAGAAAGTTTTTGAAGATAAGCAAAACTATAAACATTTTAAGTAAATCAATGGTTTTATTTGCAGAAAGTTACTTAATAAATAAAATATTAATTCGTTTCTATTGGTGTTCTTAGTGATATATAGGAACATTTTGAAGAATAAGCTAATTTATGAAAATTAAGAAAATATGTATATTTTACAAATGTTATGCTTTTCTGATCGCATTTGTAATTTAATTTATTTGTTTTATATTTAATTGTAAACTATAGAAAAATCAATTAAATTATTTAAAGCATAGTTTTAGGCAAAATATAAGCAAAAATTTTAAGATAGGCAAATTTAAGAAGTGTTTTAATAAATTAAAGGTTTTTAGGGCGAAATATCAGTAAGTATTTGAAGATAATTAAATTTGTGAACATTTTAAATAAATGAATGGTTTTAAAGCATATTTTGGTGGGAAATATGAAAAGTGTCTTCGAAAATAAGAATCTACGAAAATTTTAAATAATTGAAAGGTTTTGGAGAATATTTTCGGGGCGAACTATCAGTAAATTTTTTAAGATAAGGAAATCTATTTAACAAATGCTATCGCTTTTCTGATCGCGTTTGTAATTTAACTTATTTGTTTTTGTTTTTAATTGAACTCTATAGAAAAATCAATTAAATTATTTAAAGCATAAGTTTAAGCGAAATATCAGCAAATTTTTTTAAGATATGAAAGCTCATTTTTTGTGCCAAATATAAGCCAATTTTTGACGTTAAAACATCTATGAAAATTTTATATAAATTATAAAGGTTTGAAGCATACTTTTTGGGGCGGAATTTCTGAAAATTTTTTAAGATTATAAAGTATACGAAAATTTGCAGAAAGTTAATTGAAAAAATCCATAAATATTAATTTGTTGTTTCTGGTGAAATGACAAAAAATTTTTGAAAATGGGAAATTCTATGAAATTTGCAAAAACTAAATTAGAAAAAATATTTAACAAATGCTTTTGCGTTTTTGAACGCGTTTGTAATTTAATTTATTTATATAGAAAGGTGAATTTTGAATAATGTTTTTGGATACGAAACCCATGAATGAACCATATATTAATATTCAATAAAATATTACTGGCGAATTTTATTTTTTTAACCATTTTTAGTATTTTTTTAACCATTTTAGAAAATTTTTATCTTTTTATATTATATAGAAAATTGTATTGTTTTATGTAAAAATCAAAATAAAAAAAAATAATTTTTTCCAAAGAAATGATATGGATAATTTAATGAAAAAGTCCACAATATTTAGAATAAAATATAATTTTATTAAATAATTTGATCGGTTTGGGAAATTTGGATATTGAACATTTGCATGGAATTTTCTCAAAATAAACAGTGAAGAAAATTACAAACGTATTTTTTCAAACTTCAACTAACTTATTCTACTCGTATGACATTTTGTATATTATTGGGAATCAATATTTTATTAAAAAAAATTAATAAATTTATGCTTCTTACAAGAATATTTCATAATTCACGAATTATGGAAATATTGAGATCTTGGTATTTTTCTTTTCAACATACGAGTATTACCGGAAAAGGACGTATATTTCGTAACAAACAATGTGACTACTATATGTTTTAAAATAAAACAAATATTTTTCTTCTTTTTTTTTATTTTTACATTACACTCTCCTTTGAGAAAAAGCCATTAACTAAATGAAATTTGAAATCCTCTGCTTCATTTTGATTACAAAAGAATGTAAAGAAAATATACTTTCATTTGCCTTTGCCTTAAGTAATACCAGAATCACTCCTTATCTTTGGAAATGAAATTTTAAAATTTTATTTAAAACATTCCAAATGGAAATGTTGAAATTACTGAGTAATCGTATCTTTCGTATTCTCAATACAGCCAATACCAATTTCAGATTTTTTATTTTTCATTTGTTTATTTATTGAATCGAAATTTCGTTTTTCTGTGTTTGAGAAACATCTGCAGAATTTTAAAGAGAAAAAAGGAAAATATAAACAAAACGTAAATAAACAATTTTAAAAATAAACTCGTCTAGTTTCATCATCGATTGTGTCTGTGTTTGTTTTTGAAGTGAGAGTTTATTTTGAAAAATTGTATTTTTGTGGTTTATTTCTTAGTTTTGTTTCTTCGTTAAAATTCCTGAAAATCTGCTCTAGAGAAGGAAGCAGATATCGTATGATAAAAAACAAATAAACAAAAAAAAAAGGATGCACAAGTAAAGGCAATGAAACTGAGGATTATTTATTACGATGTCAAGAAATTTAGGACATATATTTAAAATACGGCATCACTTTGTATATTTTACTTTTCGACAAATTTGTATGATAGAAACCTATGCTTTCAAAACAAAATGTTTGAAATAAACAAGTTTATTTTAATGGCGGGGATATGAACCAGGCTTTTCCCGTCTGCTTTAATCATAACAGTACTCTGAACTCTTTGAGCCATCAGAAAGGATATTTACGAAAAGTCTTCAGATGGCTTTTGCTTTGTACTCACTTTTATCATTTGCGATTATCTTTCTTGCTGGGAGCCAAATTGAAAAGGAGGGTAACCTGGGTTTAAATAATTTCATTTTAATAAAATTAAGAAGAATGCCTTTAAAATTAACTACACCGTAAAAATATTTTATTGTTTTTTAGTCATAGAAAATTATTCTGTATGTGATAGGATAAGTTCTTCTTAACAATATAGAAAATTTTATTTTGGAAAATTCTGTTAACAATAAAGTTGAAATTTCTTTGGCTAAAATAGTATGAAACAAAGTTCTTGTTTGTTTAACGACCAAATTATTTTCAGAGTAATAAACAAATAATTAACATATTCGTTTATTAAAAAAAAATATTTTTAAGAATTGTTTAGACAATTACGAATTGCAATTAACGGATGAAATGCTAAGGATTTTAGCTAAAAATCAGAATCAACGTTAAGAGATGTTAAACTTTTTTACTCGTACTTCTCAAGCAACGCGATGCATTTGTTTTTAATTTTTTACCAAACTGGATACATTTTGACTTATCCAATAAAACAATATATTTTTTTTAAAAATCACTCATCACAAACACACTTTTTCAAACTGTTTAAAGTGTATACTTCACTATGGAATGGTGGTCAGTAGATCGGTTGAACCAATTTTTTAAATAATTTAAATTGGTTGATATCAGTTGACCGTCAATTACAAAAACAATATATATGTATATAATATTTTTGGTCATAATAATAATGCCATGGATGAAAGGGCGATGATGCTCGAAAATATAACGAGTGCAGGTGTACCTAACCGCGTAGAGGAAATTATTATTAGGTCATTTATTTCTATTTTATCGCTACTAAAATCTTTTTGGATATAAGTAAAATCTGATTTTAATTGTTTTGTACTTTCCAAATGTCGCCAATAAATTGTCCACGGTAGAAAAGTGGTTGGTATTTGTACTACTTAGAAGAGCAATTATTTTTCTTATCGCTGTTTTTCTAAACGATTACTTCCTGTGGGACTGCTCAAAATTCCAGTGGTTTTTATGTATATTCCTACAAATTATTATTAAAATAATTAGTTTTTGGTATTAGTTTTAAATTTTTAGGTCAGTTGTAGATATTCGGGTTACATGGCAATTATTTTACTTATTTTTTCACGATTAACAATTTTATTTGTCCTAACATTTTATTTTTAAATTTTGTAGTAAATTATTGGATCATATGTAAATTTTCTGGTTATTTTTATGGCAATTTTACATGCTAAGTGAAGGCAATGACTAGGGGCAAGAATTTGATCTTCCAGTATTTTTTTTTATCAAATATTATTATAATGATATTTGATAAAAAAATACTCTGGGAGAGAAATACTCTACACTGAAGAAAAAAATTTGTCATAAAATTAAAGAATTGCTCCAAAGACGTCCTTTGTAATTAAAATTAAGAAAATTTACTTAAAATTAAGTAAATTACTTAATATTAATGAAATTATCAATATTTTAAGTACAAAATGTACTTTTTTCAAAAGCTAATGCCGTCTTTGGAGCCATTCTTTAATTTTATGATAATTTTTATTTCGTGTAGAGAGCTAGCATGCACTATTTTGAAGCAAGTAACCTGGGTTCAAATCCTCGTCGGATCGAAATAAAAAATAAAAAAGTCTATAAAAATAAAATTTAAAAATGAAAAATTAAGAGAAAAACACGAAAGAAAAAATATATTTTTTTTTCATTTTTCTAACCTGATGAAACAAATCCAAAAAAGGAGGCATTCTTTTTTCAGAAATTCAGAATTAGTTCCGGAAGTCTGATCCCTTTATAAAAAGAATCGGTTAAGGAAGCGAGTGAAGAATTAGTACACACAAAGCTGCTTAATTCCCTACTCGATTGCTTTTTCGGAAAATTTTTTTTCTAAGTACGTATAGTACTCGTTGGTTAATATTAGGATCGATTGGAAATTTTACGGAATAAATTGCCTTAATATCCATTTAAAAAATCCAAATGGCTTTAGAAATATATTCGTCTAAAATCACTGCATTATGTAGTGAATCATACAATAATTTTTTTTCTTGACTCTTAAATACGGTGTTGATTTTTTTTCAAATTTCACTTTCTTTAATTTAATGAAATCTACCAGTAATCTTAATAACATTTAAAATAACTACATTCGGAACTTAACTGAAGATGATATTGCCGCAAAGAGTATGTACTTTTAAATTGGATCAATTGAATTGAAAGAAAATATATTTGCAAAACACATTTTTAAATATTCTATATTTGTGAACAAATATATTTTATTTGAAAATCAATATATATTAATATATTATAACAAAATATATTAGCGAACTGATTTTCACAAATAAAATATTCGTTTACGAACAAACAAAGTAATTGTTTAAGAAGTTTGCCAAATATATTTTATTTAAAAAATATTTTTTTTAACTTTGCTGACTTTTTCGAACATAAGTTAGTTTTTCATAGACTTCATGTTATACTTTATTGTGAATAATGTCATAAGCAGCACTAGCTTTTAATGCATTTTAAAGCACTACTAGATTTTAATTTCTAAATATTCCAATTCATGACTTTTTGCCAATCCATCAATACAATTTATAGTTAAAAGAGATTATACGATATACATTTTAATCAAATTTGACAAATATATAAAATTTTTAAAAACAAAATGCACTTTGAACTTCTGAAAAACAGAAAACTTCATACACTGCCAAAATACTTAAATAAATTTAATCTTTGTTTCGGAAATATTAGTTCCAAATAAAAAAATATTAGAATGGAACATAGTTTTGTTTAGAACAATATCCTCCCAAACATATAATTTTTATGTGTGGAGTGTTCCCTAAACATATGTATATTTCAAGCAGAATATGTTTGGGGCAATATACTACAGAAGCGATTTTTTTCGACGTGAATGAATTTAATACGAGTTTTATTTTCTTTGAATGTATAATTCCCGAGAAATTTCTTTCTTTTATTTTTATTATTATGCTGTATTGTGTTTAGAAATAGTTTATTAACATATACACAACTGTATGTATATACACTAACTGGGATTTGAACCTGACTCTATTGCTTTGTTTTGTCATAACAAGAAGTGCCTTTACAAGACTTCTACTTTTGAGTGGTTTATACTCACGAACGCTCTTTTTAGCTAATTTTTATACCCTCACTTTAGTGTGACGAGGGTATATATCATTTGCTACGGAAAAAAGTGTAACACGTCGAAGGAGTGACCTAAGACCCCAAGTATGTTCGGAGGAAATCCGTTTTGGGTCATTTTAAGTCGAATGAGCAATGTCCGTCCGTCTGTCTGTCTGTCTGTCTGTCTGTCTGTCTGTCTGCTGGCTGGTGCGCACGATAACTCTCGAAAGGAGTAACCAATTGACCTCAAATTTGGTATGTGGTAATATTTTTTTCTATCTCCGGCTAAGTTCGAAGATGGGCCATATTGGTCCACTCCTTCTAGTACCTCCCCCACAAAGGGTTAAAATGTTGTGAAATATTGATTCTTTAATAACTGCTATACTACTTATTCGAATCTTTTGAAATTCCACACATAGTATTAGCTTATTAGTCGTTATCAACTCGAGAAAAATGGGCGAAGTCGCCACGTCCCTTTTGGTACCTCCCACACAAATGCACCATTTTGCACCAAAAGTTAACAGCTTATAACATTAATAACAGTGTATAAAAATACTTGAAATTTTGTACAGTATTATGCTTTTATATTGCCTACAGTCCAAGGAAAAATGGGTGTTGTTGTCTCGCCCCTTTTGGTACCTACCACACAAAGGTACCTTTTTGCACCAAATGTTAACAGCTTATAACATTAAAACCAGTGTATAAAAATACTTGAAATTTTGTACAGTGTAATGCTTTTATAGTGTCTATAGCCCTGTGAAAAATGGGCGTTATTGCCACGCCCCTCTTTGTACCTCCCACACAAAATGCCCAAATCATACCACAATTTAATGTCTCATAACGTTTATACCAGTGCACATAAATGCTTATAAGTCGGCACAGTGCAATGAATTTAAAGTATCTAATGTTCAGCAAAAAAAGTGTATTTGATAAACCTCTTCTGGTACCTCCCACACAAATTGACAGAATAATTCGAGTAATATTCAATATTACATTACTCACAAAGTGAGGGTATACCTTAGTCGGTTTACCCGACTGAAACTTTCTTACTTGTTTTTTATCATATTTGTGAAATTTTATAATATTTTTGGACTGGGGTAGTACTCCATTCTAATAATTGATCGAAAATTGTAAAGTAAGTCGGGAGAGGCATTCACCTTTTTTTAGGACCGTGCAGAACTTTTGATTGGGCTTAAGGATAAATATCTGTAAAATCTTTAACACCTGTTAAGTTCATTTATCCTTTATAACGGTATTTTTAATAGAATTCCTAAAAAAAGAGCAACTATTTTGTAAAATATCGCATATGTTTCTTAAAAATAGTGAATGACGGGGAAATCTTTCTTAAATACCTAAACACTGTTTCTAAAATAAAAGTTTATTTTTGCCGGTTAACAAATTTGAGTTGGTCACGCTGCTGTACGTGACTTCATTGGTTTAATATTTCATCATGGATAGACTTACACAAGAGCAACGCTTGTAAATTTGTCTTACACGAGAGCAACGCCTGCAAATTGTTGATATCTCACGAATATGGAAAATGTGTAAAATTTTCCAATAATTTCACATAATGTTCTAAATAATTGTTTACACGGGGCAAAATTGCCTTTTTTGATATGTTTGAATCGAAAGAAAATATATTTGGAACACAAATTTTTAAATATTAAATATTTCTGAGCAAATAAATTTTATTTGAAAACCACTAAAATATATTTGGAACTCGTATATTAATATGTTACAACATATAATATTTGCAAACTAAATTTCTCAAATAAAATATGTATTTTAATACAAATAAAATTATTGTTTAGGAGTTGCTTCAAATACATATATTTTATTTAAAAAAGATTTTCGAAACTTTTGTTGAATTTCTCGAATTTCAGTTTTAATTTTTTTTTGGTTGTGAATAGAACCTCCCAGTTATGATACCAAATGCAGCATTAACTTATGTTTTAAATCAATCGTTCAAAATTTCTGAGTATTCCAAGCCATCATTAGTTGTCCATCCTCCAAGTATATATTTCGATCCAAGATTATATGATTTCAATTATTATTATTTATTATATTTTCGACATGAAAAATTTCTAAAAAATTAACTTTGAATTACTGAAAAATGTAAGACAATTTAGGTATTTTCTGAATACTTAAATGCAAATAAATATTTGTTTCGTAAAAAATAGCCCAAAATAAACACATATTGGGATATAAACAAAGATTTGTTTAGAACAACATCTTCCCAAATATATAATTTTTGTGTGTACCAAATAATATATGTTTATAGTGTACTCTAAAGATATATATATTTCAAGCCGAATATGTTTGGGACAATATACTACAGAAGCGATTTTTTTTCAGCGTGTAGAGATCTTGTGATTTAACCAAATTTGGTTATATTCTTTGGGGATATGTAAAGTCACTCGTCTACGCCAATAAACCAGAGATAAATCAATGTCAGGAAATCAATACGCCCAAATAATATTTGAATATTAATTGCATTTATCCATTAAAAGCCAGTTTAATTAATACTAACAATATTTGGATTTCCTCAATTTTAGGTGGAAGTTCTAGAACACTAAAATAACACCAGTTCTAATCTGAAAAACAGTTTATATTTCATTTTTATATATTTTATTATTACTGATAACAGGATTTGAACCTGACTCACTCGCTCTGCTTTTATCATAACTGTACACTGGACGAACTGAGCCGCAGTAAGCTTTAAAGAAGTGCATTATTAAGGTAACTTTTGCTTTCCAGTACTTTGTACGAGAGAGTAGAAGGAAAAGAACATTCTTAATAATAGTTTTAAGAAACAATTTCTAAGTATATTTTTGTCAATTAAAGTAATTTCTTATAGTATCTTTTGGCGAGGAATATTTTTCTCAACGATGCCCACTAAAAATTTCGACGATATATATGATTTTTAATACTTTTTCGGGGGTAAGGGGGTGAGAAGCGTGGACGACTGTTTTGAGAGAAAAAATTCTCCAAATTTATTTCGATCTTTGGACTGAAGCGTACGAGTATATTCCGAAGTCAACCACTTCAAAATCACCAAAGAGATAAGTAACCTCTCTGATTTCCCGGTCGAATATCGCAAAAAAAAGAGTTAACATAGAATCGAAAGAAAATATATTTGGAACACAATTTTTTAAATATTATATATTTCTGAGCAAATAAATTTTGTTTAAAAATCAATAAAATATATTTGGATCACATATAATAATATACATATTACAACAACATATATATGTAAACTAATTTTCTCAAATAAAATATGTGTTTATATAAATAAAATTTGTTTTAAAGCACAAATTTTCAAATTTCTCTTTATTTCAATTTATCATTTGTTGTCAACCCCATCGTGCACAATGTATCGTCATGCAATATTATACGATTTATAAAAGAATTTTACGAACATTTAAAATTTCCGAAAAAAATTACGTTGAATAACTGAAAACCCTAAAACTTGTCCTTAAATTAAGGTTTTTTACATATTTGCTGAATACATTAATGCAAATATATATTTGTTTCGTAAATAATAGTGCCAAGCAAAAAATATTAGGACGGAAACAAAATTTGGTTAGAACAACATCTTCCCACATATATTATTTTTATGTCTGCTAAATATAATATGTTTAGAGTGTACACTAAACATTTGTATATTTCAAGCGGAATATGTTTGGCGCAATATACTACAGAAGAAGAAAATTGTCACATTATTTTCATAGATTTGGTCACATCTTATACAAAATTTTCTTGGAATGATTTTGCATAGTTTGTTGCAGAAAGAATTTTTTTCCGAAGTTTGTGTGGAAAAATATATTTCATATATCTCAATTCTCTGACGTTAAAAAGTAGGCATATTTGACCTAAGGAAAATCGTATATGTTTCTTAAAAATTAAAATTAGTTTCTTAAAGTTACGAAAATTGTTTCTTAAATATCAAGAAACTGTCTCTTAAATACTGAGGAAATAATTCTTTTAAGAAGAATTTGAGTACTCAAGTAAATTACACGTCAATCAATAACAGAAACATGATTGTTCATTAAAATAAAGAATTTTGTATCATTATTTTGTATTATTTCTTAAAAGTTTCTTAAAATCAAACAAACTTGGTACTCTAATTTAAAGAATCATGATCTTTAACAGACGGATATACTATATGGGGTCTCAGATCAATATTTGGTGGTTTTACAAACGGAGTGAAAAAATGAATATACCCCCCTTCTATGGTGGAGGGTATAAAAAACAGTTTATTTGAATACTGAGTACTCAAGTATTTAAAAATCGTTCCACACACAGATACATTTTTGTTCTTTAAACTGAAGAATTTTATTATTTTTTAATCCAAAGAGACACTTTTTCCAGACAAAAAAAGTTTCTAAAATCTAAGAAACTTCATTCTATAATTCAAAGTAGCATTTTCCTTAACACAAAGATGTTTGAATTAACGACATCTTTCATTTGTTTAAAGAAAATTTTCTTTGGTTATTATTATATTTGCAGCCAAAGAAATTTTCCATAAAAATAAAGAAACGTTTCCTAAAATCTTAGAAACATTTTTGTATCAATGAAGAGGTTTCTTTAATCCAAGAAAACATTTCCTTTAATATATAACAGTTTGTTTGAATTATTGAAACATTTCATTGGTTTAGAGAAAAAAGTAGTTGACTGAAAAATAATGAAACATTTCATTGGATCAATTAACTTTTCTTCCTTGTAAAGAACAAACTTGTTTTGGTACTGATTTCTATCCACGGACAAACAACCATTCTAATAAATACATATTAGACTTAATTGAAGTTTCATTCATATAAATTAATTATTATTATGATTTATTTAATTATAATTTTATTAATACTATGGAAGCTGTCTTCACCTTAAGTATGAAATGTATTGATTTTATTTTTCTTGTCTTTGATTGAAAATACCACATGTTTTTAATACTAGTAAACATATGTTTGTGAGTGATATTATTTTTGATTATAATTTTTTAATATTAATTAATTTGAATTATTACGAAAGTTCATTAATTCACTTCACTTTAGTTATGCAAGTGTACTGATTTTATGTTTGTTACTCGAATTTCCTAATGTCTTTAAATATTTGTGAAGTCTTTCTTTGAAGCAAACAACTTCCTCAATATTTTAAAGAACAAAATCTATTTTTTTATGTATCGGTACAGATTTCTAGACAATTAACATTTCAAATAAATTTTAAACTTAGTTGTTGCAGGTTCATATAAATTAATTAATATTATAATTTATATAATTATTTCATAATATTAAAAAATATATATATAATTATTAGAAAGCTGTGTTCACTTTATCTATACAATGTATTGATTTTATTTTTCTAGTCTTTGATTCGAAATAACATGTCTTTACTATTAGTAGTATTATTTTTGATTATAATTTCATAAATAAATTTTAACCTTAGTTATAGAAATTTCATACAATGTATTTAATATCATGAAATAAAACCTCACTTTAAATATGGAATGGAATATTAATTTTATTTTTTTTGTATTTGATTCGAAATACCTAATGTATGTATTTTATATTTCATTCATAAAGTTTTGTTCTTCGAAACAAAGAATAATTTCTTATATTCAAAGAATATTGAATAGTTAATCAGTCCAAGAGACTTATTCTTTATTCTAAAGATTTTTTATTCCAGTAAAATTTTTCTGAAAAACTAAAGAACTAACTTATTTGTAATTTTTTTATTCCAAAGAAATGTTTCTTTATTTTTAATAGATTTCTGTCAGTAATCATTTGTTTCGTTGTTTTTTTCTGTTTATAATTTCTGCTAACTTTATTTAATTGGAGTTTTTACATTCAGTTTTCCTCTCCTTTAGATATCATTTCAAGTTTCACTTTAACTCATTATTTTTATTTTTTGTTTACAAAAAATTATTTTTCTTTTTGGACTTACTTTTTCCAGAGAACAAACTTTCGTTTTCATGTTGTTTTATTTGGGTGGGTTGGGCCTTGTTGGGTCGTCTTTGATTTTGTTGTTTTTCGAAAAATCACTGAAATCACTTTTTAATGCACTAAGGTTTCTCTTATTTGTTTATTGACAAAATATTTCACTTTTTTGATCTTCTATTAGGAAATTATTTTTCGGTTCATCACTTTTTTGGTTTTGAATGCCTTGAGTTTCAAAATTTTATTGGAATTAATCGCACTTTTTGTTGGGGTGGGAAGGAAATCTAAATATTTTTTTCAACAGAAAATAATTAAATTTTAAACTTTTGTTTTAAAAAATTGAGTTTTTTTAGACGATTATGTTCGAAGAATATTTTTTTTTGATATTTTTTCGGCTTTGTGTTCAAATTTCTCGGGCTATTTCTCTTGGTTGTTGATTTGAAAAATTTCACGCATTATTTTTGTTATGAAATTATTTTTTGATTTTGGAAAACTGTTGATTTTCTGAGACGATATGATGATTTGTTTCTTATTTTCTGCTGTGAATCACTTTATAGTTTATTTTGATTTTCTGAAAAATTTTTTGTTCACAATTTTTATTTTCTTTGTTATTATTCAGAATTTTATGTTATTATTTTTGTTAAAGACACTTTTTTCTCGAATTTTTATTTGTTTATTAAACGTTTTGGCTGTAGTGTATTTTCTCTTTCATTTTTTTTCTTCTCTAAAATGTTTCACTGTTTATTTATTGGTTGGGTTTTGTTAGGGATTTCAGTTGTTTGGGTTTCTCGTTAAAATAAATTTTATTTTTATCCTTTTTAACACGTACACCGAACGAACACACACAGTCAGTCAGACAACAGTAATGCTCCAGAGTGTCCTGCGGTTTAGACTTAGCAATAAGAACTGTTCGTTGATTTTTTGTTGTTTCAACTTTTTGAATGTTTATTTCCAAAAATAGAAGAGAAACGGGCGACGCGGAGAGCAGCAACGAGAATCTTTCACTAAGCTACTTCTGCAGGCGGCAACGATGATGACGACGTCGACTTCGTACGGCGACGGCAGTCAGTGTTTTCACCAGTCGCAGTTCACAGTGTAACGGTACGCTAAAGAGGGGCACCGAGAGAGATATGGGCACAGAGAGCGTACGTACGAACAAACGAACGAGTATAAACAATGCGCGCGCGGGGTTCTATACACAAAGTCGGTAAAGGGGGTTGTTATTTTGTTCGGTCGTTGGTTCGTATATTCGGTTGTCGGTGTAAACAAAGATCAAGTGGCGCACATGAATATATAGTACGACAGACAGACGAACGAACATACGAAGTATGACAAAGATATACAGATGTATTGTAAACAAAGACTCTTGATGAGAAGACTAAAAAAACCTCTCGACAATTTTAACACACTGCACTTCTTCTGCTTCCTCTTATTTTTCTGCTTTCACCTCTTGTTGTTTTGTTGTATGTGCATTTGGTTGGAAGTTATAAAATGAACTGAATGAATTTAGTGGACAACAACGCTTTAGTTCTGCCTCGGTGTGTGAGTATGTGTTGAGCAGATCTGTTAGACATTTAATCGACATGGGATTAGTTAAAAGGGACACTTTTACTGCCTTTGCTTCGTTCTCGTACTCGTACACGCACACACACACACCATACACACTCGCACTCAATCAACATTCAGTCGTATTCGTCTCTGAGGTTTTAAGCAAAAAACCCACACGAAACAGCTCAAATACTTACTCGTACTCTACTACTTAGTTAACCTCTAGTGAAGGAGGAGAAACAGAGAGAGAGCGAGACAATTCTGTGTGTGTGAGTGGTGAGTGCAGTAAGTTGGGTTAATTCCTCTCTCTTTATATGTCTACAATTTAAATTGAGAATTATGGTCCGTACATAAACATACAAACAGGCGAAACGAACGACGACAACGACGAAGAACAGACGAGACAAACAGCCAAACGCCCGAGAGACAAAGAGTCATTGAGGGAGATAAATAGCAGGCAAAAACAACAGACAGGCGAATTGACGGTCTTATGATATGACTAGCTGTTGTTGTTGTTCCAAGTAGATTATTTCCCCTTTTGCCTGGAAGGGCGAGAAAGAGAGGTGAGTTTTGCCACCACCAAGCAAGAGCAAATAACCCACAACAAAACGGAGTGATAAGGATTTAATGTCTTGCCTGTCCTTAGCATGACTCACACTCTTAGGCAAGCGTGTTCAAAACAAATGAGTAGAGAGTGGGCGCTAAAGGTGGTGTTGGTGATGAGTGTGGTGTATTAAACAAATGCTGAGTGCACTTGTGTGATGAGCATTTTGTGTAGGAGTAAGAGACTAAAAGGGGGTTGTTTATGTTAAAAGGTCTCCAGAAATTGGTGGCGGTTATTGTTGTTGTTGTGTTTAATACATTTACTCGCTGTTTTGTTGTTGTTCTTATTTGACTGCTTTTGTGAATCCACCAAAACCCATAAACGTAAGCTTAAATTGTTTGGTTTTGTAATTTAACAAGATTTTGCTCTCACTTCCAGTCTCCCCAACCCCTCTCCAGCGTCAAACCACCACAGAAATCAACACAACACAAAACAACAGATTTTAATTTTTCGCTGTCCCCCTCTCTCACTATATATGTCCCAACCAGCCAAAACAGATTATAATGGTGAGTATAATTATGTGTTGGTCTGTCTCTCTCTCTCTGAGTTCGTTAGAGTGTGTGTGTGTTTTTCTTTGATTGAATGCTGTTTTTAATGTTGTACGCCTGCAGTTAGGCTTTAAAAATAATATAACAAATACAAAATTGTGTTAAACAAGAACAAAAACAATAACTATAAGCAGAAAAGCAAAAGAAAAAAGTTAGAATCGCCATCTCGTCAATAATATAAACTTAATGTCCATAAAATATGCGTCCAACTGTAACACTGCAGGAGTTAGTCCAATTCTTTCTTTGTGTGATGAGGGTGATGGTTGGTGGGGGGGGTGTCCTTTTTGGTTGTTACCATATTTCAATACAATACAGACTACCCGCAGTGTATGTGTACAGTAAAACCTTAGACCTGAGAACAATGGCTGGAAGGGCATAAGCTCGTCAACTTTGTACGAGAGAGATACATATCAATCAAGTTTGTATTTGATTTTGGATTTTAAAGGGATTCACTTTAATTGGGGGTGATTTTAGTAAAACGGAAACAGATACGAAATGAAAAATTGTTTGTTCCAAATTCGAGCAAAAGATTCAGAGGCAAGAAGAGAAAATCAAAATTAATTTAGTTATCATAGATTTAAGAATACTTGCACTTAGGTTTTGGTGTTTCTATCCATAAAGCGTTCGTTTTGGGAAATCCATAGAATTAAAATATACCTAAATATTTGGAAAATACTAGTACTATAACATTGTGCATTAATTATAACATTTAATCCGTTCCGTACAATTTAATCCAACCGTCAGTATACCGATCGATTTAGAATAACTTGCAAAATTGACACTTTATAAAAGAGATAGACCCATTGTTTATTATACCGATCGGCATAGAATCAGCTTTTGAGTCGATTTAGACATGTGCGTCTGTGCATGTATTCTTGTTATCAAAGTGCACGTCGCAAATATGAAGAGATCTTTACGAAAATTCGGTACAGAAGGATTTTTTAGACTAGGGGCGATTCCTATTGAAAATGGGGGCATATCGGTCCATGTCCTTATATAGCCCCCATATGAAGATTCCCACCGATGTCACTTCTTGACCACATTTTTCAACATGCTATCTGGCAGAAATTTGAGAATACTTTATATTGGACCTAAATGTTCCTAGTAAAATTCGGGCATCTTTTGCTATAGCCCCCATATAAAGATTCCCACCGATGACACTTCTTGACGTTCTAGAGAACACATTTTCATTTGATTTGGCAGAAATTTAAGAATTTATACTTTATATTGCAATTAATCGTAAAAATGGGGAACATCGGTCCATGTTTTGATATTGCTTCCATATAAAGGTCCCTTTCTGTTAGACTTCTTGTCGCTCTAGGGGACGCCTTTTTTTGGACCTTAGACAATGATAGATAGTCTCCACTAAAGGGAGGCTATAACAAGTAAGAAAGTTTCAGTCGGGTAAACCGACTATGTTATACCCTCACTTTGTGAGTAATGTAATATGGAATATTAAACGAATTATTCTGTCAATTTGTGTGGGAGGTACCAGAAGGTTTTTAACAAATACACCTATTTTTCGCTGAATAGTAGATACTTTAAATACATTACACTGTGCCGAATTATAAGCTTTTACTTGCACTGGTATATTAACGTTATGAGATATAAAATTTTGTTACGATTTGGCCATTTTGTGTGGGAGGTACAAAAAGGGAGTGGTGGTAACGCCCATTTTTTACAGGGCTATAGGCACTTTAAAAGCGTTACACTTTGCATTGGTACTCACACTGTAAGCTCTTAAATTTTTCTGCAAAATGGTACCTTTGTGTGGGAGGTACAAAAAGAGGCGTGGCAATATCGTCCATTTTTCACAGGGCTATAGACACTGTAAAAGCATTACACTGTACACAAATTTCAAGTATTTTTATACACTGGTATTAATGTTATAAGCTGTTAACTTTTGGTACAAAATGGTACCTTTATGTGGGAGGTACCAAAAGGGGCGTGGAAATAACTTAAATTTTTCACAGGGATATAAGCACTATAAAAGCATTACACTGTACAAAATTTCAAGTATTTGTATACACTGGTATTAATGTTATAAGCTGTCAACTTTTGGTACAAAATGGTACCTTTATGTGGGAGGTACCAAATGGGGCGTGGCAATAATTTCCATTTGTCACAGGGCTATAGACACTATAAAGACATGACACTACAACATTTCAAGTATTTTTATTCACTGGTATTAATGTTATAAGCTGTTAACTTTTGGTGCCAAATGGTACCTTTGTATGGGAGGTACCAAAAGGGGCGTAGCAACATGGCCCATTTTTCTCGAGTCGATAGCGACTAATAAATTAATGCTATGTGTGGAATTTCAGAAGATTCGAATAAGTAGTATAGCAGTTATTAAAGATTCAATATTTCACAACAGAAGAAGTGGACCAATATGGCCCATCTTCGAACTTAGCCGGAGATAGAAAAAAATATTACCACGTCCCAAATTTTAAGTCAATCGGCAGACAGACAGACGGACGGACGGACATTGCTCATTCGACTTAAAATGACCCAAAACGAATATCTGCCGAACATACTTAGGGTCTTAGATCACTCCTTCGACGTGTTACACTTTTTTTCATAGCAAATGATATATGTATACCCTCGTCACACTAAAGTGAGGGTATAAAAAGCATACATTTGCACCACCCTTTATGACAAAAATACAGAGGATAAAATACACAGGCTCGAACTATCTATGGAAGAGCGATCAGTATCGATACCCATTTGGCAAGATTGGTGCGATTTGTCAACACAAGGAAGGTGGGCGGACACTCGTCCTCATCCCAAATATATCTGTACGGCTGGACTGGCAGCATGGTGACACAAGCAGGTCATGAGTGCTTCCGGAAGTATCTGCACAGATGGTACAGGTCTTGATAGTCCGCCTATGTGCCCAAGTTGTGTGGAGGAAGCAGAAGGCGCAAATCATTCCATGCTTCCCTGTCCGAGATTCGAAAAACGGGATGTACCAACAATGGAAAATTCGAACATGTTATATAGCAAGGAGGAATGGTAGAAGATCTCTGTTTTCGATGACGATAACACTGTGTTTGCAAAATGCACTTTAAAAATGTATCCTCGATGAAAGCAACCTACCCCGCATAATTTCGATACGCTAAATCGAATGGCGTTAATAGTTTTTTCTTGTGATTTTGCGTTTTAGAGAAATGTAACCACAAAGTTTGCTGGGTAAACAAAGCGGTTAGTAAATTCAAATACAATTTTAGTATAGAAGGCTTCGAAATAGATGTTCCATGTCAAAGAACAAAATAAAGGAGACACTTCAGTAAGTTGTTCTCTCAAATCGCCCAATTGTCCCTCTCATCACCTTGCCCCCGAAAAACTCACCCCAAAAATAATAATATATCAAAAGTAATTGAAACCGTTGGATTTTTTGCGTAATGTATTCGACAAAAATATTCCTTGTAAAAAATCATTATATAAATCAAATCATTATATATAATCATATAATTATGATATATCTAGAAAACTAATTGATTACCATAACAGTGTATTGAGGGGACCTATAGTGATTTTTTACAAGGAATCTTTTTGTCAAATGCATCACCCAAAAAATTCATCGTTTTCTAACTTTTGATACAACATTATTTTTAGTGGAAGATTTTTGGTGGTAAGGGGATGAGCGGGCTTGTCGGGTGTTGTGGGAGAAATACTTTTTGAAGTATCTCCTATCTTTCATTCTTTGACATGGAACATCTATTCCGTTGTTTTCTATACCAAAATTGTGTTTGAATTTACTAACCTCTTTGTTTACCCAGCAAACTTTGTGGCTAAATATCTCGAAAATGCGATGTCACACAAAAAAAACGGTTAGTGCCATTTGAATTAGCGAATCAAAATTATGCGGAGTACATTGTTTTCATCGAAGATACATGTTTGTGCACACACAGTGCAATTATTGTGGAACTGATTGTTTGATGTCTAACCAAACTCCACAAAGTAATACCTAGCGGCAGTTCCGTGAAGGAAATATGGTCGAAGAAGTGGGTGTGGTTTAGTGCGTAAAAGTCGTGGGTTATTTTATGTACAGGCTCTATACATCTATGGAAGAGTTCAGCAAAAAATAAATAAAAAAATTAAATCGAGTGAAGTTTTGAGGCTTCTGCAGCGTGAAAAGTAAAATAGGATGGCATTCTGTATGGGCGCTATATTCAAACATGAGTCCATATTATTCATTATCAATTCCAAACTAATTTAATTGGTTTTGTCATCTGCTGAGTTATCACGATTTTAATTTCCCTCAAATTATTCAAAGGTCCCACTGTGTCCCATATCATTGATGTGTCGCCAGTGCACAGTGTGTGAGCGCTCAAAACACCCAAACAACATTCGTTGTTTTTATTTTTGCACAGCTCTGTTAGGATTACCGCTGATTGAAATTGTAAATGAAAATTTATTTTTACAACGTGTTTTCAGTTTTGTTGCACACACCCCTACCCACCCCTTGCGGCAAGCTCCATGCACCACAAGGATGATGTCCAGCCAGGCGGTGAAGCGGAGACTCATAGACTCGGAGACGCAGGGATGATGGTGTTTGATTTCTGATGTTGTTGTTGGCCGGATTTAAAATCCTCACGGGCCAGTGATGGGATAAAATTCATATGAATGTTGTTTTGAATGATGCTGGGTGGTGTTGTTGTATATGATGTGAACGACGGCGGACAACATCACTAACATCATGTTGCTGTTGTCAACACTATGGTAGTCCTGTCAGGCACCAACACACACTGTGAAACAAAACCTTTTCCTGCTTTGTGTATGCCAATGAAATCCCCAACTAATGTCTCAGTGATGATGTTGTTGTTGTGTGCTCCCTCGGTGAGAGGAGTCTGAATGTACATGAGTCTGTATGTGTGTGTGTGCGAGAGTTGTGCGTTAAGCCCTGCTCACAGTGATGCTGTACAGTGTGGATGCCGTTGCTGTCACCAAAGCTGCTCAAGTTTTGTTGCTGCCGCCGTCATCGGCTTCATCAAAAACAACGGTATTATGGTGGCCGCCGCCAACGTTGTTGTTTGTTTTTCATGTTCATTTGCACTGTTGTTGTTGCCGGTGCTATGTTATGTATTAAAAATTAATTGAGTTACTGACATTTTATTTTAGTATAATTAAATTAAGCATGGATTAGCATTTGATTTTAATTTAGTTGTTTTGTTAAACGCATTTGTTTCACCAACAATCACAAAATATTTTAATACTCGCACGCTCATCGTGTGTGCGTGTGAGTGTGTTGCAAGGGGAAAAGCCTGCTGAGCTTAGCCCTGGTCCCACATATACTTAATGACTCTCCCTCTAGGGCCAACCCATACAGTGGTGAATTCTACCTCTCCCTATAACAATTATAATGCATCCCTCCCTCTATAAGGACCCAGATTTTTTGTTGTCGTTTTGTTTTGCTTTTATTGCTCATTATTTTTGCCCCAACAGGGGTAGAGCAAGCAGATAGCTCATCCTTGTCCTTTTCGATATTGGCAGGTAACGAAGAGTCAGTCGAGTGGATTATATGAACCCAGGTGATGTTTATGTTATTTATTATGCTGATCATATAATGCATTAATATATACACAGAAGAAAAAAGTTTGACATTGCTTAAAAGCCAAAGACCAATAAATTATTAAAACCAGTAAGGAAAGGCTAAAGTCGGGCGGTGCCGACTATATAATACCCTACACCACTCTCGTAATATTGAATAACTCTGATATATAAATTTTGTAATTCATGTATAAATTGTTTACATAAATTTACTTTTGGGACATTTTATACTTAAATAATACCCTGTACCACAGTGTGGTGTAGGGTATAAAAACGATTGGATCTAAAGAGCCAAATTTATGGGTGCTATAGCTAAATCTTAACCGATTTTCTTCAAATTCGGCAATGTTTGTTCATGGATCAAGAAACTCTACCATTCTAAACTTCAAAACGATTGCACGTAAAATACAGCTTTTATAGGACTAAATGGCCAAATCGGACGAAACATATATATGGGAGCTATAGCTAAATCTTAACCGATTTTCTTCAAATTCAATATTGTTGGTCCATGGATCAAGAAACTCTACCATTCTAAATTTCAAAATGATTGGATGTAAAATACAGCTTCTATAAGACTAAAGCGCCAAATCGGACGAAAGATATATATGGGAGCTATATCTAAATCTGAACCGATTCAATAGCGATCTTAACAGCCGCGAAATACTCTAAACTGCAAAATTTCAGAGCGATCGGAGTGAAATTGCGACCTGTAGTCGACGAACAACTTTACATGGACAGACGGACGGACGGACAGACATCGTTAAATCGACTCAGCTAGTGATTCTTAGTCGATCGATACTTTAAGGTGGGTCTAGCTGTGTTATTTTCAGGTGTTACAAACATCTGCCGTGAAACAAACTTATAATACCCTGTACCACAGTGTGGTGTAGGGTATAATAAGATCATTTTATATTTAATTTTAAGATAATGTCAGATGATAAGTAGTTAGTAAATTTTCTTTAGTTTAAATATGAAAAGGCATTTATCTTAATACTCTATTGCTTTTGGTGCCAAATAAATATTAGGAAATTTTTATAATATTATTTTTAATATTAGGAATTTTTTTCGGTGTACCTATCCACTCATACATATATACACACATACATACTTATAGAGATAGAGAGTGGCAGAGAAAACACACACGCTGTGACAACAACGGTAGCAACAACTACAATACAATCACCAAAGCATTTGTAAAAATTGCATTTTTACTGTTTATAAATTCTTCCATTTTTATATATGCATGTGTATTAATGCTATGTGTTTATCCTTGAATGTTATTGTCTTGCACACATACACATGAACATACATACGTGCAGCCTCGTTCGAACACAATTATTTTCAATATAAATTAATGCTCTAGGATTAACATAAAAAATTACCTTAATTATAATGGTTAATATGGTGGGGCGGAAGGAAGTGCGGGTGGAAAATAAAATAAATAAAAATAACATCAACATTAACTTACTAAAAGCTTAAATAAGGCATATTAAAATGAACAACAAATTATCGAGAGCGAGAGAAAAAACGGAATTTTCCTAAATGGTGACAATTGAAAACATTCGCCTGGAAGTATGCAATATTTTTGGCAGTAAATTTCAGTTTAAAGAGTTATTTATTTGGCTAAAAGTAGGCAATGATCTTGATTTAAAATTGTACTTATATTAAAAATCGTGTTTTATTTGGCAAGCTAACAATTTGCTAGATTGCTGGCACATTAAAACAAATGTCACCTTCGGTAGCTCAGTTGTTGTGCATTTGGACTTGGATCCCGAAGGTGTTTGGTTCAATTCCCAGCCAGGGCACTGGAAAAATTTAACATCAACATTTTATGTTTTCATCGCAATTCGAGTTTCTGCAGCTAAAAATTACTCACCGGGCACAAAAACATCTGATCACCCAAGTCAACAGGGAAGCTAAAAATAGACATAACACCATAACGACTATTAACAGAAAATGCAGCGCTTCTAGTGGAGAATAGAAACGGCAACACTTAAATAACAGCCACTCTCTGGAATTAACAGACGAAAGTTAATTTACCTCCGGACAACATTGAGTAGATGAAAACAACATAAGGTTCTCGCGATAATCGGATATATGCCGGAACGAAGACTGTAATAGAAATTGACTTAAGGATTACACTATGCAACAAAAATTTTGTCCAAGGGATGTGGATAACAGTTTCTGGTGAAATTTGTTGTCACAACCACAAAAAATATTTTAAAAACGTTTTATGGTATTTTTTTTTAATTCCAGCTTTCATGGAAAGTCCATTTAGTATATGGGCCATAATTTTCAAGTATAAACCTGATTGAACCGTGTTATGCGTTAAATTAAAGGGAATTATGAGGAATACATATGCTGCAAACATCGCTTCACGTAGAATCTTTGGTTTAGTTACAATCGTCAAAAATATGAGAAAAATTATTTGATCACATTTATAAAAAGCCAGCATGCTAGCGAAGAAAAAACGGTCTATTTGAAGAGAATCTATGGACAGATGTAAAAGTTATGAGCAATTTTGTAAATGTTATGGAAATTCAAAAAAATCTTGTTTCATATTTTTTCGTTTTTGACGTGAGACATTGCACTTGCATTTTATTTTATGGGGATTGATGTCAGACATTATAAAATTATTGTGGTTTTTATTATGAGATTTCCATTCAGTTACGGCTTTTAGGGGTCGTATATACAGGTAGTAAAATTATATGTACGTAATACAAAGTAGTAAGCGGCAGTCTTGAAAATATTGGGTTTCTACGTTCGAGCAAAATATACGCCAGCTACTGGTACTGCAAATTATTAAACTTAAACCTGGAATTTAGGAATGACATTTCTTATTAATAAATTAGTGTAATTCGGCGCCTTAAAGAGATAAGCCGATTTCTGAAAAATATTATAAAGTTATATTTCGAAGTGTGAGTAAAAGGCAAAGAACTTTTCAATGTGTAAATGATTCCGACAATTTCTGCTACATCTGCAGAAAATATGTAATTAAAAAAATCGACGCGCGTTTAGTAAAATAATAGAAGAAATGTATGTGTAATATTTTGGTATACGAGTTAAAAATATGAACGAACCGTGGACACCTAGTATTTTGTGTAATTCGTGCCATGTAAATCTTACTCGATGGAGTAGTGGAAGCATGCGGTAAATACTTTACAATTAATGTATTACAGTGTTTTGTGGAATAAAACGTTTTAATTTTAGACATCACGTGCAATTTGGAATGCCAATGATTTGGAGACAACCATTCATTCACGATACTGCTATTTATGTCTAAGTATATAGATTGGAGTAGGAAGGTGCATTCGCTGGAATTACACTGAAGTAAAATCTGTCACTTTGCCAATTGCACATTCGGAAACAATACCAATTCCCAAGTGTCCAAGTATAGCTAACAGCCTAATTACGAAAACATCATCAAGTTCAACTGAGTACTCAACTCTGAGCGATTCAAGTTTGAGTCAGAAGTCATCGCTTTTAACTCAGCTTCAACTCATTGATCTAGTGAGAGATTTGGAACTGACCAAAGAGAAGGCAGAACTACTTGCATCTCGGATGAAACAGTACAATATTTTGGCCCCAGATTTTAACATATCATATTATAGAGTCCGTGATATACCTTACAAACAATTTTTTACAACTGTGGAAAACATATGCTTTTGCACGGACATTCCCGGATTGTTCGAGGAACTTAATCAAGCATACAATTCCAAGGAATGGCGGTTATTTGTTGACAGCAGTAAAGAAAGTTTGAATGCAGTACTTTTGCACAACGGAAATCATAAACCGTCGATTCCCATTGCTCATGCTGTCAACACTAAGGAATCATACGAAACAATGGCTAAATTGATAAAATACATAAAATATGAACAACATGACCGAAAAATTTGTTGCGATTTAAAAGTAGTTGGGATGTTATGTGGAATAAATGGCGGATATACGAAATATTGCTGTTTTTTATTCCTCTGGGATAGCCGTGCTCGCGAAATAATTACAGAAGAAAGAAATGGCCAACAAGAAAACACATTACATTGGGTGAAAACAACATAAAATACACCCCTTTCGTCCAAAGAGAAAACATTATTTTGCCACCACAGCATATTAAACTGGGGCTCTTTAAAAATTTTGTAAAAGCCTTAAGGAAAGATGGCAATTCACTCTTATATTTAAAGAGTTTATTTAAAAGTCTTTCTTTTCAGAAAATCGAGGAAGGCGTTTTTGATGGGCCTAATATAAGGAAACTGATGAAAGATGTAAATTTCGAATCCTACTTGACGTCGGATGAGCTATATCAAAACATTGACCGGTATGGCCCATTTGCAAGCCCAAACAACCTGCATCAATAAGAAGTATTTCTACCAAATGTGGTCATCCTTGTTCTATTATTATGGACTGTAGCGTGATCATAACAGACGACGAACGGACAGACGGACATGGCTAAATCGTCTTAGAATTTACGATTAAGAATATATATACTTTATGGGGTATCAGATCAATATCTAGAGGTGTTACAAACGGTGTGGCAAAATGAAACTGTTCTCTGTCCTAGTAGTATTCGAATCTCCTTTATTTCGATAATTAAATTTCAAAAAATCGACTGTGCCAAATTCTTTGCATACTTTTAGGGCGTATTTCCGTACACTTTTCACTTTATTAAATTCTGTGCGCATTTTTTATTCCGTGTTTGCTCATGCTTTATATTGTTTAGAAAAATACTTCCTCCCCCTTCGTTGTCACGTGTTATCAGTTTTGTTCTGCTGCAATTCGCTGATGCCCTAATCCACCCCATTTTTTTTGGAGTTTATTAAATTTATTTTTTCACATACCTTATCATTTGGCGAATAATGAAATTATTAATCATAGACAATGCTATGTGATTATGTTATGGACTTTTCTATGGGATATTACTCTCTTAGTTGGCATTTCTTGGCTTTTTGTATATATCTACACCGCCTAAGCAAATGCCGTATACGAGTATATTACCCAATAAATGTTTAGCATCTCAAAATATCTGTATATACATTTTTTTGTTGTTATATAATCCGGCATATGAACACATCCAATTGCACCTAAACGATATTGTCAAAATCCAATTTTTATTAAAAGTTTTAAAAAAAATATTCACTAGTTTCAATGATTTTAGAGCAAAACGTCTACTTATGTTGCTTATATAGTTTTGAGGAATATTTCAATCGAATATACACATTTCTTTATATTGTAGATGTTCTATAGCTTTGGGTAAAAAAGTATAAAATTGTTTTTAACATACATATAAATGTAACATCTGCCGAAAGAGAATTTTCAGCTGATCAGAAATATTTTTTCAATATTGCCTACTTTAAGGCAGACTTCCCTAGTCCAACATCTAACATGATTAGAGACGTCAAACGGGATTGGATTAGTTAATTCCATCTGCATAATTAGCTTTTTCATGTTTAATTACAGCCTAATGAATTTAATGTAAAATGTTTTCTAAAACGTTGCCTACTTTGCGGATGACCCTTTTTATTGCCTATTTTTTGGAGGAAAAACTTCTTTGTTTATTTATTCATTATTAAAAGAGTTTATCGAAATTTCGGCCACTAATAAAAATAATTAAAAATACTCAACTCAAAAAAGTTTTTTTTATTGACAACAAAATTGTTGGCAAACAAAATTTTCAACCGTTTCAAATATTTTAGAGCAAAACGTCTATTTTTGTTGCGTATGAAGGAATATTTCAATCAAATATACATATTCCTTTATAATGTAGATGTACTAAAGCTTCAGGTAAATATATAATATAAAATATACAATATAAACTTGAATAAAAAATATCTTTAGCAGGCATTAGGGTACAAAACCTTCACCTACACATCTGCCGAAAAGGGAATATTCAGCTGATCAGAATTAATTTTTTTAAAATATTGCCTACTTTAAGGCAGACTTCCCTAGTCTAACATCTAACATGATTAGAGATGTCTAATTGAATTAGTTAATTCCATCTGCATAATTAGCTTTTTTCATGCTTAATTACAGCCTAATGAATTTAATGTAAAATGTTTTCTAAAATGTTGCCTACTTTGCGGATGACTCTTTGTATTGCCTATTTTTTGGAGGAAAAATGTCTTTATTTATTTATTCATTAATAAAACTTGTCTATCCAAATCTCGGCCACTAATAAAAATAAATAAAAATACTCAACTCAACAAAGTTTATTTTTTTCACAGAAAAAAATTTTAACAAAAAAAAATTCACCCGTTTTAATGATTTTAGAGCACATCTACTTTTGTTGCTTATCTGGTTTTGAGGAATATTTCAATCAAATATACACATTTCTTTATATTGTAGGTGTTCTATATCTTCGGTTAAATAAGTATCATATTTTTTCACAAATATAATATAAACTTGAATAAAAAATTTCTTCATCAGGCATCAGGGTACAAAATCTCCAGCTCCACATCAGCGAAAAAGAAATTTTCAGCTGATCAGAATTTTTTTTAAATATTGCCTACTTTATTGCATACGTCCCTAGTCTGACATGATCAGAGATGTCAACCAGGATTGGTTTTCACAAATCCCGCGATTTGGGATTTTTAAATTGCAAATCCCGGGATTTTTCGGGATCCCCGAAATTTTTTGATATCCCGGGATTTTCGGGATAAATTGGGATTTTTTCATTCTTAATTATGTGATATTTTGAAATGGAATTCAAAATTTTTAGTTCAGTTTTAATTTAATTTGAACTTTTATTATCAAATTTCATAATAATTTTGGTCCAATTCAGTTCATCGTCTGAATTATTATTAACGTTATAATTTTCTATCATTAAACTACGAAATATATCAACGTGAGAAATCAGTTTGACTAATTCCGTTTAAAAAGAACCACATCGATGTGTCGATCCAAATCAGATTTTATATTACGATTTTTTCATAAATTTGAAAGAATAGAATACAATGTTTTTGGTTTAATTTTGTGGTCTTGTCTTAAGTTTACTAGATTATAATTAAATTTATGATATATTTTGTAATTCTTTTTAAATTTTTAAATTTTTTCACCGGATTATGTCAATGTTTTTGATGTTAACAATTTGCTTTATTAGTTTACTTTTTCGACAGAGTGTATCTATCTCTCACTTAATATTTTATACTAGACAGCTTCATATATTATTATTAATATATCCTTGGATTCGGGATTTTTGGGTTTGGGATTTCCCGGGATTTTCGTGATCGGAATTTGACATCACTAAACAAGATGTAGAGAGGATATTATGCGTTTTTTCTTAATGTTGGGCCAAAAACTTACTCAATATCAGAAAATTATGAAATATATGTATGTTACATAAAAACAATTCTTAGAAAAATGGATGATTTTGAGCAGATCAGAGATTAAACCGGCCTCAGATTCTTTTAATGAAAAATTATTGCATAAATATACCGACAAAATTTATAATAAATACCTCCTTCGTCCTTATGCATGGAACAATTATTGGCTGAAAATGTACGTACTATTGCCGTAGAAGAATATATTTCATTTCTTATGTATTCAATGATGGAAGAAAAAACTATAGTATTTACTGCAAAATGTATGCAAAGCATACGAATCCCCTACAAATATGCCATGATTTATATCGCTAACGATTTTTAGTTTGGGTTTATAAAAATATATATTTATTAACATAAGTATATTTCTGGGGATTAAATCTATTATTTTATGCAAAATTATATCAACATAAAATCGTAGGCACATTTGAATATCTCAAATTAAATTAATCTCTTTTCTAAGTTTTGAATAAATTTCGCTTTAATTATTGGCATTAAAATAAATTTAGGTTTTCTCCCTCAACCGACAAGCGAAAAACTTGTTCTCTTTTGCTTTTTGGCAAATTGCACGCCTTAAGGTATACTTAACATTCATTTCGCCTAATGGTTATGCTACACACACACAATTATGTTGTGCTCTGTTGTATGTACTCTATGAGATTGGTTCCTGTGGCATTTTCTGTGCATTATTTTCTGCCATAATTTAAACATTTCCAGTTTTTTTTTGCTGCTATGGTTGACGTTGGCTGTTGTTGTGTTATTGTTCGCTTTAGAATTTGAATAATTTAACATATATTTTATGCTTTTGAGGAAAAAAAAACAATATGTTTTTGTTGGCGTTCGCATGAGTTTGTTTTTTTGCGCTATACACTGTTTGTACTCACTCACATTTACATTTTATTTTGACAGCTGTCAGCTGTAATGTAAACAATTCAACGAAATACATCAAGAAAAGCGCAAAAAAAAAAATATGTTCTCGTACGATGTGAGGTATGTGTAGTGTTAGTGATCATCATTTTGGAAATGGGAATAATAAAGGTAAGGAAGCCAACACCGCCTGGGAATAGTTGGAAAAATGGTTGCCTACTTTTTGGCGGGAGATGGCGCGTTGTGTTTTTGAAAAATACCTTTATAATCATAACAATTGCCTATATTACGGCTCAAGTTGTGGTGTTTTATTTTCTTTATGGGCAGGCATTGAAATATGACGCATTTTGCGAATTCGTGTCATATATAAACGCAATTTGTTGGATGAAAAATGTTTTGTTTGTTTGAAATATGTAAAGCACATTGCAAATCGAGATCTAAAGGGATTTGCGCATATTTGAACTTTAAGTGTTTTGTAAAAAAAAACAAAACTAACATGATGATTTGCGCTTCTTTAGCTTAAGGATGTTCAGGTATTTGGGGAATCATGTCTCTGGGAAATGTAAGAAATTGAAAATTCGACAAAATTTTAATGCCAAAGTCACAGTTGAGATAATTTCTAAAAATTTGGCACAAAATATCATGTATGGTGTACTCTACCAGAGAAAAAAGAAAATAAAAAACAGTGGAATATAATGAAAGCTGTTGTTCGTGTAAACATATCATTTACCAACAAAAAAAAAAAACAACTTTGAATGAGATTGCTCTTACTTGAAAGTAATTCCTATATGTAAATTTGGAATAACTTTCGTATAAGTAGAAGTAATGAAATACGAGTAAGTGGACCGCAGGCCAAAAACAACATTACAGCATCCGAAGAGTTGACTAACCCCCAACGAAACGCATACTGCATTGGTTGATGTTGGATTCCAAGGTCGTTGTCTTTTTCACTTGACTATTCAAAATACCTTCCTTTACTTTGAAGGAACTCGTTGATCTTCAGCTCAACTCCACGTTGAGAAAAACCATAAAATGGGAAATATTTTACCATTGTGAAATTATGTGATATTTTGAAAATTATTTTTTTTTGCAAGACAAAAAAGAAAAAACCAGCATGAACTAATACGAATTAGTACACATTTTTGTTATTCCCAAATTGGCATAAAAGAGGAAAAAAAGGTTCGATGAATCTCTCCGAGATGAAATGGATGGAAAGTTTCAGTAATAATGGATTTTATATTTGTAAAACGCAGACAAAATAGCCCTAATTCTTTTGCACTCTTACAGATGTTAAATAATAATAAATATTGAATATTTTTTTTAAGAAAGAACAATAATATGTCATTGAATTCAATATTTTTGCTCCTAAATGTAGGCAGTGTTGCCTAAAAGCTATGCAAACAAAATTTAACCGCTAACTTGACAAATCTAGCACGACTATTATTTCTTAGAAGACAAATTTCGATATATGGTTGAACAGCAAAACCTCGAATCTAAAAGTCAAAATTCAAGTTTCAAGTTTCAGGTTTATTGAGTCTTTTTTCATACATAATTTTGGATATACAAGAAACATAATAACAGAAACACTTAAAACTATGATGTATTGTTTTGTACAGCATCTTGCTTATTATTTATTATTGATGACACATATTTTTACCATAAAAGTTATATTCGTGTTTGCTCCCGACACTTCAGTAATTTGATGTCTCGTGTGTATGTCAAAATTCATATGGCACGAAAAAATACATCAAAAATATAAAAAAAATTGCAAAAAATTGTTTGCTCCATTTATTGAAAGTCATCATCCTAACGAAGAAGACAATGCCTATGTGCAAAATATCTATGGATAAATGTATAAATTCTGATTCATATTGTAAAAATAGTGAAATTAAAAAAAAAATTTTGATATTTTTATTTTTGCAATTTTGTTTGGGAGCTACCAAAAGGGGAGAGGCAATAACACCCATTTTGTAATATACTATGGGTACTACAAAAACATTACACTGTACAAAATTTCAGGTATTTCTATGTGCATGAATCCAAGTTATAAGCCGTTAACTTTTTGTGCGAAATGGTCCATTTGTATGGGAGGTACCAAAAGGGGCGTGGTAACTTCACCTATTTTTTAGGGGACTATGGGTACTATAAAAGCATTAAATTCCACAAAATTTCAGGTGATTGTATGTGCAGCAATCCAAGTTATAAGCCTTTAAATTTTTGTGCTAAATGGTACATTTGTATGGGAGGTACCAAAAGGGGCGTGGCAATAACGGCCATTTTCCACGTGACTGTAGGTACTATAAAAGGGCGGAATGAAATTGGGCCCCAGGAGAATACATCCCAATATTTTTATGAATATAAGCCCCACAAAATTACATATCAAACAGCAAATTTTTTTTTTTTTGGGTTTTAATTTAATTTTTTGTCTGCTTTTTGGGGCTAAATTTCATTAGTTGTCTACTTTTTGGGTCTTAATTTCATCTTTAAATTTAGAAACATAAACATAAACATTAGAAACATACGCATAAAAGATTCGCTCCACGTAGCCAACTTTGGATCCTGTCCATAGGAGAAAGTCCTAAACCGCGCAGGAAAAGATTTTTAATTAGAAAATGGGTTTGTATACGTGTATTATTACGTACTCTCCAGATTTACGTAGAGAAAATGTCTTAGTTGTTTTGGGGTGTATTTTCATATCATGCTGTTTTCTTGATTGGGCTGTAATTTCATAAAGCACCTTTTGTAACGAAAATAGGCCCCAAATTTGGGGCGCACTTTCAATTTCAATTTGGGTGCATTTTCTTTTTCTTGGGGTTCACAAAATGGCAAGTATTTCTATAGACTGGAATCAAAGTTATAACCGTTAACTTTTTGTGCAAAATTGTACATTTGTACGAGAGATTCCAAGAGGGGCGTGGCAACTTCGACCAATTTTCTCGACATAATAGCGACCAAGAAACCAATACTATACATGGAATTGTGAAAGATTCTCAGTAGTAGTGTAGAAGTTATGAGATAATCAATATTTACATAAATTTTGACCCTTCGTGGGGGAAATACTCGAAGGAGGAAACCAACATAGTCGATCTTTGACCGTAGCCTGAGATAGAAAAATATTAAAACATACTAAATTTAAAGACAATCTATTAATCCTGTCGAAATTTATCGTGTGCAAAAACCAGACAAACAGACAGGCAGACGGACATTGCTAAAATGACTTAGTATAGCCCAAAATGGATTTCCTTCAAATATTTTTGGAGTCTCTTAGGTAGAGATGTAACGAATATTCGCATTCGCCTCATTTTAACATTCACTTTCGCAAAAGCCATCTTTAGATTATTCACTTTGGCATTCGCTTTCGCAAAAATATATTTCAGTATTCGCTTCCATTTGTTAAAAGTGTTATATCTTCTTATTCGCTTCACACATTTTAAATATATTAATACCAATGAAAACCTCTTCCACTTATATTCAAAACAGTTGAAAAATAAGCTTGTCCTTGTGGTAACAGGAGGTAAAAATATGGAAAACATTCTTAATACTTGAATATCCTACAAAGGTGTCACTTTAGTCCCTTAATGTTGTTGGTACTAAAGGGTCAATCTATTATTCGCATTCGCTTTCGCAAAAATTCATATTTCACTATTCGCATTCGCAAGAAATATAGTTCAATATTCGCTTTCGCTTTCGCTAAAGTCACTTTCGTTACATCCCTACTCTTAGGTCACTCCAACGATGTGTTACACTTTTGTCCTGCAGCATCCGATACTCGTATATAATAGTGGGGGTATAAAAACCGGATTATTTTGAAATTCTCTTATTTATACCAAAAGTGCTATAATTTCTAGATTTATCCATAGATTTTCTTCAAATCGGCATTGTTTTCTTCGTTAGGATATCAGTTTTCAAAAATTGGAACAAACATTTTTTTTCGAAATTTTCCTATTTTTTATAGTTTTTTTCGTGGCAGTAAAAAATGATTTTTTTGAAAAAAATATTAATAAAAAAATTCTAATAAATTTAACGACGGTTACCAAACTTCTGTTTCCGCGTGAAAGTGTTTTTGCTATTTCTTGTCGTCCTCATAATTTCCTCTAATTTAAAGTATATTCCCGATTTGTCGAGCATATACTTAAAAAAATATGGTCCAAATAACGGGTTTTCCAATAGGGTTGATATGATTTTGAAGTGACGTTTCGGCCATTTGTGACATATTACAAATGTCATTTGTTTTTCATTGTATTCAGTATTGTGAACAATTTCATCACGGATAGATATACGCAAGAACAACGTTTACAAATTATTCTGTTTTATTATCAAAATAATCGTTCTCCAATTGCAAATAACGCAAGAACAACATTTACAAATTATTCAGTTTTATTATGAAAATAATCGTTCTCCAATTGCAACTTTTCGTGCGCTAAGTTAAGCAGCGAGAGCAAAAATAAACTTTCCGTTCACATTTGAAAATGTTGGTAAGTCCATTTTTTTTCAAAAAATCTAAAAAACACTTTCCAGTCGACCTACGACCTTGACACCCATGAGCAATATTTTAGCTCTCGTTAACGGCTATCCCTTTTGCCAATGACCGATTGTGGCTACGTGCCACACAGCAAATGAAACAATGGAATTGTTGCGAGAAAAGTTTGGAGATTCGATTATTTCAAGAAATTGTGATATTGAATGGCCTCCAAGAAGTTGTGATTTAACATAGTTAGACTATTTATTGTGGGGTTATTTGAAGTCATTGGCCTTTCGAAATAAGCCACTCTCTTCAAGCTTTACAAGTCAATATTGAACGTGCCATTCATGACATACGTCTTGATTTAGTGGAAAAAGTGCTAGAAAATTGGGTTCATCGAATTCGTTCCTGCAGAAGAAGTGGTGGAGGCCATTTGAATGACGTTTTATTTAGAACTTAATTGTATCGATTGTACTTCATATTAAATAAAAAACTTGTGAATTTCCTTAACAATAAGTATGTTTTTTTTCAAAGAAATCATATCAGTCTTATTGGAAAAACCTGTACTAAAGGCACCTTCCAAGAAAATGGGAATTTTGAAATTATATCTTCTGGGGTATATCCAAAGACGGTTATGCGGAACAAAGTGTATTTGCGTGGTCGGCCTGGATTAAAGGTTTTCTCCTCTGTGGTCCATGGACATAAATTCCATAGACATTTGGACATACCCCTTCTGGGCTATATCCAGTTTGAAAGTGTCTTAATGACCGTGGACCTGGTGACACTATTTTTGGGGTCATAAGTTCCATGGACGGGATATTTCTGGACATCCTAGATAACTCAGAACTCATTATGACAGTCCTCCTTTAGGCATAGGCCTTTTGGCATTGGTCTCGCATATGACGTGAAGCACATTTATTAAACATTCTTGTCATATATTTTTAGTAAAGACCGGCCTTGTTGGAATTTCTGCAAACTTATTTGATAAAACCAAAAAATCCCAACACTTTTAAAATAACGAAATATGTTGAAGGAACAATTCTTTTTTTATAAATCTATTTATTTATTCTAAAGCCTATATTCAGTCATGATAAATACAAAAACATTTTGCATAATTAAGCTCGCCACAAGATTTCAAGCGAATTGCACTATATCAAATATTTATGACCAATACTACAAGGCAAATACGGTCACTTCGAATATTTACAATCATGTTCTTTATACCCGACACCACACTGTGGTAAAGGGTATTATGACTTTGTGCATTTGTTTGTAACGCCTAAAGAACAAAGAGATAACCCCATCGTTTATTATACCGATCGGCATATAATCACTTTTTGAGTCGTTTAACCATGTACGTATGTCTGTCTGTCCGCCTGTCTGTCTGTCCATGTATTCTTGTGATCACAGTGCAGGTCACAAGTATGAAGCTATCTTTACGAAAATTGGTACAGAGGCATGCTTTGGACTAGGGACGACCCCTATTGAAAATAGGGCATAATGGTTCATGTTTTGATATAGCCCCCATAAAAAGCTCGCCATCGATGTAATTTCTTGACGCTCTAGAACTGGCTGACACTCAATGGATCTGGCTGAAATTTAAGAATTTACACTTTATATTGGACTTAATCGTCCATTAGTAGAAATGGGGAACGTCGGTCTATGTTTTGATATAGCAACCATATAAAGGTCCCCACCTCCTTAGCGTTCTAAGGCTTTTGTACTTCATATTGAATTAAATCGTATCTAGTGAAAATGGAGTGCAACGGTCCGTGTTTTGATAAGTATTAGCCCCACATGAAGGTAAAGTTTTTTAACATGTGTGTCTGGAATTTGGAAATGTACCCAATTTAATTTGCAATTGTTAATAGTAATGAATTGTTAATAGTATCCCTACTTGTTTAATTTTGATAAAACTTAAAAAATCTTCGAAACCCCTTCAAAATAATATGACATTTGGAAGAAACAAATGTTTCACCATTTACATATATATTTATTAATTATATTTATATGGACAATGTTGCATATTTGGCGACTCAACTATTCTAAAGCCTATATTCAGGCATCCTTCAAAAATAATTATTTATTTATTTAAAATACAATACAAAGTAAATTTATTTTCTAATTTTACGGTCCAGGGAAAAGCCGGGTTACAAAGACCATGTGGCTAGATTTTGCAGCGACAGACCAGAGCCTCTGGTGGGAATCGAACCCACGACCCCCAAACTCATAGGCGAGCACGCTACCTACTCACCTACTGGGGCGCTCAGAAATAATTATGTAAGAAGTCTTCCTTTGGTATAGTCCAAAGCAGTTGGCAAAATTTGATCCGCTTATAACTTGAGAAAAATTAAACTTCAAATATTCATGACAGACATTTCTACGTAAATACAGTCACTTGAAATTTTCTTTTCTCTTCTGATAAAACTGTAAACATGTCTGTGAAAAACTTTTAAAATAACGAAATATTTTGAAAGAAAATTTCTTCTCTTCTCTTTCTCGTAATTATATGTTTATGAAAAGCGTTGCAGGTTTTTCGACGCTGCTATTCTAAAGCCTATATTCAGGCGACCTTTCGAAAACATAATTTGAGGACAAGTAGGTTTCGGATAACCTGACTTCTAGCAATTTACGCTTTATTAAATATTCATGGCAGATATATATGGGTAAATACGGAATTTCTGCAATATTTTTGATAAAAATTTAATAATCGCACTCTACGTATATCTACGAAAAACCTTCAAAATATGAAATAAATATTTAGCAGAAAAATGCTTATCTTTACATTTCTATGTACAATGTTGCATATTTTCCGGCACAACTATTATATAGCCTATATTTAGGCGGCAGAGCAGAAAGTTTTAACGATGAATTTGAAGTATTTTGCAAAATCTAGCTTTCCGTATGACTTCAAGCAAATTACACTTTATCAGGCATTCATGACAGATATTGTTTGGGGATAGACGCAAACTTGGTATTTCTGCAACCTTTTTTTTTGATAAAACTTAAAAAAATCTCACATTACAACTCATACGCTTATTCATTAAAAAGGTCTTTCCTTAGCTGGCCTAAGATAATTCTTTAGAAGGGCACAACAAATCGCTTCCCTTCTTCCGGGTAGGAAAAAAACGCCAAGAAATCTAGTTAAAATGGCCCTAAAAGTAGACTGCAAAACATTGGTATGTATATTCTGTTCTGCTCCGTGTTTTTTTTTTTCATTTTGAAAGGAAATTTAGTTACATTGTGGCAGTGATATGAGTTAGATTATTTTCTAAATATCATTTACTTAAACATATACGAGTATGTATGTATGTGTGCTTGTATGTATAAAACGAGTATGCCAAAAATTTTAGAGATATCGTAATAAAGTTTGTTGCCTCAAAGTTGCCTTAGCTGCTCGGTACAGAAAAACGATACCAAACGGAGTTCTCCAAATAGAATCATGCATTTTGCCCTGTGGCCATATGTGGAGATGATACGAGTTAATAGATCCTAACTACGGATGGCTGGCAGAGAGCATACGGAGAGAGGAGTAGTCTATGGCTCCTTGTACACAAACTAAACAACTAAAACAGGAAACTTTGGATGACGTTAAAGTTGGTAAACACAAACTGGATTGTGTTTGGGTTTGCTTTTGCTGGGTATAGTTTAAAAGGACTGCCGAGATAAGTAATCCTATTTTTCTAAAGGATATGTCGGTGTGTCAAAGAGCAGAGTGTGGTAAAGTTTCTAGGATTTTTGCCTCGATTTTTAAAATGTGTCTATAAGAGTTTGAGCTTAAGTTCGTGTTTTTTTTTTTGAGTAAAGGCCTTAGGCTATTTGCTCTCTAATACACATATGGGTTTGATTTCTTTTTGACATTGTTGGGTATTAATAATTCTGAAAAAAAATTGTTCTTGAATTTTGGAAAACTTTAAATATAGGATTTCTGAGAAAATATGAGGGGCGATTTTTTTCAACAGGAAACATGCAGTTACCCAACTGCCTTTGCTTTTCATTTATTTCCCTTTACTTCCTCTTTTCCTGTTAATAAATAATTTGTTAAGGCCTTAAGGTGGGCTTGTATTTTGTTTGTTTGCCAAAAAGTATGCCATGTTTTTTTTTGTTTCGCATAGCAGCAGCCATAAGAGGTCATACTTATGACAACATGGGTTTCCTTTTAGTTGGGTTTTATTGTAAATGTTTTCCTTTTTTTCGTTTTTGATTGAGGATGTTTTTAATTTTTCATAAGTTATCAAACTAAAACAAATGAAGCAGAAAATTTATTTTGGGGTTGACTTCAAAATGAGAAGACATGTTTCTGTTTGCCGAAAGGTAGGTACTGCATCGTCATTGGTTCGGTCGGTCGGTCTTTTTTGGTGTTTGACTAATCCTATTCAAACTAAAAGTTGGCATACTTTTAGGAGATTGTCAATTATTAACTATGCTTAAGGGTGGGTGGGATGAGCTGCAGGAATTGAAAATAAGTAGCAGATGTCAGTTTAAATATAAATTAGATTTGAATTGATTGATTGAAGGATTTTTTGGCAATCAGATATAAATTTAAAGGAAAAAATCTATATAAAAGAGAAACAAAGTTTTATAGTGATGAAGGCAGTTTTTGCTTCTGATTTGTTATACGATTTTTAAATGCAAAAAAAAATAATTTTTGATGCTAAATTTCATTTTCTGAGAGTAGTTTCTTTACTCAAATATTGCTTTGAGATATTATTCTTAATTAATTAATTTTTATATTATTTTGTTGGCATTGAAGCAATAAAATATTTTAAAGCAGAAAATTATTATGTATTATCGAAAATAGTTTAAAAAAATCTGCGTTTTTACAATAAAACGAATAATTTGCCTTAGCGCTTATCTAAGGAAAATTAGTCTTAGTAGTTATCTACCGGATGGGCGATTTAAAATTTTAAATTTGAATCGGCTATAAAAAATAGTACTGATAATTTTTTCAAATTTCTGTTTTTACTGGAAAGGTTGAACTTTGTCATTTAATAATGGAACACAATATCATTCATATGACTACCAGGATCAACCCAATTTTTCAAAACATTTTCGATTGTTTCGGGTCGAATCTCTTCAATGGCAACTTCGATTTCATGTCTCAACGCTTCAATTCTCTCTGAATGCTTTGCGTAACTTTTATCTTTAATGGCTCCCCGCAGAAAATAATCCAAAGGGCTCAAATCACTAGTCAAAGTAATCGGTAGTTCAAATTAAAATTAATTTAAATAGCCCACCGTTTATAGTAAACTTACTACATTTCTAAGAATGTAGTATTACTGATAAGAATGTAGTATACTGATTTGTTGCCAAATACATCTTAATAAATTGGCTTATAAATATAAATAAATTTCATCCTTAAAATCGTTATTGAACTTACCCTAATTTTAGAATTTTTTTTTAGAATATGACAATATAAAGTGCTTACCTGAAAAGGGAGAAAAAACAGAAGTTGCATTAGATAGGGATTACATTAAAAATCTAAAACTTTATATAAATTGAGGCTGAAAGAGATAATTGGGGTAAAATCAGTAAGGAAAGTTTAAAATCGGGCGGTGCCGACTGTACGAAACCCTACATCACTCTAGTAAGATTGAATAACAATGAGTGATATGATAACAATGATATGATATGATTTCTTTGAAAAAAAACACACTTATTGTTACGGAAATTCAAAAGTTTTTTATTTAGTGTGAAGTACAATCGATACAATTAAGTTCTCAAATAAAACGTCATTCAAATGGCCTCCACGACTTCTTCTGCAGGAACGAATTCGATGAACCCAATTTTCGAGCACTTTTTCCACCAAATAAAGTCGTATGTCATGAATGGTACGTTCCATATTGACTTGTAAAGCTTGAAGAGAGTCTGGTTTATCTCGAAAGACCAATGACTTCAAATAGCCCCACAAGAAATAGTCTAATGGTGTTAAATCACAACTTCAAATCAATATCACAATTTCTTGAAATAATCGAATATCCAAACTTTTCTCGCAACAATTCAATTGTCTGATTTGCTGTGTGGCACGTAGCCACAATCGGTCAATGGTTAAAGGATAGCTCTTAACGAGAGCTGAAATATTGCTCATGGATGTCAAGGTCGTAGGTCGACTGGAAAGTGTTTTTTTTTTGGATTTTAAAAAAAGTGGACTTAGCATCTTTTTCAAATGTGAACGGAAAGTTTATTTTTGCTCTAGCTCCTTAACGGTACGTCGGATCGGGAATCGGTCAATGGCAAAAAGATATCTCTTAACGAGAGCTAAAATATTGTTTTCACAATTTACATTTGGTATGTCTCTGCCTCTGCACCAAGTCAGACTAAACATATATGTATATGGGAGCTATATTTAAATCTGAAACGATTTTTTCCAATTCCGCAATGTTGGTCGTTTGATAAAGAAACTCTTCCATGATAAATTTCAATAAAAATGGATGTAAAATACAGCTTCTATAGGGCTAGTGGCCACATCGGACGAAACATATATATGGGAGCTATAGCTTAATCTGAACCGATTTTCTTCGAATTCGGCAATGTTGGTCGTTGGACAAAGAAACTCGACCATGCTAAATTTCAAAACGATTGGATTAAAACTACACGCTGAAAAAAAAACGCTTCTGTAGTATATTGTCCTAAACATATTCGGCTTGAAACATATATATCTTTAGGGTACACTCTAAACATATAATATTTGATACACACAAAAATTATATATTTGAGAAGATGTTGTTCTAAACAAATCTAAGTTTACATCCCAATATGTGTTTATTGTGGACTATTTTTTCCGAAACAAATATTTATTTGCATTTAAGTATTCGGAAAATACCTAAATTGTGTTAAATTTTCAAGTAGTTCAATATTATTTTTTTTTTTAAATTTTCTCGTCGTAAATATAATAAATAATAATAATTGAAATCATATAATCTTGGATCGATATATATACTTGGAGGACAACTACTGATGGCTTGGAATACTCAGAAATGTTAAATGATTGATTTAAAACATAAGTTAATGCTGTTAATATTAATGTTAATAATCATAACCGGGGGATTCAAACCAAAGAAACCAAACAAACTAAAACTGAAATACAAAAAATTCAACAAAAGTTTCGAAAATCTTTTTTAAATAAAATATATTTGGAGAAATCCCTAAACAATAATTTTATTTGTATTGAAATACATGTTTTATTTGAGAAATTTAGTTTGCAAATATTATATGTTGTAACATATTAATATACGAGTTCGAAATATATTTTATTGATTTTCAAATACAATTTATTTGCTCAGAAATATATAATATCTAAAAGTTTGTGTTCCAAATATATTTTCTTTCGATTCAAACATATCAAAAAAGGCGATTTTGCGCCGCGTACGTATAAATCCAAAATCGGACAAAACATATATATGGATGCTATATCTAAATCTGAACCGATTTTCTTCAAATTCAGCAATGTTGATCCATAGATCAGTAAACTCTCCCATGCTTAATTTCAAAACAATTGGATTAAAATACAACTTCTATAGGGCTAATGAGCCAAATCGGCTGAATCTGAACCGATTTTCTTCAAATTCGGCAATGTTGAACCGATTTTCTTCAAAATCGGCAATGTTGGTCCATAGATCAATTATATCTACCATGCTAAATTTCACAAATATATATAGGGCCAAAAGGCCAAATCGGACGATACTTTTCTATGTGAGCTATATCTAAATTTGAACCGATTTTCTTCAAAATCAGCAATGTTGGCCCTTCGAACGAAACTTTTATAATGGAGATATATCTTAATTTTTAACCGTTTTCAACCAATTTCAATAGGAGTTTCCCCAGGTGCGAAAGACTCCTAACTGCTAAATTTCAGCACGATTGCACTGAAATTGTGACCTGTACCCAACAAACAACATACAATGTACAAGTGGTCTGACGGATAGATAGAATTGGTTAAATCAAATCATATAGTGATTCTTAGACGATCGGTATACTTTAAGGTGGAGTATTTCTAGGTGTTACAAACAATTGCCATGAAATAAACTTATAATGCCCTGTACCGGCCTGTAATGTGATGTAGGGTATACAAATTCTAAATTGATAAAACCTGTATTAAAAGGTAAGAATATTTCAATCGAGTGCACAGACAGAGGAGTACCATGACTTTGTGAATAACGTAATATGTTCTCCGTTTAGGAGTCAGAACTGTGAAAACATAATGTAAACTAAAGCGAAGTTAACATTTAAAAAATGTTACAATTAATTGTTAAAACATTGAACTAATTGCATAGCCTTGCTTTAGAAATATTACTTAAAAATGCAATTATATTATTTCCACATCTAAAACCTTAATTTGACTATTTATTAAAGTGAAATCTTGCTTTCTCACTCTCCAAACTACAATAAATTACCAGCTTGATTGTTATACCTGTTAATACGCGCACCTTTAACCGATACGAAATATACATACATACATCCTCGTATATATGAAACGTGTGTACGTATTTGTGGCTATATGTAAGACCTGAATTTTATGTTTTTAATACGTGACTTTAATATTAAAGCCTTATGGCACCAGGCAATTCTAGCAATAAACAGTCAAGCCAAACACCTTTTTTCAATCTTCTCGATTTGAAGCGCCTGAAAGTATGCTGCAAGTAAAGCACCAATGATATATGACAAAGAAAGGGAGAGAGAGAATGCAAGAGGAGAGGCAGTGAGCAATTTCACTGTCAAGGTATTATGGAAAATTAGTTTGCCAGAGATTTAAGATTAGAAAATGACATTCGTGTGAATGTACTGAATATTCGCAGACGTTTTAGAGAAGAAAAACATTCTCTAAAGGGGGAAAATTGAAATTGATGTTTTTTGCTTACTTCCAACAGTGTTGGAGCAAAGTATGAATTTATCAGGTATAGAGAAATGTACATATTTGCGCAAAAATGGAGGTGTGGAAAAATATAAGCAAATGGGTATTTGGAAATAAAATAAAAAAAGAATAGAACAAAAATTGATCGATTTTCTTTCCCCTCCAGGCGAAATTTGGCACATTCTACTATTGTATTCAGAATGGAAATGAATTTTCAACGAAATAAAGGTAAATGAACTTTTTGTTGGGATATTTGAGGAATGATTTTGGGGTAAAATAAAGTTTCCATATTTAGAGTATACTTTAAGGAAAACTATGGTTTCTAAATTAAGAGTACGCTTTAGCATATATTTAGGCTCAACTAAATCTAAATCTTTTCTGGTATTCAAAATGTATCGATTCTCCCCGAAGGAAGAGTTAAAATAAGTTTTCGTTTTGATATTTAAAGCATACTTTTGGGAAAAAGTAATGATGACCTGGTGAGAGTATAATTTAGGGCAAACTAGAGATGCTATATGCAGAGTATACTTTAGGGCCAAATATAAATTAAATATTAACAGTATACTCTAAGGCAAATTACTGCAAAATTATTATACTAAACAAAATATGCATAAGTTGCATAGTATGCATAATTGTATTCAAAATGTATGGATTCTCAATCAAAAAAAGATAAATTTAATTTTTGTTTTGATCTTTAAAGTATACTTTTGGGGCGAACTACAGATTCCATATTAAGAGTATAATTTAATGCAATCTGCAGACTTCCTATTCTATTATTTCATTGTAAATTTATGTATTCTGAATGAAATTAAAGTAAATTAACTTTTGTTTTCAATATTTGAAGCATACTTTTGGGGGGAAAAAAATATCAATTAGGAGTATACTTAGAGGCAAACTAGAAATTCGGTATTAAGAGTATACTCTAAGCCCAACAAAGGATTAAGCCGCAATGCAGCAAAACTATTAGAAACTATGAAACTACACGCTGAAAAAAATCGCTTCTGTAGTACATATATTATCCCAAACATATTCTGCTTGAAATATGCAAATGTTTAGGGTACACTCTAAATATATTATATTTGGAATAGGCAAAATTTATATATTTGGGAAGATGTTGTTCTAAACAAGTTTTTTTACGAAACAAATATTTATTTGCATCTAAGTATTCAGAAATTATATCAATACCTTAATTTTATGACAAGTAAAATGTTTTTCAGTAATTCAGCGGTATTTTTTGGAAACTTTAAATGTGAAGACAAATTATGTCTTGGAATATATAGAAATTAAAAATTGGCGCTTTAAAACAAATCTTATTGGTTATAGGTCTAACTCAAAATCAATGAAAAATTAAAAATAAAATTCGAAAAATTTGCAAAGTTTTGAAAAACGTTTTTAAAAAGAATATATTTGGAGAAATTCCTAAACAATAATTTTACTTGTAAATAAACACAGATCTTATTCGAGAAAAAATTTATTGCAAAAATGAAATTCGAAAAATTTGCAAAGTTTTGAAAAACTTTAAAAAAAATATATATATTCGGAGAAATTCCTAAACAATAATTATACTTGTAAATAAACACAGAATTTATTCGATAAAAATAGATTGCAAATATATTTTGTTGTAATATATTAATATATGCGTTCTAAATAAATTTTTTTGATTTTCAAATAAATTTTATTTGCTCAGTAACATATAATATTTAAAAATTTGTGTTCCAAATATATTTTCTTTCGATTCAAACATATCAAAAAAGTCGATTTTGCCCCGTGTCAACATAGTCTTAAATAAATATGATATTATTTTTTTGGAGATTTTTGAAAATTTCTACTAATGTATTTAAAATATGGATTCTGTTGAAAATAAAGGTAAATTAACGGTTTTTTTATTTTTCAAGTATACTTTCCTATTAAGATTATGCTTTGACGTCAACCAAAAATATAATATGAATAGCAGTAAAGCGCATGAAACTAAGTAAAGTCTTATTGAAATAAACGTATGTTCTTTTGGCGAATTTTGTATTCAAATGAACGGATTTTCCACAAAAGAAAAGGTAATTGACATTTTTGTTTTGATATTTAAAGCATAATTTTGGAGCAAATTAAAGATTCCTTATTAGGAGTATGATTTAAAGTAGTCTAGATATCCATATTAAGAGTATACGTTAAGGCCGACTATAAATTAAATATTTATAGCATACTCAAAGGCGAATTACAGCTATTACTATTAGGACATATTGATATAAACAAAGCCTTAAAGAAATATGCATAGGTTATTTTGGAGATTTTTGAGACATTCTACAATTGCATTCAAATTCAATGAATTCTCAACGATAGAAAAGGTAAATTAACTTTATCAGTTTCATATTTGAAGCATACTTTTAGGGCAAACTAAAGATTCCCTATTGAGAGTTCAGTTTAAGGCAAACTAGAGATTCCCTATTAAGAGTATACTTTAAGGACAACTATAAATTAAATATTGACAGCATACTCAAAGGCGCGCGGCTGCAGAACTATTTGAAACTAAACAAAGTTTTAATATGCTTAAGTTCTTTTGACGAATTTTGTATTCAAAATGTATGGATTTCACAAGGGAACAAAATTTAACTTTTTTTTGAGTTGACTGAAACTTTATAGCCATTTTTTTTACTAATTTGAGGTCGCTGATTGTCAATCTAAACTCCATCTTTCTCCATCGGCTTGCATTTTGTATTACATAAATGGAAGAGCAGCAAAGAGATACATACATATTAAAAAAGTGTATGTACTTTTGTATGGTTTTCTCAGTAAATTGTGAATAAAATCAAAAGTAGTGCACCGATTTCAAAGAAATAAAGCTCATATCGTTCGAAATATATTGAATTAAAAGCTTTTACAACAAAACTGTGATTTTTGTCACAATTTTTGTACATTTATGCATTTTTAAAGAACAAACGTTTTTATTTTTTTTAGTAAATTGTTGATTTTTTTATTAAACATCAACGATATCTCTGAAACTACTGGCCAAATTTAAAACCAATGTATGAATACGATGTACCGTTTTCAAGATATTCCAATATACAGGGTGGCTGATATGTAATGCAACAAAGTAAAGCGCTATATTTTTTTAATTTTTTTTTAAATTTTATTGTTCAAAAGCAAACAATGTTGGAAATAACTAACATTTTACAAACAATTTAGATTTGTTCGAATTGGCCAGCTTTGGCACGAATTATGGCCTTCAAACGGCCGACAAAGCCATCACACGCTGCACGAAAGTGGCTCTGCGGTATTTTGGCCCATTCCCGGCGAAGTGCCGTCTTGAGATGATCGATACTTTGGTATTTTTTAGGGCGAACCTTACTCTCTAAAATGCCCCAGGCGCAAAAGTCCAACGGATTGAGATCCGGAGATCTTGGTGGCCATTGTGCGGTAGAAATGCGCTTGAATTCCATCACGAATAACTTTTGTTCTGAATGCAATAGATCAAAATGCTTTTGTAAGCTTGTAAACAATAAAATGAACTGTCACTGAAATAAATCTGTCAGCTATCAGACTAGCGGTTTAGAAATGATAGCAACCTGAAGTTGGTTGCAATACATATCAGCCACCCTGTATGTAGTGGAAGTGCCTTCATTTTTGATAAACGGTATATCGCAAAAATTCGAGCTCATAAAAGTGCAAACTTTTTGTTCTGATATTTGAAGCATACTTTAGGGGACAAACTAAAGACTCCGAATTAATGATATACTTTAAGGCAGACTAGAGGTTCCCTATTACGAGTATACTTTAGAGGCAACTATGAGTTAAATATTTACATCACACTCTAAGGCGCATTCCCGCAAAACTATTTATTTTAGAAAATATTTAAGTAAACAAAATCTTAAAGAAATATGCATAAATTATGTTGCCGAATTTTGGCAATATCCACTATTACTTAAAAAATTTCAACGGATTTTGATATTTGAAGCATGCCTTTTGGACAAACTAACGATTCCATATTAAGAGTATATTTTAAGCAGCCTAGATATTAAGAGTATACTTTAGAGGCAACTATGAGTTAAATATTTACATCACACTCTAAGGCGCATTCCCGCAAACTATTTATTTTAGAAAATATTAAAGTAAAGAAAATCTTAAAGAAATATGCCAAAGTAAAGTTGGCGAATTTTGGAAATATCCACTATTACTTAAAAAGATTCAACGGATTTTGATATTTGAAGCATGCCTTTTGGACAAACTAACGATTCCATATTAAGAGTATATTTTAAGCAGCCTAGATATTCCCTCTTAGGAGTGTGATTTAAGGCCAACTATAAATTAAATATTTATGACATACTCAAAAGCGTATTTTAGCAAAACTATTAGGAAATATAAAACTATGAAAATAAGCAAATTCTTAAAGAAATATGTACAAGTTCTTTTTGGCGAATTTTTTTATTCAAAATGTACGAATTCTCAACGAAAGAATAGTTAACTAAACTTTTCGTTTCGATATTTGCAGCATACTTTTTGGGGAAACTAAAGACTCCATGTTAAGAGTATACTTTAAGGTAAACTAGAGATTCCTTATTAAGAGTATGCTTTAGGGCAGCATAGAGATTCCTATTAATAGTATACATTAAGTCCGACTTTAAGTGAAATATTATAGTAATTATTAAACTATGAGCTAAACAAAGTCTTAAAGGAATACGCATAAGTTCTTTTGGCGATTTTTGAAACATTCAACTACAGTATTCAAAATATACAGATTCACAACGAAAGAAAAGATAACTGAACTTTTCGTTTTAATATTTGAATCATTCATTTTGGACTAAGGCAAACTAAAGATTCCTTATTGGCTCACGACAGCAAAACTATTACAAACAAAACAATGTCTTAATATGTAAAAAATTCTTTTGGCGAATTTTTTATTCAAAATATACGGATTGTCAACGATAGAAAAGGTACTGAACATTTCGTTTTGATATTTGAAGCATACTTTTGGGGGAAACTAAAGATTATTTATAAATAGTATACATAAGGTAAACTACATATATGTTCCCTATTAGGAGTATACTTTAAGGCAGCCTTTCGATCCCTATTGGGAATATACTTTAAGGCCGATTTTAAATTGAAATGAAACAATTAGAAAATATAAAACTATGAGAATAAACAAATTTTTAAAGAAATATGCATAAGTTCTTTTGTCGAAACTTTGTATTCAAAACGTATGACTTCTTAACTAATGAAAGTTCTTTTGTCGAAACTTTGTATTCAAAACGTACGAATTCTTAACTAAGGAATAGTAACTGAACTTTTCTTCTTGATATTTGAAGCATACTTTTGGAGCAATCTAAAGATTCCCTATAAGGAGTATGTTTAAGGGCAGCCTAGAGATCCCTATTGAGAGTATACCTTAACATATTTATTGCCGTATTCCATCAGGAACATAGACTATTTATGTACAATTTTCAATGTTGTCTATTATTAGCTAAAGGACGTAATTCATTAAAAGATTTTCCGGTTTCGTTGTAGATTGTTCGCCTCCTGGAGTTTTTTGGTCTACAGCGTCTCCGTGTGCCTTGGGTATTCCATTCGAGTATACCTTAAGTCAACTATAAATTAATTATTTACTGCCTAGTCTAAGCTGCGTTACAGCAAAACTTATGGAAATATTTATCTTCTTAAAGGGTCTTAAAGAAACATTAATAAGTTCTATTGGCGAATTTCGAATTCAAAACGTATGGATTCTCAACTACCGATACTGTAACTGCACTTTCAATTTTGATATTTGCAGCATACCTTTTGGAGCAAACTAAAATTAAGTGTATACTTTAAGACATACTAAATATTCCCTATTTAGCATATGCTTTAAGACCAACTATACATTAAATATTTACAGCACACTCTAAGGCACATTACAGCAAAACTATTGGAAAATATAAAACTACAAAACTAAACAATGTCTTAAAGAAAATATGCATAATTTCTTTATTGTTCCATTGGGTCTTATTACCCTTTCCATTTATATTTGCTTTCCTGAGCAATTTTTTGCCAAAACCCAAGTTTGTGTAGGCAAGTTTTCATGTTTTTCTTTAATGACTTATTTACAATTTGAAATATTCAAGAATAGCCACATATTCTTTAACATTTGTATCCCTTTATATACACAACAATCACCCACAAAGGAGTTCTTTCACTCCGGTCCAAGTGCGCCATCCTTCTGAAAATTCACACAATTTACATTTTTAGTGCAAATAAATACTTTTTCTATCTCACCCCCTTTCTCTCTCCCGTTCGAAGACAAGGGTCAACATGGCGAAACAAATTAACAAACATTATCTACAATTAAAAAAAGCAAAATGCAGGGAGGGCACCACCCTCCTCTCCCTACAATGTAACATTCAGTCTGAACCCGAAACATAAAACAAATACATAAATTTTTTCCTCAACCATTCAAAAAAAAAAACAAGTAAGAAAGTTTCAGTCGGGTAAACCGACTAAGGTATACCCTCACTTTGTGAGTAATGTAATATTGAATATTACTCGAATTATTCTGTCAATTTGTGTGGGAGGTACCAGAAGGGGTTTATCAAATACACCTTTTTTTGCTGAACATTAGATACTTTAAATTCATTGCACTGTGCCGACTTATAAGCATTTATGTGCACTGGTATAAACGTTATGAGACATTAAATTGTGGTATGATTTGGGCATTTTGTGTGGGAGGTACAAAGAGGGGCGTGGCAATAACGCCCATTTTGCACAGGGCTATAGACACTATAAAAAAATTACACTGTACAAAATTTCAAGTATTTTTATACACTGGTTTTAATGTTATAAGCTGTTAACTTTTGGTGCAAAAAGGTACCTTTGTGTGGGAGGTACCAAAAGGGACGTGGCGACTTTGCCCATTTTTCTCGAGTTGATAACGACTAATAAGATAATACTATGTGTGGAATTTCAAAAGATTCGAATAAGTAGTATAGCAGTTATTAAAGAATCAATATTTCACAACATTTTAACACTTTGTGGGGGAGGTACTAGAAGGAGTGGACCAATATGGCCCATCTTCGAACTTAGCCGGAGATAGAAAAAAATATTACCACATACCAAATTTGAGGTCAATCGGTTACTCCTTTCGAGAGTTATCGTGCGCACCAGCCAGCAGACAGACAGACAGACAGACAGACAGACAGACAGACAGACAGACAGACAGACAGACAGACGGACGGACATTGCTCATTCGACTTAAAATGACCCAAAACGGATTTCCTCCGAACATACTTGGGGTCTTAGGTCACTCCTTCGACGTGTTACACTTTTTTCCGTAGCAAATGATATATACCCTCGTCACACTAAAGTGAGGGTATAAAAAACAAAGAAAGGAGCATAGCATAGAACATTGCAGAGCATTTTAGCAACATCGAGAAATAATTGATAAGTTAAGGATGCTGTTGAATAATGTTTAGACAAATTTACATATTTTTCTGGGATTAAAAACAAACAAGGACAAATGCAAAAGTTTTGGAAAGACAGTAGAAGAAGCAGCAGCTAAAAATTGCACAATACCCGGGAGGGGAAAATGGAATTTTAATGAGAGCTATGGAATGATTTAAAGATATTTATGTATTTAACAGAAGAGAATGCTATCTTTGGGGTATAACTTAGTGGGTGAGAATAAAAGAAGATAAATAGAAAATTTGTGGTTTCTATACATTTTTTGCTACAAAAACCTACAGACTATATTTTGCGGGGGAGAATTTAGTTACTCCAAACACTACAAAATATAAAGTCTATGTGAAAGTTGCAAAGCTAAGGCAATAAAAACCTTAGTTATTTGAAAAATTTGAGAACTAGCTTTTTGCTTTAGAGGCTCAGAAAGTTTTTGTCTAGAATAGAAAATTGATGCAAAAGTTAACAGGTATAAGTTTAAGTTTAAATTGTGTGCTTTAATTACTCTCCTTCAAATTTTCTAGAAACAATATTCTAGAGTTGTAATATAAACCGATTATCTGTTTCATTTCTTCCGTGATTCCCAATGGATTTCTATTGGCCTAATATTCAGAGTCTTAGGTTCCCTAGAACCAAGAAGAACTTTCTTTAGATATGTTTACTTTCTGTATAAATGATTATTTCTGCACATTTGGACCAGAACCGTTCGAAGAATGATAACCAATAGAATGGAAAGTATCATACGAGTTGTGTACTATAGTTGGACCGAATATCGATACCTCCATTCTAAACTATGCTAAATGCAAAAATATAGTTTTTCAGGAGAGGCGATCAAAGTTTGATGATTTTTTTAAATTTGTGTGAAATTCCTTTATAATGCAAATCGAATGACCTGTACTGTTTTTTGAATAACTTTTGATTGGGTTGACGGATAATCACCAAATTTTGACTGAATATAATTTGGAATATTTAGAAATTAAAAATGCAATCTCGCTAAAACTATGCTAAGTCGGCTTGATTGGGTTGACGGATAAACACCAAATTTTGACTGAATATAATTTGGGATATTTAGAAATTAAAAATGCGATTTCCCTAAAACAATGCTAAGTCGACTTAGCATGTTTTAGAATGGAGGTATCGATATATTGATTGTCCTGACGTCAAGGTGGCATTCATTATTCCTTCATGGATATTTAATAGACAGCATCTAAGAGTTATAGTTTCATATTTGGCAAAGTCCACTACTTTTCCAAACCAAAATTTTTAATATTTTAATTATTTTTAACACAATGCAAACATTTTTTCTTTGTCACCTGGCTGCGTATGACTAATATTAATTATGTACCTGAATGCGTATGACTAATATTAATTCTGAAGGATCTTCAGTAAATAGACTTAAGAATTAAACATTTGCAATTGTTGATGGTGAGTAAGGGAAAGTGACGCGTAACCCATAGCCAATCCTTTCGAACAGACAACCTCACCCACTGTCTTGCAGACTTGGTGCTCCGTGTTCTCAACATGCGAGGTCCTGTCGACCGACTATAGGCGGTATAACCTTAATAGGAACATAGTATAAATACTATGTTCCAAAGCAGGTCTGGGTGCTTAGTCAGCAAACCTGGCACCAGAATCGGTCGCTGTGGACTAATCATTCGCTCGCCCTAAATTGAAACGATTAAGGAAATCAAATCGGCCCTATGTTCCTCCTAGGAACTATGGGAATATATATATATATAATTGTTGATATATTTATTTCGAGTCCAAAAATTCGCTGGAAAAAATCATTCACATGTCCTGATTGAATTCATAGCAAAATTAGAGACAGCATTATTTTCCTCGGAAAGAACACATTCAGTACTCTCACAGGAGTTATCACTGGGAACTGCGTGATTAGCCACATGGCTGTACACATAAAGCTTCCATACAAGGACTTCTGTAGAACCTGTTTAGATAAACAAGGGGAGGAGTCAGTGCAGCACTTGCTAAGTTCATGTAAAGGATTGCCAAAATATCGTCTCACCTATTTAGAGTGCAGGCTTTTTGAAGACCTCAACGACCTAGCAGATGCTCAATTTAAACTACTCGTCAAATTCATTAGAAATATCTCTGGTTCAGCAAAGCCACAAATAATAACTAAAAACTCTGAGCTTCAGAACTCTTTTCCCCTTCGCATATCTTCTTTCCTATAATTTTCCTCTCCGAATAATATTTTTCCTCCACTTTCATTTAAGGGAACCCCAATCGATCGAATAGTCGGCCCTAAGTGGCTGTATATCTCAACAGACCGGCGTCCATTTCAACGTAACCTAATCTTACCTAACATGCACTGATAAAAGTGTTCTTAATACAAAGTCATTGATGTGGCAAGAAAGACAATAAATCATTAGAGTGGTTAAACATTATTATCACATTTAAGATTTAATTAACATTTAATTAGTATAAAGTAAATTGTCTTTAGATTATGGACGAAAAGTCATTGCCCTAATGTTTTATTGAGTTTGGCGACCAATCAATGACATGGTGTTTAATATAAGGATACTTTTTCAGTGCATTATAGGAGAAATCAAAGACAATAATTCCATTTAATTTGCATATTTTTCAGAACAGCAAAGAGAAAAAAAAATATATTAACAATTAATTTGTTGATAGATATTTTATTTTCAGTTTTGTCTTAGCTTTGTTTGTTATCATGACTGTAATTTCGGAAAGTATATATATATCTATGAGGCCATAACTGTTCTATCTGCACAGAGAGTACAGTTTCGTTGTGACAACCGATGTTTTAGTCTTTTATAGCTCTGAGCATCAGCTACTCCGTATTCAACGCAATAATATTGCGTTTAAAATGCATTGCGTTAAAATACAGTCCTTTCATTCGACAATATATGACAGTAATAGTGAAGGAAAACATCTAAAATAACTCAAAATTTTTGAATATCTGTCAAAAAGTTTACAAGTTATAGCTATTTTACTAAACAGTCTTCATAAATAATATTAGTCATGCGTACCCATGTACAAAAAAAGAAAATATTGCAATTGCGCTTATATCATTAACCTATAAATGTCCAGTCCGAAAAAAATTCGTATTCTAATGTATTTTGAGGTAGGAAATTCGAAACCGTAGTCAAAAAATTAAAAAGTCCTTTCGAGAGGATTAGTCTTTAAATCAACAAAATATGTATTTTACTTGATATATTTAAGCACTTTTAAGGCATCTTAAGTAAAATAAATGTTTGTTTAACATAACGGTGTATTTTGATACAAATATCTTTGAAATAAAATTAAATACATAGTTATCTTAAATTTTGCATAATCTGATATTAATGCAGCATAGATCCAACAAATACTGTATTTATAACTCATTAAAAATTTCTTTCAGATCCTATAGAAATAAAAATAAATGTTAGAAATTCATAGTTGAAGATAAACAAAATTTATTACAAATACATTAGAATAATAGTGCATGAAGCAATTTAATATAACCATACATTTTCTAAAAAACCGTCAATAGTTAGCAATTTTACTGATGATACTTTATATGTAATTAATATTAGCCATGCGTACCCATGTTCAAAAGAAAAAATAATGCATTGCTCTAAAGTCATTAAATGATTAAAAGCTTTGGAAAGGAAAACTATGTATATTATAATGAAATCTCTGTGGTTAAAATATCAATAGTTTTCGATAGGTTAGTTTCGATATTTAATATATCCTTGAAGAAATAATGTCTGCTTTATGATTACATTGATTGCCGCAGCTGAAGCCCAAATGCAGCGCAACTAAATATTGTATTGTATTCTGTTGGTTATCATTATTGTCTTTTCATACTAAAGAAATCTAATACTTAGAGATCTTCATACTAAGAAATCGTATTGTCTTTTCATACTAAAGAAATCTAACATTTTTTTCTAATATTTATCTAAATTATAGAAATTAGTAATTGAAGTATGAAATGCACAGGTAGTTATTCTGGATTTAGGTGAGTTCATGCCGTTAGGTTTAACCCTGGGTGAATACATGCGCCTGGTGAATACATGCGTCAACAAACGCCCCTACAAACAATATGCATGAAGACCAATCAATTCCGTGTTTCTGGACACTTTTGCCCTCCTCTTGGTTAGGACTGGAGTCCATCTAAAACTCCTTGCCATTCTATGGGTCATGGCACCCGGTCGGTTTGCAACTCCACATCCGGGAGAATTCCCTCCCAGCGATTTTGGTTTCAACCACAGCCACCACGTTGCACCCAATAGGATCCTCACCAATAGTCAGGCCGGAACCTACGTTCCGAGGGCTTTCCTGACTCCCGTGGTACCATATTAAGTGTTCTGGTCAGACTGCGTGACCGAAGATACTACCAGTTAGACTCCAGAAAATCTAGGACTGGTGACCGATCTGGGATCACAGTCCATTCCCCATCCTGGGAACAGATGAAAACTTTACGATTCGTAGATCCCCATATGAAATGCACAATAAGAAATTGTACTTCTCACACAATCACACAGATTTCCTATAAATCACAACCTCGCAATATATAAAAATAATCCTGTATGAATAAGTAATTATAGCTTAAAAAGTTTTTTGGAAATCTGCCAAACATTTTACAAGTTATAGTTATTTTACTAAAGTAATTTCATAATTAATAGTAGTCATACGTACCCATGTACAAAACCAGTAAGGAAAGGCTAAAGTCGGGCGGGGCCGACTATATAATATGGTGTAGGGTATTATATAGTCGGCCCCGCCTCGTAATATTGAATAACTCTGATATATAAATTTTGTAATTGATGTATAAATTGTTTACATAAATTTACTTTTGGGACATTTTATACTTAAATAATACCCTGTACCACATTGTGGTGTAGGGTATAAAAACGATTGGATCTAAAGAGCCAAATCGGATGAAACATATATATGGGAGCTATAGCTAAATCTTTACCGATTTTCTTCAAAATCGGCAATGTTGGTTTATGAATCAAGAAACTCTACCATTCTAAATTTCAAAACGATTGGATGTAAAATATAGCTTCTATAGAACTAAAGGGCCAACTCGGACGAAACATATATATGGGAGCTATAGCTAAAACTTAACCGATTTTCTTCAAATTCGGTAGTGTTGGTTCATGGATCAAGAAACTCTACCATTCTAAATTCCAAAACGATTGGATGTAAAATACGGCTTTTATAGGACTAAAGGGCTAAATCGGACGAAACATATATATGGGAGCTATAGCTAAATCTTAACCGATTGTCTTCAAATTCGGTAGTGTTGGTTCATGGATCAAGAAACTCTACCATTCTAAATTTCAAAATGATTGGATGTAAAATACAGCTTCTATAGGACTAAAGGGCCAAATCGGACGAAAGATATATATGGGAGCTATATTTAAATCTGAACCGATTTCAACCAAATTCAATAGCGATCTTGATAGCCGCGAAATACTCTAAACTGCAAAATTTCAGAACGATCGGGGTGAAATTGCGACCTGTAATCGACAAACAACTTTACATGGACAGACGGACGGACATCGTTAAATCGACTCAGCTAGTGATTCTGAGTCGATCGGTATACTTTAAGGTGGGTCTAGCTGTGTTATTTTCAGGTGTTACAAACATATGCCGTGAAACAAACTTATAATACCCTGTACCACAGTGTTGTGTAGGGTATAAAAAGAAAAAAATTACATAGCGCTCAAACCATTGATATATTTTAGGAAGTTGAAAGGAAAATTATATTATGATGAAATATCTGTCCTATTAGTAGTTGCTATTTGAATTTGTCGAATATATCGAAGTTCTTGTGGTTCACTGGCCGGAACATAAACTTATCGTGAAGACATATCAACTTTTCAATCCCAGCGACGACATGTCTTTTTATACCCTCCACCATAGGATGGGGGGTATATTCATTTTTTCACTCTGTTTGTAACACCTGTAAATATTGATCTGAGACCCCATAAAGTATATATATTCTTAATCGTCTTAAAATTCTAATACGATTTAGCGATGTCCGTCTGTCCGCCCGTCTGATGTTATCACGCTACAGTCCGTAATAATAGAGCTAAGTTGATTAAATTTAATAGAAATATTTCTTATAGTTGCAGGATGTTTGGGATTGCAAATGGGCCATATCAGTCAATGTTTTGATATAGCTCCCCTATAGAGGTCGCTCCAAATAACAGGTTTTGAGCCATAGATACCACATTTTTAAAGCAATTTATCAGAAACTTTGCAGTTTGTATTATATTTTGACCAGAATTCATCACAGCAAAAATTTTACAAATCGGTTCATATTTTTTTATAGTCACCCTATAGAGGCCGCTCTAAAAAATATGTAGTTAAGCCATAAATACCATATTTTTTAAGCATTTTAACTGAAACTTTGCAGTTTTTATGTAATTAAGACAAGAATTCATCACAAGAAAAAATGTTTAAATCAGTTTATATTTTGTTATAGTCCACCTATAGATGTCGCTCCCAAAAAGCTTTTTTAAACCATAAACTCCACATTCTAAGATATTTGGCTGAAACTTTGCAGTTTATATTCTATTTTGACAAGAATTCATCTAAATAAAATTTATACAAATCAGTTTTTATATTGTTGTAGTCCGCGTGTAGATGTAGCTCTCAAAAAAGCTATTTTAAGCCATAAATACCAAATTTTTCAGGTGAGGAGTTTGGCTAAAGAATTTGCGGCATAAAATTACTTGTTTGAAATAAAATAGGCTCCTTAAGAGGCAAGAATTCGTGGCATGCATAGACTGTTAAATAATTGGGACATGCCGGACAAAAATCAAAGCTTATTCGTTAGGCATCTCTCTCATTCTAACCTCCACAAAGAGTATAGTTTGAATGTGACAACCGAACATTTTTGCTAAGTGCAGATTGTACATTTGCAAATATTGTACATTTATTTGCATTAAAAACTTGTAATTGAAGTACGAAATGCACAAAAAAATACGGTACATCACATCCAATTGTATAGATTTCCTTTAAATGATATCCGTCATATGATGAAATCGGTTATTTTTTGGGCTCGCAATACATAAAAATAATCACGTTAGAATTGGTGGTTAAAGCTCTATTTGTTTTTCTAAATCGGTCAAACAGTTTACCAGTTATAGTCATTTTACGGGAGTGGCTTCATAATTAATAGTAGTCATACGTACCCATGGAAATTATACGAGTATTATAATGAAATCTCTGTCAAATTCGTACCATACACTCTTATGGCGATTTATTTTCTGCAAAAAAAGTGTAACATTTTCGTTGCCCTTTTCCCGAAAACTTGATTTTTGTACCACATTTCGGAACATTGGAGGAAATATAAGGTAAGTTTAGATCGAGCCCTTTTTAGGTGGAGCTGATGTCGTCCAGCTCCACCTAAAAAGGGCAAATATTTTTCAGCATTTCGCGTCGACCGGCAACATTTTTTTCCGAATCGAAATCACCATTAGTTCCTAGTTCATACACCACTAGTTTCAAGTGATTAGAAAATACCGATGTTCTGGTCGATCGATGAGGAGAACACGAGCTTATCGTGAAGATACATTCATTTTTAAATCATAGCAACGAAATGTTTTTTAAAACTAAAATAGTTATGCAATATTGCTTCTTACGGGGCAAAATTTCGTGCACTAAAAAGAATAGCAACAAATTGGGACATTCCCCACAAAAATCAGCGATTATTAGGTAGGCATCTCTCCCATTCGAACCACTAAAGATATTATAGTTCGGATGTGACAACCCAATTATCTTTTTGCTTGGAGGGTATAGTTCGGTTCGACAACGGAAAATTCGTCCATTAAAGTCTTGATGCTGAAACCATTAATCTAATGGATCTAACCGCCTAATTGATCCGTACAACAGAAAAAACTTCATTTGACATAATTTTTCTCTAGATGTGTGTATTATAGCCAGTACATGATCGTTTAAACGTTGCCATATCAGAAAACACAAATTTTACCATTATCTCCATATTGCAGCCAAGGGTGACAAGCAATTTAAGGAGTTGTAAAAGCAGCTGCAGTCTCTATGACAGCTTTCCTACGAACTGCAAAAACACTCAACCTATCCTCCCACCTTGAATACGGGGCGGAGGAAGTGACACATTTGTCTAGGTTCAGTCTCTGCATAATATGGGAAGGGAGAGGGCACATGCTGTATATAGTCACATTTATTTTGATATTTTCAGTTTTATTTTTATGCATTATATTGCTTACTTAACGCTTCATTTTTTTATAACACAATTCCGACACTTTTTTCTCTTTTTTGTGTTCCGTTGGCTTGGCCAATATCCTGAGCGAGTAAAACCCTGCTCTACTTCTCTCCTTGGTGGATATGTGCGGGGTGTTTTTATGGCCATTTGTATGCCGTCTTAAGGAGCACGAATGTGCGAATTTCTGTTTCACTTTTTTGTGTCGTTTGTTCATTTATTTCGTTTTGTTTTCACTCGCCGTAGACAACAACATGCAATTTTGAAGCTTTTAGTATTTTTATGACCTCGTAGAAATGCATCATAAAACTAAAGGCAAACGTACGAACCAAAAAGAGCAGAAGAAAAAAAGATGCGAAAAAACGAAAAACTACTCTCGTAGAGATAGTTAAAATTGTACTAAAGATCATTTTTAATGGCCACGACAAGACAGACAAGCAGTCAGCCAGCCAGCCAGCTAGCCATCCTGCCGGGAAAACAAGGATTTTGCCAGAAATACCAAGGCGACGGAACAATAATGCCATTAAGCATCATAAAAACATAGAATATAAATCGGATAGTGCTGCGCGCAGTAGAGGTATATAAACGAATAAGAATATATATATATTAAGGCCACAGATTTTTAATGAGACCTGCTGGCGTAAAGATAACATTAACATTAAAATGGTTATATCCTTGCCATTCCAAAAGACTTGTTCAAATTTAAATGCAGCATCAAGATTTTTGTGTTGGGATTTTAGAAGGAGACGAAGATTTATTTCTGTGAAAGTATATATATGAACTATACTAAATACTTTCTAGAAAGTGCTTTAAATACTTCTACTATTTCGTACTATGGAAAGTGTTAAAATTTTCGACGTTAATATTATCTAATTTTCTGAGAAAAATCTATTACAACTCCCACTTTTTAAAAAAATCTACCAAATAAATGGCATGTTATAGCATTTTTATTAGAGTAACTATATAATTAATATTAGTCATGCGCACCCATGTACAGGAGAAAATAAATATTGCATAGCGCTTATTTTAATGTAATATTAAATATTTTAAGTAGGAAAAAGTTTTATGTTGTTGTCACTGTCGCTGTCAAATTCCTATCATTATAACAAATTATCTCCAGATTTAAGAAATATATCTATTGTTCAAACATGGTTCAAAACATAGCTGAATAATTTTTTTTTTTTGCCAAAATTTATAAACTCTTTTGAAATATGCAATTATAACCGTAAAAATATGGTGAAATCTTGCCTGATTAGGCTAATTCAAACGTGATTAAAAGAAGACGCATAACAGCAAGTCTTGGGTCCACAACTCCAACAAGGTTTGTAAACAGAGAGACCTCACAAGGAGGAGTACTGTCTCCACTAATATGGAAGCCAGCGGTAAATGTTAGATCTACAACGTTGTGGCTGTGAAGTCGTTGCATGTGCGGACGTCGTGGCAACAGCAGTAACTGGCAAATTCCTCAGCGTTCTCAGAGCATCCTGCAGGTGGCTCTGAACATATTGGTTAGATCGGCCAGAAGCAGCGGTTTTTAAGCGATAACCCAAACAAGACTGAATTGGTTCTGTTTTCAAAAAAAGAACTCACATATGGACCCACCTCGGATAAATGGAACATAGTTAGTCTTTTCTGAAAGTGTAAAATTTCTAGGATTAGTTCTATGTACATAGGAAATTGCCATTCAGACTTAATATACTGAAACTTGCGATGAAGTCCAACGTCGCCCTATATTCCAGCAGAAAAGCTGCTGTGTCGCCGGATCTTTAAGGGCTTCAGCGACTGAGTATCATGCAATCGTTAGTATCAGTTCTGACGGGACACTGCCTGATCGGCGAATACGCCAGAAGATTGGGTATTGACTCCAATGACTTCTGCAGAAGCTGTGGAGATAAGGAAGAAGAGGAGATCATTCAGCACTTGCTCTGCGACTGTCCCGCTTTGAGTAAACGAGGTCTGGACACACTGGTATCGGCCTTTCTAGGTAGTCTAACAGATATTTCCGGTACCGATATTAGTACGAATTAGATTCCCCTTAAAAGACGTAAATTATATCGGGATGAAATTCCATATATTTTCCGGAAGGAATATATTAATTAACAATCTCAAATTTTGGGGAAATTGTTCAAATATTTTGCAAGTAACAGCGATTTTACCCGAGCTACATAATAATTACATAATTAATAATAGTCATACGTACCCATGTACTTGAAAACTTAAATTCGCATTGATCTCAAATTATTGAAATATTTAAAGTCTGCGTCAAATAAACTAAGCTAACTCTGAAGGAACTCTCTCTCTCTAAAAATGCTAAAAATCCAGATCAAAATCACGAACATTTTTGATCTGATTTTTTAGCGATTGGGTAAATTGTAGTTGCTCTTAAGAGTTGTATTTTAGTCATTTTGGATATTAGCCGACCAACAGTATTTCCTCCCTTTTAATTTTCCTTCAGGAGAAAATTAAAATTACACATAATACTTTTAAGTGTTAACATTGTCTTATAATCTCGCTGTCATAAGCTGACATTTTATTCCGCGTCCAAATCCTTATAGACTTTTGTTCCTCCTCCCCCTCCCCCATGAACAAAAACGCTATATCAAAAATTTGTCACTCGTTTACCTTTTAAGTTTGTTGTTAAGACATACTCCTACTACCAACTGTCTAGAAGTTGTTTAAATGATGAAAAATGAAATGCTAAAACTGTAAGAGAAAATCTACTAAAAAAACAAAACAGAACTTCCGGTAACAAAATCTTACGAAAAGTAATGAAACATAAACTCCAACTCGTCCAAAAAATTAAAACAAAACAAAAAAAAAAACGAAACTGAACTGAACTTTAAAGAACGAAACTGACGACATTTGCAAAAGTCATTAAAATGTCAACATATAAACAGAGACACGTAAGGAGACGTAAACAGGAGCCCAAGAAAGGATACCGAACGGAACAAGTCCTATCTCTGGCAAACAAACAAGGATGATGACAAAAACTGCAGCTGAGTCATAAAAACGGAGACAAAAACTTGTTGGTGCTTTTACTTGAGCTTTAGAAGCAGAAGGCAGGATCAGATGATGATGCTCATGTTCCTGCCTTCCATGTGCCACAAGCCTTTCTTCATTACTCTGTCAAACATTGTTTATATGTTTGGAGTATATAAGCCAGAAGAGAATGGGAGATAGATAGCTCCCCTACCATTTGTATTCTCAGTTTCTCCCAGAAATGCGTAAAGGCGTTGATACTTTTGGCCAAACTTGGCCAAAAAGCTGAATCCTGGTATATCACCTGATACGTCTATCTATCTGCTTGTCTTCCTGGCTTTACGAGCGAGTGTCATGAAAAGATAGTAAATTTTTTTTTTTTTTTTGACAAAACTTTCTTTTGCCGGTGTATAGGAAGAGAAAACACCTTAAATCTCCAGGCTTGAGGATTTTTAATAAACTCAAAAGCATTTGACAATCAAAATTGCATTTTAAGTTTTTATATTCATCAACAGTGGCAGCAGGAGGAGCAGGAGCAAAAGTAAAGCCGGTGAGCTATGGAGAAGCGGCAGAACTGTTGCTGGTATTTTCATCTGTTTCCTTTTACAGATTTCCTGCGAGGATTTATGTCAAGCTTTTTGTGTTCGTGTTGAAACTGAAAACTTTCCATTTGTGTTGTCTTAACCCCTTTGGATAACAAACTGACAAATGGGAGACAAAGACGACGAGGATGAGCAGCAGCAGCAGGAGTGCAGCAATTGTGCATTATTTGTATTATGATAGTTACCTTGAGATGCCAGCATAAATATTGAATGGAGTGGAAATATATAATACAAATATTGAGAGAATTTAAATGGTTTCGGAAGGAAAAGGCCTTATCCATTTTAGAAATATATGTAATTGCTGGATTTGAAGTACTGAAAATCTATTGATTTTCTGTTTTTCTAACCGGATTAATGCAGATTCCAATAAATGATATGTTCAGAATCATGACAATTCGAAAATTAGTTTAAAAGTTGTTGCAATTTCAATGGAACTACTTAATAATTAATATTAAATATAGGGTGATCCATTTCGACGTTCCCTACTTTTTTAAAGAAAAAAGAACACAGAAAATTCAAATTGAATGGGGCATGTTTATTATCATTTGAAAGAACATTCTTTGGCATTTATTTTTTGAAGATTATCTCTATCACATATTGGCCGCGGCTACATCTCAGATGGTCCATCCGTTGAGTCCAATTTTCGATGACTCGTTCGAGCATTTCGACTGGTAACTGGCGAATGACACGCGTGATGTTTTACTCCAAGGCCTGAATCGAAGCGGGTTTGTCCGCATAAACTTTAGACTTTATATATCCCCACAGGAAAAAGTCTAACGGTGTGATATAACACGATCATGGTGGCCAATCGACCGGCCCAAAACGTGAAATAATCTGCTCACCTAAGCGTTCTCTCAATAAATCCATTGATTGATGCGCCGTATTGTTGAAACCAAATGTCGCCGAGATCACGAGCTTAAATTTCAGGCATCAAATATTCGGTTATCATGGCACGATAACGGTTGCCATTGACGGTTACATTCTCACCGGCATCATTTTTGAAGAAATATGGACCGATAATTCCGGTACGTAGGATCGGGAATCGGTCAATGGCAAAAAGATAGCTCTTAACGATCGTGGTCGTGGGTCGACTGGAAAGTGTTTTTTTGGATTTAAAAAATAAATGGACTTAGCGCAATTGGCAAACGATTATTTTGATAATAAAACCGAATAATTTGTAAACGTTGTTCAGGCGTAAGTCTTTCCACGATGAAATGCCAAACAATACTTAACAAAAATAACATGACAGCATGACAGCATGACACGACTCACACGTGATCTGTCAAAAAAGGGCTATTGAAAAAAGTATCTCTACTTAGATCACCCTATATATGTATGTTTTAGAGTACATCTGGAAAAAGTCCTGTTCTTCGTTAATCAAGATTCTTTCCCAAAGAAGGCCCAGCAAATCCAATCAGAACCTTCAGAATGAAGTCAATCTGTTAAATTTCTCAAAATGTGCTCGAGATCTTTAGAAATGATTGCTATTTTAGTTGAGTTACTTCATAAATAATATAAGTCATATGTTACACAGTATCTCAGGAAATTAATCCTGTGGATTAATCCAGAGTATGTTCAAAAGAAAGGTCAACAAACCAGTTCTGAACTTTGAGAATGAGGTAACAATCAATCTGTTAACGTTTTTTGAAACTAGCATAAACATTATTTCTCTTTAAATGGAGTTACCTCATAATTAATAATAGTCATACGTTCCAGAGTACAAAAAGAAACTAATCTTGTTGTTCTGATCGGGTTAATCCTGATTGTCATCCAACAACAAATCCCTTGATAAACTTCAAAATAAAGTCATAATCAATCTCTCAAACGTCTTGAATATGCCACGAGAAGTTTAAAACTTATTGATATTTTAATGAGAGTTACTTTATCGTTAATATTAGCCATACGCTCCATAGTACACCAGAAAGAAGTTCAGAGAGTACTCGTACGCCAGGAAAAAATACTCTGCAGATTAATGCAGCGTATGCTCCAAAGAAACTTACTGTGAAACAGTCACAATCAGAAGTCACAATCAATCTGCTATTTTTTTGAAACTAGCATGAATATTTTACAATTTACTTATATTACTATTTTAATGGATTTACTTCATAATTAGTATTAGTCATACGTTCCAGGGTACACCAGGAAAAAAATGGTGTTGTTACTTATATATTATGTTGATTAAAATTTTTGTCCAAGGGATGTGGAAAACAGTTTCTGGTGCAGTTAGGTGTCACAAAAACGAATAAAATATTAAAAAAAAATTATGGTAAATTTTTATACCCTCACTTTAGTGTGACGAGGGTATATATCATTTGCTACGGAAAAAAGTGTAACACATCGAAGGAGTGATCTAAGACCCTAAGTATGTTCGGAGGAAATCCGTTTTGGGTCATTTTAAGTCGAATGAGCAATGTCCGTCCGTCTGTCTGTGTGTCTGCTGGCTGGTGCGCACGATAACTCTCGAAAGGAGTAACCGATTGACTTCAAATTTGGTATGTGGTAATATTTTGATCTATCTCCGGATGAGTTCGAAGATGGGCCATATTGGTCTACTCCTTCTGGTACCTCCCACACAAAGGGTTAAAATTTAGTGAAATATTGATTCTTTAATAACTTCTATACTACTTATTCGAATCTTTTGAAATTCTGCACATAATATTAGTATATAAGTCGCTATTAACTCGAGAAAAATGGGTGAAGTTGGCATGACCCTTTTGGTACCTCCCACACAAATGGACCATTTTGCATCAAAATTTAACTGCTTATAACTTAAATACAAGTGCATAAAAATGCTTGAAATTTTCTACAGTATAATGTTTTTGTAGCGCCTATAGTCCGGTAAAAAATGGGCATTATCGTACAGCCCCTTTTGGTACCTCCCACACAAATGGACCGTTTCGTACCAAAAGTAAACGGCTTGTAACTTAAATACCAGTGCATACAAATACTTGAAATTTTGTACAGTGTAATGCTGTTATAGTGCCTATAGTCCTGCAAAAAGTGGGCGTTATCACCCCGCCCTATTTTGTACCTCCCACACAAAATGACCAAATCATACCAAAATTACATAGCTCGTAACTTTAATATAGCAGTGCACATAAACGCTTATAGTTCAGCACAATGCAATGTATTTAAGAATGTACTGTTTACCGAAAAATATGTGTGTTTGGAAAACCCCTTCTGGTACCTCCCACACAAATTGACAGATTTATTGGTGTAATGTTATATATTACATTACTCACAAAGTGAGGGTATACCTTAGTCGGTTTACCCGACTGAAACTTTCTTACTTGTTTTAATTTTGTTTGTTTTAAATATCAGCTTTCATGGAAGGTACATTTGGTATTTGGACCATAATTTTTCAAGTATAAGCCTGATTGAGCCGTGTTATGCCTCAAATTAAAGGAAATTATGAGAAATATTGCTTTCACGTAGAATCTTCGGTTTAGTAACAGTCGTCAAAAATATGAGAAAAAATGTTTTTAAAAAAAAACACTTTCCTGGTACAAAAAAAAAAACATAAATAATAGAAAAATAATCGTATAAATTATTTTAGCCAGCATGCTAAAGAAGAAAACACTGTCTATTTGAAAAAAATCTATGGATAGATGTAAAAGTTATGAGCCATTTTGTAAATGTTAGGGAAATTCAAAAAAATCTTGTTTCATATTTTTATACCCTCCACCATAGGATGGGGGTATATTCATTTTGTCACTCCGTTTGTAACACCTCTAAATATAGATCTGAGACCCCATAAAGTATATATATTCTTAATCGTCGTAAAATTCTAAGATGATTTAGCCATGTCCGTCTGTCCGTCCGTCTGTGGTAATCACGCTACAGTCCGCAATAATAGAGCTAGGTTGATCAAATTAGGTACAAATACTTCTTATAGTTGCAGGTTGTTTGGGATTGCAATTGGGCCATATCGGTCCATATTTAGATATAGCTCCCATATATAGCATCTAACTTGTTGTGATTCCTACTGTTCTCATCTACTATATTTTTGGTGTTTTCGGCGTTATTTTTTCTAGGTTTGAGTTATTTTGTGAGGTCACATGCTATCCATGGTGGAGGGTACATAAGATTCGGCATGGCCGAACTTAACGCTTTTACTTGTTTCGTTTTTAAATGATGTTTTTGCTTAAATTAAATTGAATTCTCACATATGGTGAGAGAGACATATAACGTCGCTTGGATTACCAACCGACGCACATAGGTAGATATTGAGTAATTAGGCGGCCAAAAGTCAAAATCTTAAATACGTAGTAGGCACAAAATATTGACGTCTACGTATAGTAAACACTTCCGCGAATTACCCCCACCCTTTTTTTCAACAACCATACGTCACCGCTTCCGTGCAGTTAGACGCAATTTGATCGTTGACTTGATACGTATTTCTATTTGGGTGCCTAAATTATATCAAATTTCGCAATGCGCATGTATGTTTATTTTAAGTTGTGTAGTGAAGTGAAAGTGAAAGTGATTCCCATAGCTCAAGTAAGCTTCTATTAAATAAATAATAGTTTTAACTTTTATTTTTAACTTTCGTTATATTTTTCGGTAGTTGAACAAACCCTCTTTTTCACATAAAAAATTTATTTTTTTTTAATTTCAAAAGCAATTTTGTTATGGATCAGGATTCGTCCAGATCATATTTTTTTGTTTATTGAATACCTTACACATTCAGCTTTTCTATAAAAAAAACAAGAGCCGCAGAATCCCGCTTATTTCTTAAAGACAGCAGTTCAAAGTATTTTGTTAAAAATTTTAAAAAACCTTTTTTTTTATTTCGTCGGGGGTGAAAATAGTGACCCGTAAATGTCTGTTTGAGCAAATGCAACTACAAAATTTACCAAGTATGGATGAGAAATTGGAGTTTTTAGAAAACCACTTGCTATTGTCTTGCGGAGACACTGTGGAAAGAAAAAAGAGCCTTAAGCATAAATTTTCCTACATCAAACACGAATTTAAACAGAGATGGCTAAAAGCTCATAAAGTTGAAGAAGTTTTTATGAAAAACAACCAGAAGTGGCTGGAAGGCACTTTTGAAGTACCAGTGCATTCGCTTAATCAATCAGGTCGTCCGAGCAAATCATTTTCGGATTCGAGTGAACGAAGCAAGAGAAGAAAAACTGAGGAAATTCGATGAAATGTTGATGATGAAATGATTATACATGCCGCACAAGTCGTATTGCAAACGAAGGGAAAAAGAAATGCCTCAAAAGTGCTCAAAGAAATAGGAAATTCACCAACAAAGGCTAGTAAATATAGAAAAGCCTATTCCAAGACCAATGAAACAATTGCTCCTTTGACCCCGTTCCAAGCACTCAAAATGTTCGTAGAAGCTGATCTAACAAGACGACAATATGAAATAATAAGGGCAACTAACCCAAAGCATTACCCTTGTTACGACCTTTTGTTGAAAGCAAAACAAGAATGCTACCAACAAGAATGCAAGAATGCTAATGAAGTTATAGAACTATTAGAACCTGCCGAGCCCCACACACAATCAAGTATTGAGCACGAAGAAGTCGAGATAGAAACATCTTTTAAGAAGACAATTTAATGCATTTTTATTTATTTATGATTTATGAGAATTAAATGTGTTTTTATTATAAAATATATGTTTTTCTTATTTATTTTTTAAAATAAATAGATAGTTTTTTACATAGTTTACAGTCTTTCGAAGCCATTAACGTCCAAAAATATTTTTGGCCGCCTAAATATTTCAAATCGACCACTGTGCGACGTAACTGACCATTTTTCAGAAATTGAGTTAAGGCCACCATTCGATTTGTCTAGTCAAAGTACAACGTGTGTATAAATTTTGTGCATATATATATTACCGTTTTCTCAAAAAACGGTAAATGATTTTAGACGTAACTGACACAATGCCAAAAAATATTTTCACCAAGAGACGTAAGTGCAATATGTCACTTAATATTTCGTTTTCCCGAAATGTTTGTTCATTAGTGCAAAAAGTTATGGAGTACTTGCTGGACCCAGCCCACTCGTTGCCCATTTTTTGACCGATTGCGGTCCAAACGGGACCAATCATCAGATAACGACAGTAGGAATCTCGATAATGCATTCGTAGGTAGGAACAGTAGGAATCACTAAGAAAATAATAACTCCAAATTGGCTTATTTGGGCGGGGCCACGCCTCCTCAATCAATAACTGATATAGCCTATGTCACCCGCTAGGATAATCTGAAGATTCCCTGAAAACTTCATCAATATCGGTCCAGCCATTTTTGAGTCCATACGTAACAATATCGGACCAGCCATTTTGGAGTCCATACGTAACAACAAACACATCCATTTATATATATATATAGATTGCGTACACTAATGATTAAAAAATAAATTATAAGGATGAATATACAAGTATAATTAATTATATCCCGATTATAAATATATAATGAAAACGTGATGTATTTTCGATTGAGAGATGGCTTTCCGTCACTCTACAATGTAATAACAATAACGCCTATTTTTTAATATACCATGGGAACTATAAAAGTATTACACTTCATAAAATGTCAAGTATTTATATGAGCTGGAATCAAAGTCATCAGCCGTTAACTTTTTCTGTAAAATGATCCATTTGTTTGGGAGATGCCAAAAGAGACGTCGCAACTTGGGTTATTTTTCTCAAGATGATTGCGATGAAGAAACTAATACTATATGTGGAATTGTGGAAGATTGTGGCGTGGGGTGGTACTCGCACCCTTAGCCCTAATCTACCATATTTAACCCTTTTTGCCATATCGTACCATATTTTACCATTTTTGCACTACGGTACCATATTTAACCCTTTTTGCCCCACTGCGCCATATTTAACACATTTTTGACCCACTGCAAAAATTTAATTGTTTCCCCCACTGTACCATATTTAGCACTTTTTGCCCCACTGTACCATATCCAACATTGTATTTATTAATATCTGCATTGTTTATGAAAAGCATGCATTATAATAATTTTTTTTTATTTTTTTGTTAATAATATTGAAAAATATGGAGTTAAGTACACAATGAGAAAAGCAAACTGGAAATATAATAAATATTACGCCGTGGGGAAGAAGGAACATTGTCTCAAAAACAGAAAAACTGCTCTCCTGAACAATTTTGAAAATGTCAGTTACTGCAGTTGGTCATCCAAGCGACGATAAGAGACATTGCACTTGCATTTTATTTTTATTTTATGAGGATTGATGTCAGACATTATAATATTATAGAGAGGACGAGGTTTTATGGCCGTTCTTAACCCTCCATAAAACATGATATGCAATGTGAGAGCTATATTGGATAAGATCTGCTCAGATAGAGGGTCATTCAACAATATTTGTGGTTTTTTTTTATGAGGTTTCCATTCAGTTACGCATTTTAGGGGCATGGACATTCCAGTTGTATATACAGATAGTAAAATTATATGTACGCAATACAATGTAGTACGTGGCAGTCTTGAAAATATTGGGTTTCTACGTTCGAAGCAAACTATATGTCAGCTATAGGCACTACAACTTATGTACCTCTAACCCGGAATTTATGAATGAAATTTCTTATTAATAAATTAGTGTAATTCAGCGCCTTAAAGGGATAAGTCGATTTTCTGAAAAAATATTATAAAGTTATATTTCAAAGTATGAGTAAAAGGCAAAGAACTTTTCAATGTGTAAATGATCCCGACAATTTTTGCTACATCTGCGGAAAATATAAAATTAGAAAAAATCGACGTGCATTTAGTAAAATAATAGAAGAAATATATGTGCAATATTTTGGTATACGAGTTGAAAATATGAACGAACCGTGGACACCTAGTATTTTGTGTAATTTGAGAAAAAGATTTCGAACTGACTAGGGTGATCAAAAAACCGGTTATTTTGAAAATACGGTTTTCGGTTTCTTCGAAAATTAAGTTAACTCTAGAACCGGTTTTCGGTTTAACCGAAAATAAAAAACCGGTGAACCGGTTGTTTTCGGTTTTTTCTTTTTTAATAAAAATTCATTAATAATGCTTAAGATTTTGTTAGATGACGTAAAACAAGCGTAGTGCAAATTCAATTCGCAACCATATTCCAATTAAATTAAGATTTATTTGAAAATTGTATTGTAAACACTTCATATTTTTATTTATAATATGTAATTGTTCCGATTTCATTTATGATATAATATTATAATCTCTGAAATATTTATAATATATATGTTTAACTTTTAAAAAGATTTCTTTAAAAAAAAAAATGATTATGATTTTTATAAAACTTGACTAATAGTAAAGATCAGCATAATCTTAGCTTTTACCATCATATGAATGGCTCAAATGGCAAACCGATTATATACATATATGTATTATCAGTAGTAGCGGATTCTGACTTGAGCATACTATAGAGATGAAAACTTGTCGAAATGTGAAACTGGACATATGTATTTTTATTTATACCTACATTTCAATTAGAAAGGATTGTTAATTAATTTCTATACGGCAATAATCACCTAGACCCTTGATAAAATATGCAGACGAAGTCTATAGGGAAGTTAGCAATGTAAACAGTATAAATGCATACAAAACTGCATTTTGAAATCGATGGATACGCACAAATGATGTCAACGGTTTTTATATTGATGTTTTCAAAATTTTAGGTAGGTTCCAGTTTCAAAAATAATATTTTCATTATCATTTCATAATGGTTTCAAAAACCCGAAAAGTCGAATAAACCGAATTGAAAAAACCGACGGTTCGAGTTATTCGAAAATGCAGAAAACCCAAAACCGATAGGCGGTTTTTAAAGAGAAACCGATTAACCGGTTAACCGATTAACCGGTTTTTGATTACCCTAGAACTGACCAAAGATAAGGCAGAACTACATACTTGCATCTGGGATGAAACAGTACAATATTTTGGCCCCAGATGTTAACATATCATATTATAGAGTCCGTGATATACCTTACAAATAATTTTATACAACTGTGGATAACAGATGCTTTTGCAAAGACATTCCCGGATTGTTGGAGTAACTTAATCAAACATACAATTCAAAGGAATGGCGGTTACTTGTAGACATCAGTAAATAAAGTTTGAAAGCAGTACTTTTACACAACGGAAATCAGAAACCTTCGATTCCCATTGCTCATGCTGTCAACACTAAGGAATCGTACGAAACAAGGGCTAAATTTATAAAATACGTAAAATATGAACATGACTGGGAAATTTGTTGCGATTTAAAAGTAGTTAGCATGTTATGCCTCTGGGATAGCCGATATTTTGCCACCACTGCATATTAAGCTGGAGCTCTTTAAACATTTTGTAAAAGCCTTAAGGAAAGATGGCAATTCACTCTCATCTTTAAAAAGTTTATTTAAAAGTCTTTCTTTTCAAAAAATCGAAGAAGGAGTTTTTGATGGGCCTAAAATAAGGGAACTGATGAAAGATGTGAATTTCGAATCATATTTGACGTCGGATGAAATGGAGGTCTTTTAAGCTTATAGTTTCAAATTTCTTTGGATCCAATAAAAGCCCGCAATATGAAACAATGATTAATGATTTGTTAAAAAAAATGTGAAAAAATTGGTTAGAAATATATTTTTTATATCTATGTATATAACACATATGTATGTATTCTTCCAATTTATTTTTCGCTTTATGTATTCCAATAGGTGTAAATATGTCCCTCAAAATTAATTTCTTGCATTCTCATTTAAACTTTTTCTCCGAGAATCTTGGCGACGTAAGTGACGAACATGGCGAAAGGTTTCCCCAAGAATTGAAGTCCATCGAGCGGCGTTACCAAGGGCACTGGGATGAAAGAATGATGGGAGATTATATTTGGTTCCTCATTAGAGAAACCGATTCCGAAATCTACAAACGTCAACAAAGAACTCACAATTACTTCTAATGAATCTTGTACATGTAAATAAACTCGAATGCACATAATAAAAATAAAAGTAACAAATAAAATCGCTATTTAAACAGAAATTTAAAAAAGAAGAAATTCTCTTACCTCTACCAAAAAGGCTATAATTTCTACATTTATCCATAGATTTTTTCAACTACACGGGGAAAAATCTGCATTTTTGATATGTTTGAATTGAAAGAAAATATATTTGGAAACTATTTTTTTAAATATTTTATATTTGTTAACAAATACATTTTATTTAAAAATCTAGAAATTTTGTTTGGAACGAATATATTAATATATTAGAACATAATATATTTGCAAACTGACTTTCACAAATAAAATATGTGTTTACACACAAACAAAGTTATTGCTTAAGAAGTTTTCCAAATATATTTTATTAAAAAAAATATTTTTTAGACTTTGCTATGTTTTTCGAATTTTAGTTACTTTTTCCTAGATTTCGTGTTAAACTTTATAGTTAAAAATGTCTTTAGCAGCATTAGCTTTTGTTTCACATCAAATACAATAATTTATAAATATTTCAACACATCATTTTTTGTCAATCCATCAATGCAATTTATAGTTACGATTTAAGTTTTAATTGCATTTTACAAACATAACTTCCGAAAAACAGAAAACTTGTCTTTACATTAAGACATTGATTCGTTGCCAAAATACAAATTAATCTTTGTTTCGGAAATATTACTTCCAAATAAAAAAATATTAGAACGGGAACATATTTTTGTTTGGAACAATATCCTCCCAAACGTATAGTATTTGTGTGTGCCAAATATTATATATTTGGAATGTACCCTAAACATTTGTATATTTCAAGCAGAATATGTTTGGGACAATATACTACAGAAGCGATTTTTTTTCAGCGTGTAGGCATTTTTTTCTTCGATAGGATGCAAACTTTTAAAAAATGGAATAAAATATTTTTTTCTATTTATTATGTTTTTTTCATCCCAGGAAATTTTTATTTTTTTTGAAAAAATCTACTTTTTCCAATTTGTTTAATGACTGTTGCTAAACCAGTATTTTTAAGTGAAAGAGATATTTCCAACATTGGTAGCCCACATTAATAGCTTCAATTTAACGTATAAGTCTACCTGATCGGGCATATAGTCCCAAAATTATGCTGCAAATACTAAGGGTACCTTCGACGATATTAGTATTTTTAATAAAAACTTTTTTAAAAAAAAAATGTATCCATCAAAAAATTTTTGGTTTTGATTTTATATAACAGTATGCCACAATCTATACAAAAAAATAATTTTTAGGTCTAGGACACAAAAAAAATTGTTTTTGTTGCGTAGTGTTATGTGTCACAAACTCGTAAATAATGTTTTTAGTGAGGGAATAAAGTCTCCTCGAATTTATGACAATCTATATTGATTTTATGGATTGGAAAAAAATTAAATAATATTTAAAAAATTCAGAACCGGTTGAAACTTCAGGAAATTGGCATTTTTCCTGTGTGAGAACAACATCTCAACTCTTAGTTTTTCTAAGTGCATACACAATTTGATATCTCCGCAAATTTTGCAAATCTCACAAATTAACACTCGTAAACCTTTGGTCTGGTTAAAATGGATTTAGATTTTTTCTCCTTTTAAGCATGACCAATGATAAGGCATGACCAAATGATGTCTTCCATCATCAGTAGTGTTAATCCTGATGAAGATGCCGAATATTATCGAGCTGCCAAAGTTGAGCACGTTGATGGCACATCATTCGTTTTCATACTGAACGTGAGCTGTTCAATTTTTTTTACAGTTCTCGTTGATGCATTTTTTTCCGGGAACCGGCGAGAAGTGCGTGGCTGATGGCAAAGTTTCTGCAGTCATTGTTTTGCCCGACTCACTGTTTGTGTTCTTAAGTTTTGGGGAAATTTCTTCATTCGTTCTCCCAAGTAGTTTCTCCGTATACGCAGAAAAAATAAGTAAGAAAAAAAACTTGCAGAACAAGGACAACAATGTATTTTGTTCGGTTTGTTGTTTTCTAATTTAGAACACGTTTCGTATTCAATTCCAGAGCAAAAGGTAGAGCAAACAAAATTAATTTTGCCAAGAAGAAGTAGAGGAAAGGTGACCGGATTGAGGAGAAACGAAGGAAATGTGTACAACAACTTTTTAAAAATTTTATGGACTCTACTCTAGCGATTTGCATTGTGTTTGCATACGTTATTTTCATTTTCATCAGCATCAACATCAGCATTCGCAGCAGCTTCTCCAGCCACAGAGAGTGAGCATCAACAACATGAGCCCAAGAGGCAGAACATCATCGTCTGTCAGGATTTTGTCTTAGAATCCTGATGGAGCATCTCCATTGCCTGTTTTTTTTTTTTTTTGAGAAAAATAAACTTTTATAAACTGCATCATTTGGTTGTTAAATGCATTCTATCTATCATTCTCAGGCAATGGGTGGTAAACTGATGGATGCACGAGTTGGGAAGGCATGAAGAAGTAGTGCTGGGATACTTGCATTGCCGTGAGTTAGTTGAATTTTATTAAATGAAAAATGTATGAGCACGTTCGAGACTTAGCACTGGCAGAATAGTAATACTGAGGAGCTGCAGATGCAGATACAGATACCGACGGTGGAACATAAAAACAAAACTCTTAAACTCAACATAAAGTCGAAAACGAAGAAGGTGATGTTAAAATTACCAAAGATAAAGAGAAATTTTTTTAAGAGCTCTTCAGTTTTCACATTTTTTTTGCTGGCTGACATAAAGGTTAATAAACTATAAAAATGAAATGCATTTGTTTTGCTAATGAAATATTAAAATAACAAAAGATTTTCAAACGTGTTTAAAAGACTGGCAATGTCTTTTCTTTTGTACTTTACGTTAACATCGGGATTCCTCCCAAATGCACTCTCTGCATTGTTTTTTCAGAAATGCCAAAAAGTATGCTTCACTTTTTTCTGCGTTGCCATTTAGGGATCTCCCCAGGTAACCATCATTGCTTTAATGCTTGGGAACATCTTTGGCATATTTTTTAGGTTTTTTTTTTTGTTTGTCTCAGTGTCTCTCAGACGTTGTCTCGAGGTTTGGCAATACAATTTCACAAATATTTGTCACACAATCCTCCTCTGTCTTGCACTATTATTGAACTCAGCAGGAATATCTGTATGTGTGTCTATATTGTTGTCTTGGCAAGGAGACAATGTCAACATTTTGTTTTCAAAGCATATTTTTCGGAGCAAACAAAACTAACCGTAACGATATTATTCCCCAAATACCAAAGATGCTAAAAGCTTTTGATGTGACAAAAATGTGAAAGAAGAAACAACAAAATAGAAGTTGTTGAGAGGAGTGGAAAGGAACATATGGGAGAGGAAAGGAATATATGGGAGAGTCCAGAATAACGAGACACTCTTAAAAATATATATTATTTTAAAAATAAAAATTTATTAACAAAAAAAATATTATTACCCGAATATTTACTTTTGTAGTTAACATTTTTAAATTAAGATGCTAAGTATATATTCCAAAACTACTATGTCCGTTCTTGACTTTTTGCTGACAGACTAAAATATTTCCCCCAAAAAGTAGGCAATATTGTTTGCTTAATAAAGCCCACATACTTGATTTGTTTTATTATAGCAATGGCAGAAATGACAGAAAAGGTCAAACTTAATAGAAAATAATGTTACATTATAGATTTATAATTTTATATAATTTAACTCTATTGTTTATTAATTTTGATCCTTTTGACTTTTTCAGTTTGTGAGCATTCTTAAGCAAACAATATTGCATACTTTTGGGGCGAAATATTAGCGACTATAAGGAAAATGTCAAAAACAGACATGGTTGTGTTAAAATATTTATATTTATCATGCGATTTTAAATAAAAAATATTGTAATAATTTTGTAATAAAATATCAAGCATGTGAGCAGACAATATTGCATACTTTTGGGGCGAAATTGTTAAATTATTCAAATCATGCAAACAATATTGCATACTTTTAAGGAGAAATGGTAAAATTTTTCAAATCACTTTCATACAACTGTCCTTTTTTTTTACATTAAATATTTTTGAAGTTGATTTTTTTGGGATTCACTCATATCCTAGAAATAAAGACAATACTTTTGCAAAAGTAATAGAATAACGTTCGAAGAAAAGTGACACGATAAGCCTGGCTATTTTGGAAATTGAGAAGACTTTGGGGGCCATTACTGGTACCGATTTTTTAGAGCTTTCATAGCCAACACAAAGGAGAGTTCTTTTAAACTAACAGATATATATAGGTATTATTGGTAACTTTAACTTTAATACGCTAAAAATCTAAAATCTCAAAACAGTTGTATTCTTCAACCTTTTCTTTAGTGCAAATGAGATCGAGGAAAACAAAATTGCATGAAAGGTCATGATAACACATCATTAGCTTTTTTTGAATTAAACTTTATACGATATTGCCATGAGCCATCGGCGTCTTTTAGGGCAATACAAATGTTTATCATGCATTATCCCAGGATAAGGAATAATCAACGCAGTGAATTTCCTTAGACAAATTGAAGCCGAAAAAAAAACTAGAAAAGTCTGTTTGTTTTGGAACTGTCATTTCAATAGTGGTATCGAGAATTTAAAATTAACTTACAGATATTTCTTTGAAGTTTAGTGCAAGAAGTATTTTAACGAGAGTTGAGAACCACGAGAAACAAATATTTACAGCATGAACAATTTTCCAAATGTCTTAAAATACTCTTCATATCAATAGATATAGTCCGGGTCCGACATATTACCAGACTTGACTCACCTCAGAGAATATGACTGGAAGATACTGAGACAATTCGTGTATAGTACCGATTTTCTGTAACTCGTGAGGTATAAAAAGATCATAAATAAGGAGCGCACAACAGGCCGAACCACTGGCTTAATTGTATGTTCATGGACATGAGACGTTTAAACGTCTCATGTCCAACCTAACCTAATAGATATAGTGAAGGCATCGAAACGATAGAACAATTTCCAGCTTTCGCACATTCAAGATCCCAATACTTCGAGTCCGACACATTACTAGATCTGACTCATCTCGAAGAGTATGACTGGTAAACGTGTCCCGTTCAGATTTTCTATTTCAAGTGAGGTTTTATAAATATTATAAATAAGTAGCTCACAACATGCCGATCTTCTGGCTTCAGAGTATATCCATGGACCTGGAACGTTGAAATGTCTCTCTTTTTCAACCAAACCTAATCTACTAGATATTTTAGATTTTCATAATTCTAGGCGATTTTTCATTTCAGAGAACTGATTTAAAATAATATAGCATACGTTCGGGAGTTAATTTGTTGTCTAAATGTGTGTGTGTGTGTACACTTTAACATATGTTAGGGCTGAAGTTGATTCAAGATTCAAGATTCGATTTATTGAGACTTATATACAAATTTAAAGGATGGAATGAAGATTGACAATGAAAGCTTAAAACTATTATGTATTATTTTAGTTTAAAATGTACGTTTATAAGCAACGAGCTTTCTGAATTGGTATCGACTATATAATATCATATTAAAGGTTCAACAGCGCTTAACAACAGTTGATTAACAATTTTAGGAAACAGACTCATAGATAATTATAGCATATGTTAGGGGAGAAGTTGAATAAGTGTCAAGATTCAAGATTCGATTTATTGAGACTAATATAAGAATTTAAAGGTTGGAATGAATATTGACAAAGAAAACTTAAAACTATTATGTATTATTTTAATTTAATATATATGTTTATAAGCAACGAGCTTTCTGAATTGGTATTGACTATATTATATCGTAATAAAGGTTCAACAGCGCTTGCTCCAGGCGCTTTGACAATTGAATAAGTATCATTTCAGAATATTTTAACAATGTGGCAAATATATACAAATAAATGTTAATTATAAGAAATTTTACTTCGAACAAAAACTATGTTTAAATATACTATAAACTCGTAGATATTATTTTAACCTTTTCATTGATATATTTCACAATTACTGCTGCTCACTTTGTTCGAATACAATCTAAATGTAGAAACACTTTTTAATTTTTATGTAATTGTTTACATGACAATATTCAAATAAATTTATTTTCATATTAAAATATTTACTCATAAATAAAATTTTGCGACATATTTAATTTCTCTTAAACGGCTGAACTGTTTTAACAAAATTTATGTCGTTTGAAAGAGAACATGACGACCATTTTTATGATTTTTTTTAAATTTGCAAAATTTCAGAAAATTTTTCGAATTTATTTAAAAACTTTAATTTAATAAATTGCTTTAATCGGAGAAATTGCCAAACTCTCACAAATGCAAAACATTTATTGGATTTTTGGGACTTAATATTTTGTTATGGACGAGATACTAAGGTAGGTCTCGTAATTTTGGATATTTTTCATCTGTTTCTTCACATATGAATTTAAAAACCTCCTGTTTTATTTAAATTTTTTCACGCAGTGTTTTGCAGAAACAGAAGATATAACATTTAAAGGTATTACGGTTTTGGATTTGTGACCGTCTGGTGCATATACGGTGTAAATTTGAAAAAATCGACAGGCGAAAAGTTTTGTTAAATTAAAGTTTTTTAATGTATGTGAAAAAAAGTATTTACAGATTTTACATAAATAAAGTACCAGTTATGTTCTCTATCAAACGACGTAAACTTTGTAATAATCGGTTCAGCCGTTCAGACAAAATAACAAATAAAATTTCATAAAACCCAAAAATTCGTTTTCTCATTTTTGTTTAAATTTCAAAACCCCGTAAAATTTTAGAATAGTTAAAGGGTGGTTAAATTGTAAGGGCCGATGTTGAATGTAAACCACAGCTAAACGTCAAGATTTTTCTGCATTTCATTTGACATTTCTCAATTTCAGACTAACTCAATTTGAACCATGAAAAGATACACAACAGTACGGTGCCACTTGCCACACCGCTAACGCAACAATGGCTCTTGTGCGCAACAAATTCAATGGCCGTGTTATCTCACGTCGTGGCGATGTCAATTGGCCGCCAAGATCATGTGATTTGATATTGTTGGACTTCTTTCTTTAGGGTTATTTGAAAGAAAAGATGTACGTCGATAAGCTAGCAACAATTCAAGAGCTAAAGGATGAGATAATTACACATTAACGGCATAGAACCTCAATTATGCCTAAGCGTCATCGAAAATGTGGACCATCGGATGGAGGTATGCCGCCGAGGTCGCGGCGGCCACTTGGCCGATATTTTGTTCCATACATAGTTGAACCATACCAATATTATCATAATAAAAAGAAATTACAATAATTTCCTAAATTATTTGTGTTTTATTCATAATCAACATCGGCCCTTAAAATGTAACCAACATTTTTATTTTCATTGAATTGTTCAACATTTTTGAATTGTTAGAGATTTTCATATTAATTTATTAAAAAGGTTCATGTATTAGATATATCCGAACTGGAACATAAATAAATATTTTCAGAAAAAGTTGGAGGCGGTTAAAATTCTATTTTTCTTATATTTTTTAAAAAGAAAAGGAGAAAAATATCCCAAGTATGGTAAAGTAAGAAACTTAAAGTTTTAAAAAAATAGTCAACGTAATTAAAATAAGGACTGATTTTATTGGGTTTTTAAATTCAATAAATGCGTGCCTATATTTAGGAGACAAACGGAGAATAAATCTAGCATACGCTAGGGCTGATACAGTTAAATTGCCTTTAAATTGTTCTTTCTTACCACAATTTTATAAAAATCTGTGAGATTTTTTCCAGTTATAGGGTGATCTAAGTTCAGATCACGTGTAGGTGTAAGTCGTGTCATGCTGTCATGTTATTTTGGTTAAGTATTGTTTGGCATTTCATCATGGAAAGACTTACGCCTGAACAACTTTTACAAATTATTCAGTTTTATTATCAAAATAATCGTTCGCCAATTGCGTTAAGTCCATTTTTTTTTAATCCAAAAAAAACAACACTTTCAAGTCGAACCACGACCTTGACACCCATGAGCAATATTTTAGCTCTCGTTAAGAGCTATCTTTTTGCCATTGACCGATTCCCGATCCGACGTACCGGAATCATCGGTCCATATTTCTTCCAAAATGATGCCGGTGAGAACGTAACCGCCAATGGCGACCGTTATCGTGCCATGATAATCGACTGTTTAATGCCTGAAATTGAAGCTCGTGATCTCGACGACATTTGGTTTCAACAAGAGGGCGCCACTTCCCACTCATCGCATCAATCAATTGATTTATTGAGAGAACACTTCGGTGAGCAGATAACTTCACGTTTTGGGCCGGTCGATTGGCCACCAAGATCTTGTGATATCACACCCTTAGACTTTTTCCTGTGGGGATATGTAAAGTCTAAAGTTTATGCGGACAAACCCGCTTCGATTTCGTCCTTGGAGCAAAACATCACGCGTGTCATTCGCCAGTTACCAGTCGAAATGCTCGAACGAATCATCAAAAATTGGACTCAATGGAAGGACCATCTGAGACGTTGCCGCGGCCAATATTTGATAGACATAATCTTCAAAAAATAAATGCCAAAGAATGTTCTTTCAAATGATAATAAACATTCCCCATTCAATTTGAATTTTCTGTGTTTTTGTCTTTAAAGAAGAATCACCCTATATTTAATATACATATTAAGAAATGTTTACTTTATACGAATGAACCTTATAATTTAGATTTTTTTACGAAAATATAATACCAAATAATGCATAGATGTAGGAGCCAAACTTTGAAAAATGTATCCTATTACAGGACTGAAATCGTTGACATTTCCATGAGTTTCGAATATGTGAATGTAAAAAAGAAGAAGACAATTTTATTTCCTGTTGTTACTTAAGAGATAGTGCTACATAGCTAATATATGTGAATATCTATACAAACCCTGACAGGACTTTTTCTTAAAGTCACCCAGCCACAATTCCCATATCTTAGCTCCTTTAAAGCCATTACCATAAATCTAATATCGAACAACATACACAAAAAACAATGCATACTTTTAGGCGCCTTATATATGGGTAATTGAAACTTTGCGCGCCATAGCTTCAAAACGCAACGGTTCACAATTCCTTTTTCCGTTTAGACAAAATTTCTTCCTCAGCTACTCAGCAACAACAAAATATGCTGTGTTTGCTCATAATCTGCAGAAAACGAACGAACGCGAAGAAACACAAAGACAAAAAAAGAACACGTGAAGAAGAAACTTTTTAACATGTTTTTCGGCAAAATATTTCCCTTTAGAGAATTACAAATGTACTTTTAAACAAATGAATTATTGATAATGATGCTCATTGCACATTAGCACCGACATCGTCATTGCCCGCCCACCACCATTCATTTCATCCGCCTCCTCTCCCCCACAAAACACTAATCTATGTTAAAACAAAACAACTGCCAAATAGGATAACACCAAGGACACCCAAGAACTCATATTGAAAGGAAGAGAAAAGTAGTCGTTGAAAATTTGACATAAATACAATTATTGATGGCAGTTTTGTGATTCACATGCTCCACAAAAACACTTTGGGGAGGGGAATGAAGATGAATATAATAAAAAAATTGGCGGTGGTGGAGTTGTGAATTCTCCCCGCTCCACTCCCAGGACGACTGTCATCCTGGAGAGCTATAACAACTGGTGTCATCAGCGCAAATTGTAATGTCGAATGGAAAACTGAATTTCATTTCTAAAGCCTGAGAGAATTTCCACGCTGATTTTTTTGTTGTTTCTTTTTTTTCGGAGAAAGTGCGTTTTTTGCGTTGGCTTTCTTCGTCCTTTGTGATAGAGGTAGTGGTGGTGGCGACGGCGGCTGCTATTTCCACAATACGCAAAGTTAAATTGCTAGTAATGACAAACAAATACTAAAGCAATACTAACAAATGAGGACTGAAGACGAACAACAACAGACAGAAGTGTCCTTCCATCAGGACGAAACAAACAGCGAAATAAAATTGATACTAACAAATACATTTTGAAGATCTGGAAGGGACAGTGGGATACATGTAGATTGAAAAAAAAAATGGAAAAGAAAACTCATGTATTTATACATTAAAATTAATTTTTTTTTTAAGGTTGAAGCGAATTTATTTGTAAAGATTAGGACATCTCTGGAGCAAATATTCTATTCATTCTAGGATAAATTGACAGTCAAATAACACTATGCAACAAAACTGTTGTCCAAGGGAAGTGGATAACAGTTTCTGGTGCAACTAGGTGTCACAAACACGAAAAAAATATTAAAAAAAAATTTTATGGTAATTTTTTTTTTTTTTAATTCCAGCTTTCATGGAAAGTACATTCAGTATTTGGACCATAATTCATAATTCAAGTATAAGCCTGATTGAGCCGTGTTATGCCTCAAATTAAAGGGAATTATGAGGGCTACATATTCTGCAAATATCGCTTTCACGTAGAATTTTTGGTTTAGTAACAGTCTTCAAAAATATGAGAAAAAAATGTTTTTTTTTTAAAAAACACTTTGTCCTGGTACAAAAAAAAAACATAAAAAATAGAAAAAAATCGAAAAAAAATATTTTATTACATTTTTAAAAAGCCAGCATGCCTAAGAAGAAAACACCGTCTATTTGAAAAAAATCTATGGATAGATGTAAAAGTTATGAGCCATTTTGTAAATGTTAGGGAAATTCAAAAAAAAATCTTGTTTCATATTTTTTTGTTTTTAAATGATGTTTTTGCGTATATCGAATTCGTCATATGTGAGAGAGACATATAAGAGACATTGCACTTTCATTTTATTTTATGAGAATTGATGTCAGACATTATAAAATTATAGAGAGGGCGAGGTTTTATGGTTTTTCGTAACCATCCATAAACATGATATGCAATGTCAGTGTAATTCAGCGCCTTAAAAAGATAAGTCGATTTTCTGAAAAATATTATAAAGTTATATTTCGAAGTATGAGTAAACGGCAAAGAACTTTTCAATGTGTAAATGATCCCGACAATTTCTGCTACATCTGTCGAAAATATGTTATTAAAAAAATCGACGTGCGTTTAGTAATAGAAGAAATATATGTGCAATATTTTGGTATACGAGTTAAAAATATGAACGAACCGTGGACACCTAGTATTTTGTGTAATTCGTGCCATGTAAATCTTACTCGATGGGGTAGTGGAAGCATGCGGTAAGTACTTTACAATTAATGTATTACAATGTTTTGTGGAATAAAACGTTTTAATTTTAGACTTCACGTGGAATTTGGAATGCCAATGATATGGAGACAACCACTCATTCACGATACGGACTGCTATTTTTGTCTAAGTTAATAGATTGGGGTAGGAAGTGTCCAGCCTAATAACTCTGAGCGATTCAAGTTTGAGTCAGAAGTCATCGCTTTTAACTCAGTTTCAACTCATTGATCTAGTGAGAGATTTGGAACTGACCAAATATAAGGCAAAACTATTTACATCTGGGATGAAACAGTACAATATTTTGGCCCCAGATATTACCATATCATATTATAGAGTCCGTGATATACCTTACAAACTATTTTATACAACTGTGGATAACAGATGATTTTGCAAGGACATTCCCGGACTGTTCGAGGAACTTAATCAAACATACAATTCAAAGGAATGGCGGTTACTTGTTGACATCAGTAAATAAAGTTTGAAAGCAGTACTTTTACACAACGGAAATCAGAAACCGTCGATTCCCATTGCTCATGCTGTCAACACTAAGGAATCATAGGAAACAATGGCTAAATTGATAAAATACATAAAATATGAACATGACTGGGAAATTTGTTGCGATTTAAAATCACCAAGAATTGAAGTCTACACTGAACAAAAATTTGTCATAAAATTAAAGAAATGCTCCAAAGACGTGCTTAGTCTTCAAAATAAGTACATTTTGTATTTAAAATATACATAGTTCCATTAATATTAGGTAATTTCCTTAATTTTAGGTAAATTTTCTTAATTTTAGGTACAAAATGTACTTATTTTGAAGACTAAGGACGTCTTTGGAGCATGTCTTTAATTTTATGACAAATTTTTTTTCAGTGTATCGAGCGGCGTTACCGAGGGCACTGGGATGAACGAATGATGGGAGATTACATATATTTGGTTCCTCATTAGAGAAACCGAGTCCGAAATCTACAAACGTCAACAAAGAACTCACAATTACTTCTAATGAAACTTGTTCATTTAAATAAACTCAAATGTACATAATATAAATAAAAGTAATAAATAAAATCACTATTGAAATAGTAATTAAAAAAAAAAGATTTTTTGAAATTCTCTTGCCTCTATCAAAAGAGCTATAATTTCTACATTTATCCATAGATTTTTTTCAAATAGGCATTATTTTCTTCGCTAGGATGCAAACTTTTAAAAAATTAAGTAAAATATTTTTTTTTTTCGATTTTTTTCGATTTTTTATGTCCCAGGATTTTTTTTTGAAAAAAATCTACTTTTTCCAATTTGTTTAATGACTGTCATTAAACCACTGTTTCTAAGTGAAAGAGATATTTCCAACATTGGTAGCCCACATTAAGAGCTTCAATTTAACGTATAAGTCGACCTGATCGGGTATATACTCCAAAAATTGTAGTGCAAATACTAAGGGTACCTTCTGTGATAATAGAATTTTTAATAAAAAATTAAAAAAAAAAATTATCCATTAATAAATTTTTGGTTTCGATTTTATATAACAGTATGACATAATCTACACAAAAAAATAATAATTAGGTCTAGGACACAAAAACATTTTTTTTGTTGCGTAGTGTTATCCATGTTCGAGTAAAATAGTGGAAAACTGTAGATCATTGGTTTCCTAATAAATGTTGCGTACTTTGAGGTAGAGTTGTGTAGTTCGTGAACATACTAGTTCAATTGAGTCACTTGGGTCACTTTACTGAACAGAACGAACTAGTTCACACAACTCGTTCATTTCAGCTCAGTAGTTAGTTCACAATGCCTACTTTAGGTTGCATTGATTATAACTCTAAAGTAAGGACTTCGTTGAAAAAAAAATTTTTATATTAATATTGGTGCTTTGATTTTTAATTTTACCAAAATGTTGGTCTACTTTAAGGAGCCGCGGTGTTATGTAAATGTTGCATACTTTGAATTTAAATTGTTTTATTTTCCAAAATAAATTTTCCAATAAAGTCTACTGAAATCCTCGAATCTTCTTTTTCGTCGAGTAAGAAAATGGACTACTGTAGGTCATTAGATTTATAATAAATGTTGCATCCTCTGAGGCTAAAATTTGTAAAATGTTGGTCTACTTTAATATATTATTCTAAAATAAAATTCTTATACTTTCAAAAATATTGATTACAATTCACAAATATTTTCAAATTTCTTTCAAATTATGCATATTGGAGTAAAACAGTGGAAAACTGTAGATCATTGGTTTCTTAATAAATGTTGCGTACTTTGAGGTAGAGTTGTGTAGTTTGTGAGCAAACTAGTTCAATTGAGTCACTTGGGTCACTTTACTGAACAGTACAAACTAGTTCACACAACTCGTTCATTTCAGCTCAGTAGTTAGTTCACAATGTTTTTTTTCTTCAACCCTGTCATTAAGTTCTCTCTTCTCAGCAGTTATGTGTTGTTTCCATTTTTTAGGTCATCACGAATGTTAGATTCTACCTATACAATCGCGTTTGTATATTCTACTCATTCCATTCATGTTTCCATCAGATTTCTTTTCATAGCGGCTGATTTGAACTGGTGATCTGAGCGAAATGAACTGCTGAACTAAAGAGCTGTTTAAGTAAAGTTGGCTGGTGAGCTAAAGATCTGGTGATCTACAGATCTAGTGAGCCAAAGAGCTGGTGAGCTAAAGAGCTAGTGAGATAAAGTGAGCTGTTGAACTAAATGAAGAAACTAGTTCACTCAATTGAACTGAACTAAAAAGATTGACCATTTAAAAGAACTGAAATGTCCAACTGTACTTTGAGGCTGAAATTTCCAAAATGTTGGTCTACTCTAAGTAGTTGGGGTGTTATGTGAATGCTACAAACTTTGAAATAATTTTTTTAATATTTAAAAATAATTTCGATTCAAATCTATAGATGTTTTTTTTATGCCCTCACCTTAGAGAGGAGGGTATATATCATTTGCTACGAACCAAAAGTGTAACACATCGAAGGAGTGACTGTTGCATACTCTAAGGCTAAAATGCTTTAAATTTCAAAAATAATGATGATTAACATACACGATTTTCCTTATTTCATGGGCGCTCAAATAATCTCTGGTGGAGTAAAATAATGGATTTACCTTTACTTTAGGGCGTTAGACTTAATATATTTACAAACTTTAAAGCTGAAATTTTTAAGTTTTAAAATAATAGTGTTCATTAAAATTCAATAACTTCTTGGACCGACCACAGAATTCTCCATGAACTTTTCTCCCACAGTGGATGTGGTATATTATATAAATGTTGCATACTTTGCGGCTAGAAATCGTTAATTGTCAAAAAATAATTTCGATTAAAATCCACGATTTGTTAATATTATGGTCTCTTAAATAATCTCTGGTTGAGTAAAATAATGGTCTACTTTTTGACGTTAGACTTAATAAATTTAATCTAGTAAGTCTTTACAATAATGACGTCCGGTAAAATTCAATAACTTGTTGGAGTTACAACACCGCTCACAGAATTCTCCATTAACATTTTTCCCACTGTGGAATTTGGGGGTGTTTTAATTAATTGTTGCATATTTTTAGGCTAAAATTCTATAATTAAAAAAGTCGATCCAAATTCACGTTTTTGTCATATTTCATGGACTAATTTAGGGCGTTAAACTTCTTAAAAATGTCTTCAAACTTAAAGGCTGAAATGTGTCAGTTTTAAAATAATAATGTGCAGTATAATTCACTTATTTATTGGAGTCTCTCGCCCGCTCACAGAATTCCCAAATTTCCCCCACTGTGCCACGTCATTGTGCGCGAAGACACATACATGTTTAGCCCTCTAACGATAACAACTGACAGCAATTGCTAACGCCAGCAACAACCAATTTTCAACTGCTGTTTGCTGATTTTTTTCCAATTTTTTTTTCGTCATCAGCTCCTCAGATTATGGCTTTGATGGAGAACAGGAGTAGCACCAGCAGCAGCAGCAAGAGAAAAAATACAAAGTTTTTGTTTTCTTTCCCATGCCACTGACTTGACTTACAAGTCTCCTGGTCTTCACAATATTTGGCAATCTTGACTAAACGCAATCGAAAAAACGAATAAGATGTTGTTTTTATTATTGCTGTGGCCAAAGTTGTTGCTGCCACAGCCTTGGGCGATGATGTTGCTGTCTCCGGCTACTGCTTCAGTTGCTGTTGATTCTAGGACAACTAAGGACGACTTCTGGCTTTGGTTCTTGGTGTCGTTGTAATAATAATATCGATTGAATATCTCCAAATACCGAAGCGGAATTCGTTAATAAAATTTTATTGAAATTGTAGACAACCAAAGAAAAGCTGGTGACTTTGTCTTTTTTGTGCCACACTGCTGCTACTTTGTACGTCCATGGAATTCCTGCCAGCACCCTCACCCCTCTATCTCTCGTTGATAGCCTGGTCCTGTTTGAAGAAACAATTTCTGCCATCGCTTATATTTCTTAAGGAAAAAACTAAAGAAATTCTTATAAAAATTCTACAAATTCCCAAATGGTGGTCGTTGCTTTATTCTGGTCTGTTTTTCTCTTTTGACAAAAACAATTTTTATACAAACACTCCCCTCTAAGGAGTCCAACCAACTACGAGCAAAAAAAAACCAATAGAATGACAAAAAAATCAAGCGAATTGATATGAAATGTTGTTGACAAACTAAATACACACTCTGTATTAAAGTTCCAATTGTCACGTTCATTCCGGCGAAAATTGCTGAATGTCGTGCGTAAGAGAGGAAAAATTTTAAATTACTTGTAACACAAAAAAGTACAATTCATTTGCTGTTGTAACAAGTGTTGGCTGCTTATGGGGTTTCGTTTTTGTTGGCGCGATATTAAATGAACACCTCATGTCTTTAGTTTTGTTAATAAAAGTTTTTTTCTTAAAGGCAACACCTGAAAGTATGCTTTAATTGACAGATATACAATTTCATTGCGTCTGGTAGCCTGAATGTATGCTTTAAGTTTTAATAAACGCCTTTTTGTTATCTTAAATTAACAAAAAGCAAAACACTCCGTGTTTTGAAGATTGCAGACACAAATTGTGATAAGGATAATTGGAATTTATGATTTTGTAATCAAAGCGATTAAATGGAATTTTAAGAGATTGTTTCTCACATTTGAAATAATTGACACAGACACATGTCGGACTGTAATTCAGTGTCCGTTATTAATGGCAGCTTTCATTTTTATAAAACTTTTTAGGAAGAACAACTTTCCCTAAAATCATCTAATTGATTTTATAATATTTGGGGGCCAGACTTCTTAGTGTCCAAACAAAACGTTTTGGTAAAAGTTTTGTTCATTATATTCTTTAATTAACGTAATACTAAAATGTGATAGGAATGTGAGACAATATATTAAATGTTTGATATTATGCTTTGGATTCGCCAATTAAAGTTTTATAAAGGTAACATCTGAAAGAATGCCATAATTATCAGTTATAGGTCTCTATTGCGATGTTAAGCCGGAATGTATACTTTTTTGTTGATAAATAAAGTTAACAGAACAAGTGTATTTTCAAAATAGAAGACACTGTTTGGGAAAATAAAGTTGTAGGCAATTGAAATTGATTCCAAAAAAAGATTCAATTATTTTTACAAGAACACACTGCCTATACTTAAGTTGCTGTAGGGCGTGGACTCTTAATAAGATACGACTTATACTTCCCTAATTTCACAAGTTTTCCTTAAAATCAAAATTTGTCGTAGACAAACTTTGTTTTGAAAATGTGATAACTTTTACAGAGAACATGACAACTTTTACTTAAGAAAAAGTGGTCTCTAACAATTTTTCATCAAGAAAATGTGACCCTGACAACTTTTCCTTAAGAAAAGCTGGTGTCTAAAGACTTTTCCTTCAGAAAAGTTGGTCTCTGGCAGCTTTTCCTTCAGAAAAGCTGGTCTCTGACAACTTTTCCTTCAGAAAAGCTTGTATCTGACAAATTTTGCTTAAGAAAAGCTGGTCTCTGACAACATTTCCTTAAGAATAGCTGGTCTCTGACAACTTTCCTTTAAGAAAAGCTGGTCTCTGATAACATTCCCTTAAGAAAAGCTGGTCTCTGATATCTTTTCCTTAAGACAACCTGTACTCTGACAATTTTCCTTAAGAACAGTTTTTCTCTGACAACTTTTCCTTAAGAAAAGGTTGTCTCTGACAACTTTTCCTTAAGAAAAACATGTCTCTGACAACTTTTCCTTAAGAAAAGGTTGTCCCTGACAACTTTTTCTTAAGAAAAGGTTGTCTCTGACAACTGTTCCTTAAGAAAAGGTTGTCTCCGACAGCTTTTCCTTAAGAAAAGGTTGTCTCTGACAGCTTTTCCTTAAGAAAAGGTTGTCTCTGACAACTTTTCCTTAATAAAAGGTTGTCTCTGACAACTTTTCCTTAAGAAAAGGTTGTCTCTGACAACTCTTCCTTAAGAAAAGGTTGTCTCTGACAACTTTTCCTTAAGAAAAGTTTGTCTGTGACAGCTTTTCCTTAAGAAAAGGTTGCCTCTGGCAACTTTTCCTAAAGAAAAGTTTGTCTCTGACAACTTTTGCTAAAGAAAAGTTTGTCTCTGACAACTTTTCCTAAAGAAAAGTTTGTCTCTGACAACTTTTCCTAAAGAAAAGTTTGTCTCTGACAACAAGAAAAGGTGGACTCTGACATCTTTTCCTTAAGAAAAGGTGGACTCTGACAACTTTTCCTTAAGAAAAGGTTGACTCTGACAACGTTTCCTTAGGGAAAGATGTCTCTGACAACTTTTCCTTAAGAAAAGGTTGTCTCTGACAAGTTTTCCTTAAAAAAATTGTTGTCTCTGACCACTTTTCCTTAAGAAAAGGTTGTCTCTGACAAGAAAAGGTTGTCTCTGACAACTCTTCCTTAAGAAAAGGGTGCCTCTGACAACTTTTCCTTAAGAAAAGGTTGTCTCTGACAACTTTTCCTTAAGAAAAGGTTGTCTCTGACAACTTTTCCTTAAGAAAAGGTTGTCTCTGACAACTTTTCCTTAAGAAAAGGTTGTCTCTGACAACTTTTCCTTAAGAAAAGGTTGTCTCTGACAACTTTTCCTTAAGAAAAGGTTGTCTCTGACAACTTTTCCTTAAGAAAAGGTTGTCTCTGACAAACTTTTCCTTAAGAAAAGGTTGACTCTGACAACGTTTCCTTTTATCAATTCAGAATTTATCAATTCAATTGTATTTCATCCTACAACACTGCTAGAAAATAGTTGTATCTTTTTTGGGTAGTATTTAAAGAGACTTTATTATAGCACAGAAACTGAGCAGCAATAACGCGGAACAACCAGACCATACCAACAACGTTTTTTTGTGCAACATTGAACATATGTTGCCACATTGTTTACTTTTTACCGCCAGATGGCAATGTGCTCGCGTATACATTGTATCTATGGAGTAATAATAATAATAGCAACAATTCAACCGTCAACAATTTAACTACTCTTCTGAGTAACTGCAGGAAATTTAAATTTCAAATTTGACTCAGCCATAGCTGACAAGCGGAAAGCGATGAGACCTGGAGAAAAGCAAAAAAAGTAACAAACGATTTTAAACATACTGTGAAATTACGAAAAAGAAATCTGTGTGAACACAAAGTGAATTCCATGTTTCACTTTTTTTCTCGGCTTCTTCGAAAATGTGTATGAACGGTGAACAATTGGCACACCTAATGGTGGTGGCGGCGGCATTTGAACAGTGAGTTTGGGTAGAAAATATTTTTATTAAATTGCAGATCAAGAGTATACTTCAGGGCGCTTATAACTAATGGACATTTCAAAGCGCAAGTTGCATAAAAAATGCACAAAATAATTTCAATGAAATTCGCTTCCAAAAGCAATGTTTATTCTATAAATTTATTAAAAAGTAAAAAAATTTAAATAAAATAACTAAATAATGATATATACATATACATATATATATATAAGTGACCATCCATCTCGTTTTTGGCGGGAACATCCCACTCTTTGCATTCGGTTCCAGCCTAAATTTAAGCATGTCCCGCTTTTTCAGCATATTTTAATTGTCTTATGATAATGACTTTAAAACATTGCATGAAATGTAATTAGAATTGTAATAAGAATTTTGAATTTATATATGATCTTAACTATTTTTTTGTGTCTTTCCATATGAAATAAGGAATGTTTTTTATTTATTTGTGTTTTACTGGAAATAAATAATTGTGTGTCTTATTATTCGTTATTTTTTATTAAATAAATATATTTCCGCTTTGTTTAAAGAACCAATCAATACGGAATTTATTTCAGTGATTCAGAAAAAAGTCCCGCTTTTTGACCAAAGACTGCTGGTCAGTTTATATATACCTAACATTAATTCTAACAATACACTTTGGAATTACCGGCATTCTGATTTTTCAAAAATGTGTTATGGTTTAAAATTCATGTCTATTTAATTACCTTGAACGCCTTCGACAATTTTTATATGACAAACATAGATCTTTGAATACACTTACCTGAAAAAAAAGAAATATAAACGTTATTTAGTTCATTGCATTAGAAAGATAATATATAATATATGAAATCATAAATCTAGTAAAAAGTTTCTTAATATCCATAAAAATTATAATTAATATAAATAATATTATTATAATACTCATATTCCTGTTAGTGGGCTATCCCTTTAAATATTGATCAATTTCCACAAAAAATATTCACAACTTTCGATACAAAAATTTAAATTTATTTCTTATAAAAACTTATTATTTCAAACGTTTTCTGAAGGAAATGTTTTCGGAGAAATCTTCTTCATAAAGAAAAGTTGTCAGAGACAACCCTTTCTTAAGGAAAATTAGTCAGGGATAACCATTTCTTAGGGAAAAGTTGTCAGAGACAACCCTTTTCTTAAGGAAAAGTTGTCAGAGACAACCTTTTCTTAAGGAAAAGATGTCAGAGACAACCTTTTCTTAAGGAAAAGTTGTCAGATACAAGCTTTTCTTAAGGAAAAGTTGTCAGAGACAACCTTTTCTTAAGTAAAAGTTGTCAGAGACAATCTTTTCTTAAGAAAAAGTTGTCAGAGGCAACCGTTTTTTAAGGAAAAGTTGTCAGAGACAACCGTTTCTTAAGGAAAAGTTGTCAGAGACAACCTTTTCTTAAGGAAAAGTTGTCAGAGACAACCTTTTCTTAAGGAAAAGTTGTCAGAGACAACCTTTTCTTAAGGAAAAGTTGTCAGAGACAACGTTTTCTTAAGGAAAAGTTGTCAGAGACAACCTTTTCTTAAGGAAAAGTTGTCAGAGACAACCTTTTCTTAAGGAAAAGTTGTCAGAGACAACCTTTTCTTAAGGAAAAGTTGTCAGAGACAACCTTTTCTTAAGGAAAAGTTGTCAGAGACAACCTTTTCTTAAGGAAAAGTTGTCAGAGACAACCTTTTCTTAAGGAAAAGTTGTCAGAGACAACCTTTTCTTAAGGAAAAGTTGTCAGAGACAACCTTTTCTTAAGGAAAAGTTGTCAGAGACAACCTTTTCTTAAGGAAAAGTTGTCAGAGACAACCTTTTCTTAAGGAAAAGTTGTCAGAGACAACCTTTTCTTAAGGAAAAGTTGTCAGAGACAACCTTTTCTTAAGGAAAAGTTGTCAGAGACAACCTTTTCTTAAGGAAAATTTGTCAGAGACAACCTTTTATTAAAGCTGTCAGAGACAACCTTTTCTTAAGGAAAATTTGTCATAGACAACCGTCCACGTTTATATGAAATCATAAATCTAGTGAAAAGTATCTTAATATCCATAAAATTAATATGAATAATGTTATTATAATACTCATATTCTTGTTAGTGGGCTATTCCGTTAAATATTGATCAATTTCCACAAAAAATATTCACAACTTTCGATACAACAATTTAAATTTAATTCCTATAAAAACTTCTTATTTCAAACGTTTTCTGAAGGAAATGTTGTCGGAGATATATTCTTCATAAAGAAAAGTTGTCAGAGACAACCCTCTCTTAAGGAAAATTAGTCAGGGATAACCATTTCTTAAGGAAAAGTTGTCAGAGACAACCCAATCTTAAAGAAAAATAGGCAGGGATAACCATTTCTTAAGGACAAGTTGTCAGAGACCACCTTTTCTTAAGGAAAAGATGTCAGAGACCAGCTTTTCTTAAGTTTTGTCATAATCGGTTGTCTGGTTAATAAACTTCCGAATTACTACCATTATTTAATTTGTCCCACTGTGCATTGTACCGCATCCCTCCTCTAAATACACCTTATGCTTCTAGCATTTAGATACTGCCATCAGACAGGGTGGCTGAGAGGAGGCGTCAAAATAAAGAAAATCTGAATTCCAAACATCGAGAAAAAAATAAAAACAGAAATAAACAAACTTGCCAAAATTATGTGTGCTCCATATATTTTGTTCGTGTGAATGGTGTTTTTTTTATTTTCTGTTGCTGATTCTGCTCTTGTTGCCTCACTTGAGCGATGTTGAATAATTTCATTGTTGGCGGTACCCCTCCTAAAAATATGCAAAATAATTTTTCAGTTTTCCGAAGGGAAATTTGAATGTATTGCCGATGTTGAGTGCGTTGTGTACAACTCTCGAAACTCTCTCTGCTGCTTTTTCTCTTTCTCCTCCACTTTCTGCTCCACTACCTCTTCATCTTCTTTAGAAAACCACATGCTGCATCAATTATTTTATAAAGAAGAAATGAACAACAACAACAACAAAAAAACAAATTTACCAAATAATAATCGTGTCGGTGTTGGTCTTGCCAACATTGCTGCCCCAGCTGATGGTGTGGCATTGTTTTTGTTGTTATTATTTGCCATATCGTGCACAAGTTGTTTGTTGTCAGTTTTTTCTTTTTTTTACATTACAACATCGTTGTGGAATATGTCAGTTTCCATCATTCAGCAGATGAACAACATTATAAGGAGAAGTATAAGAAGACGTTCTGAGTAGTGAGCTCCAACGAAATGTGCTCTTAATATGACTTGACAAAAAAATATGGCGCCCAAGATGGCGTCAAATGATTGTGTTTAGAGCTTAGGCTATAGGTGATGTACACACAACATGTGCGACGTGAAGTGTCTAGGCTAAAATGTGCGCGTTGTGTGAGTGTATGAAGTGTAAAGCAGTCGCTGACAGTAGGTGAATGATGTGTGTGTACGTACGCCTGTGTAGGTGTCATAGCGGTATGCGGGCATGTGTGTGCGCTTAAGCGTAAATTCACAATGGGAGCTCGTAAAAAAAACGTAACGCTTGGTATGTTTTTCATAAAGACGAAGTATATTTCTAGGCATTACTTGAAAGAAAGGGAAGGCGTATTGTGTGGGAATCATTGTAGTGGCCAGTGCTGCCAATGTACCCAGGATAGGAGAATGGTGGGGAAATGATTAAAGGACAAATTAAATTAATTTTTAAATTTTAAAGTGATATATTTTTAAAGAGATTCCCTAATCTTTGAAATGATTGGCTTTATAATGACGACACCTACTCCTATATAGAAATATTTTTTAAATTTACTAGAGCTGTTTACTTCCTTAATATTTTGGTGATCTTAACTCTGAACAAGTAAAGACGGATTCAGTTTGGCCATGTCTAATCTTATATACGCTCCACCATGGATCGCATGTGAATAGTTTCGAATACAAATAAACTCTTTTAACCAAATTTCAGCCCAATTCGTTGAAATTAAAAATTTTAGGTCGCTAATTCTTTAGCCAAACTCTTCACCTGAAAAATGTGGTATTTATGGCTTAAAATAGCATTTTTAGAGCTACATCTACAAGGGGACTACAAAAAAATAAAATTTTATTTGTCTAAATTTTACTGAGATGAATTCTTGCAAAATAGAATACAACTGCAAAATTTCTGCTAAATTTCTTAGAAAATGTGGTGTTTATGGCTTAAACAGGGCTGTGGAGTCGGAGTCAGAGTCTAGGAGTCGGAGTCTGGAAAATTTGCCCGGAGTCGGAGTCCGGAGTCGAAAAATTATGGTCGACTCCGACTCCGAGATGTATTGTACAAAAGTTCCAATTATGTGATAGAACTTTTGCATTCAACAAATTTTGGAAAAAAAAATTGGTAAAAAGAAGGATACAATATTCGAAGCTCTTAACCTAATATTTAAGTAGGCCAAAAATATCTATAATGTTAACCAAACTATAGAGTTTTTATGTAAAACATTTTCGGGAAAGTTCTGATTATATTTAGCTAACAAAATAAGTATTTTTGCAAGACAAGTAAAGAAAGGCCGAGCGAAGCCAACTATATGATACCGTACAACAGCTTGTTCGAGCAGAATAAGCTCAGATATTGTAAATATAAAAATGAGATAATTACCTTATAAGTCTAAATCTAAACAGAAATTGTTCTTGGATAAATAAATTCTACCCTACTAAATTAAAAAAAATATTGAATGTGAAATACAGCTTCCATAGCTTTACAAGGCCAAATCTAAAGAAACACTTATATCGACCTGAACCGATTTTCACCAATTCCAATAGGTTTCCTCCCTAGAGTAAAAGAGTTCTTATTGCCAAATTTTAGCAGGATCGAAGTGAAATTTCGACCTGTACTTAACGAAAAACTTAAGATGGACAGACGGACAGCTAGTGATGCTGAGTAGAACGGTATATTTTAAGGTGTGTCTAGCTGTAGTATTTTTTACAAATCTACCAAAAGACAAATTTATAACATCCTATACCATAGTGTGGTGTAGGGTATAATAACTAATGAATAAACTGGTTGCCTGAAGCGAACATTATATCTAAAAATTGCGGTATATTAAACCAGCGGCAGTGATTGATGAAAATTTTATCATCATTTCATGCTTAAAAATTTAATATAAGAAAATACATATTAGTTGCAACATTCAAGTCAAGCGTCGATAAATAAATAATAATATTTTATTTAATTACTTGTATTGATTACCTACTTTTTGTGGTTTTTTTAAGAAAGCTATATTTTATTTTCAATAACATGAACTCACGTCTTGGTTGAAATATAATTTCAGAAATTTATGTTATTTAACTGCCGGAGTCGGAGTCGAATGATTTTAAAATTCGACTCCGGGAGTCGGAGTCGAGTAGTTTTGGCTCGACTCCACAGCCCTGGGCTTAAACAAGCATTTTTGGGAGCGACATCTATAGGTGGTATAACAAAATATGAACTGATTTTAAATTTTTTTACTGCGATGAATTCTTGTCTTAATTAAATACAAAAGGCAAAGATTCAGTTAAAATTCTTAGAAAATGTGGTATTTATGGCTTAGATACGTATATTTTGGAGCGACCTCTATAGGACGAATATAACAAAATATGAACCGATTTGTAGAATTTTTGCTGTAATGAATTCTTGTCCAAATAGAATACAAACTCCAAAGTTTCTGCTAAATTGCTTTAAAAATTTGGTATCTATGGCTCAAAAACCGTAATTTGAAGCGACCTCTATAGGGGAGCTATATCAAACATTTACCGATATGGCCCATTTGCAATCCCAAACAACCTGCAATCTACAAACTTTGATCAACCTTGCTCTATTATTACGCACTGTAGCGTGATTACAACAGACGGACGGACAGACGGACATGGCTAAATCGTCTTAGAATTTTACGACGATTAAGAATATATATACTTTATGGGGTCTCAGATCATATTAAGAGGTGTTACAGACGGAGTGAATGAATGAATATACCCCTTATTCTATGATGGAGGGTATTAAAAGTATTAAAACATGTTTATGCATTTTCTTAAATTTCCAAATTTCTTTAGCAAAATTTTTTTAATACCTTAATATTTTGGTAATCTGAGCTCAAAAAAATATTAAAAATTGTATACAGATTATTTTCTCTAAATTTCTAGCTTCATAATATTATTATTTTGACTTAAATTTTGTAAGGAGAATCGACAAAAAATGTTGCGAAAAATATTATATTTACTACTAATGGTTTAGTACCTCCAAAAATGAGGAAGATCTTAAGCAGTGCAAAAAAGAGTTGAGAAAGGACCAAAAAAAATCCTGTATATATTTCTTCAATGGCGTAGAAAGCTCATTCGAAGATTACGGAAAATTTTAACTTCAACACCTTGTACTATAGGGTGCATCAAGAAAGATGTTCTCGCACTGCGTCCATTGAAGAATCCCGGGGCGTGCTCCTGGATACACATTTCCCGAGCAACTCTCAAGAGGCTCTGAATACTTTAACTAAGGATTCCTTGGAAGTACAGCCATCTGAAGTCGTCAGCAATATATTTAAACCGAATCTAGAGTTATTTGGGTTATCAAAAGCTTTAAGCATTTTAATTCGCCACGACCAGACAATGCTTCGCCGGCGCAGCTACAGACAGTGGCTGATACAATTACACCCAGGCACAGAATGATACGAGTATATACATGTTGTATCAATCAGGTCTACATACCAAAAAATGGGCTGAAATTAAGGTTGTTTTCATCCCTAAAGTGGGAAACCGTCCCATACTGGAGCTAAGGATTTCCGGCCAATGAGTCTATTGTAATTTCTCCTTAAACCCTGGAGAGGATAGTAGATAGTTACCTTAGGACTAAAACTGATCGCAGGCTATTGTCCACTCCAATCATTTATCCAATAGTAGGCCTACAGCAAGGGCAAGTCCACCGAAACCACCCTGCATGACCTAGTCAGCTTTATTGAACGATCCCCCTCTGTTAAGAAATATACTATGGGAGCTCTCTTAGATATAGAGGGGGCCTTCAATAACATCAATCCAGCCGCTTTATAACGGCTTTAGCAACCCTGGGGGCTGACAGCAGTATACGAGTAGGTAGGTTCATTCATAACCTTCTGATTAAGAAACGCATTTCAGCTAGGCTCAACTGGCCTCCATAGATTTGTCAGCAGTGGAACGCCCTCCGCTAGGGAATCTCTCCATGAACAGTATTCCGCTTTCCCTAAACAATACGAGTGTTAAGGTTATTGCCTGTGCAAATGACGTAGAAATAACTGTCAGAGGGAAGTTTCAGAGTACTCTTAGAGCCATCCTACAGCAGGCCATTCATGCAACCACAAAATGGGCTTCCCATAATGGTATCTCGACCAAGACGGAACTAGTTCTTTTTACCAGGAGATATAAGGAACCACCAGTCACACCGGTCTCCTTGGGGGTATTGAAATTCCCTTAAGCGCAAAATAAACATTCTGGAAAGAGCCAAGAAGGCTGTGGTAGCGCTATTTACCTAGGAAAACTTAGGGGTCTGAACCCGCTTATATATATATATATATATTGGTTGTATACGGCAGTAGTCAGACCGATAATGCTGTACGGCATTGTCGTTTGATGTGCAGCTCTGCAGAAATATTAAACAAGGTCTAGTGAATCGTTGCCATATGTATCACTGATGCGTTGAGAACATCACCAACTGAGGCACTAAATGGTGTACTACATTTAATGCTGCTGGACATTATAGCTAGGCAATATGCCTCATGTACTGCTATTAGACTTAGGGAACTGTCACTATGGTCAGGAAATGGCTACGGACATAGTGTCATTATAAACACAATATTTGAACTTCCGTGCATTGAATGAATGAACCAGATAGAGCAGAACTGAATAGTTGTACCCCAAAACATAGGGATTCATTGCCATCTATATAGACGGTTCCAAACTATATGTACATTGCTAAATACTGCCTGATCACTGCAATGTTTACCAAACAGAAATTTTAGCTATTAAAGAGGTAGCAGAGTGGCCGAAAATTAGTGTTATGACCAAAGTCGTTATAAATATTTTCTCTGATAGTCAGGCTGCTATCTAGTCTCTGATAGACAGGCTTATACCGAGCCGAAATCGCATCGGCCTACTTTCCGCACAACCACCTCCACTGTTGGTTAAAGACCTGATAAGCTACTGTCAGGATAAAAAAAGGAATTTTCTAGTAGGATGTGATGCAAACGCTCATAACATTCTTTGGAGCAGCACGGGTACCAATCCCAGGGGAGACTCTCTAATGGAGTTCCTCCTAGAAAAACAGTTGATAATCCACAACAGAGGTACGGACGCCACTTTTCAAACCAGAAGCAGAAAAGAGGTACTCGAGCTTACTTACGTTCGGTAACCGATCCATTAAATTTACTATCAGAGACTGGAAGGTGTCCAAAGAAGTCAGTTTTTCTGACCACAAATATATTGAATTCAGCTTAGCGCAAAAAGATGTTGAAGCAGAAATATTTAGGAATCCAAGAAGAACAAACTGGGACAAGTTCGGAAGAAGCCTAAAAAAATATGTCAACCAATTGTAATTTTTACCAAAATACGCAGTAGATTGACAAAGCTGTTCAAAACATAGAAAGGAGTCTAATAATCTCTTATCAGAAATCATGTCCAATAAGCAAACCATGAAACAAGAAACACAAATCCTGGTGGAGTAATGAACTAAAGGAGCTGAGGAAAAAAACGAGGACTTTATACAACTTATCCAAAAACTCTGGCACAGTTTAAAGGAATATAAAAGAGAAACAAGGAAAGCCAAACGGATAGATTTTGTCAGATTAATAGAGGAACTATCAAATGTAAAAGACACTGCCAGGTTGCGGAAGATGTTATTAAAGCAACACACTTTGATGGAAATCTACAGAAGGAAAATGGAGATTGGACTAGATCACCAGAAGAAACTATCGACCTCCTACTACTATCGACAGTTTTGGCCCATATAAGTCGACAGGGGCGGATGGTATATACCCACGTCTGTTGCAAAAATCATGGGATATCTTAGGTAACACCCTTACATCAATATTCAGAGCCTGCCTGGAAAAGGCGTATGTTCCAGCATCTTGGCAAAAGGTAATAGTAGTGTTCATCCCGAAAGCCGGAAAAATACAACATAGTAAGGCGATTGACTTCCGGCCGATCAGCTTATCAACATTCTTAATGAAAACTCTAGAAAGAATTATTGACGAGAATATCAGAAGTAATCTTAATCTGGATGACATTTCAAAGTGCCAACACGCATATATGAAAGGAAAATCTGTAGATTCAGCACTCCATTCTGTTGTGTACTATTTAGAAAGAGCCTTGTCTTTTGACGAGTATACGCTGGCTACCTTCATTGATATTGAAGGAGCCTTTAATAACACACAAATTGAAGCGGTAACAGCAGCACTAAACCGTGCGAGAGTAAAATCATATTTAACCGATTGGCTTTCTGCCATGCTGACTCATAGAAACATATCGTCTGAAATGAGTGGTCACACAAGAGTAGCGTTAGCAAAAAGGGGCTCACCACAAGGTGGAGTGATATCTCCTTTATTATGGCTATTAGTAGTAGACGAAATTCTACGAGCTCTAACGAACTTTGGAGTGAAAGTAGTAGCGTACGCGGATGACATAGTTATCTTGACCTCAGGAAAATTCCTGCAGACAATATCGGATATCATGGATAGATCTATTAATATTCTAGCGACATGGTCACCCAAGTGTGGCATTGGAGTGAACCCAACGAAAACGAATGAAAGAGTAAAGAAATCCTTCGCGGTATTGTATGCGTGCCAGAAACAAGTAGGTAACAAATGGGGCATGAAACCTAAGCTTTTTCACTGTATATACACCGCGATCGTTCGACCAATTGCCAGCTAAGGATGTCATGTCTGGTGGCCGATAACAAAGTATCAAACTCACACAATGAAATTAAGTAAGATAAATAGAGTGTCACTGCTTCATCTCACTGGAGCTATGAGAACGACTGCAACAACAGCTCTGGAAATTATCATGAACATTCTCCACCTGGATATTTTTATACAAGAAACCGCAGAAATGATTTTAGTAAGACTAAATGAACTAAACCAGTTCGGCAGGGCACCTATCCAAACACACAAAGATACTTGAAGATGGAGTTGACCTTCCACACACGGATTACTCACTGTGTGAGACCTTTATAGAAGAGGATTTTACTACGATTATTCCCTCCATTGTAGACTGGAAAGAGCAAAATATAGTTTATGGGAAATTGAACTTCTATACCGACGGATCAAAAATGATTGACGGCACAGGCAGTGGCATTTTCAGCAAGGAGCTTAACATTCGTGAATCCTACAAACTAATGGATGAACGTAGTTATTTCAAGCGGAAATATACGCAATCTTAAAAGCTGCGAAAGTTATATCAATGAGACCGATATTCAACTGCGTTAAGGGGACCGGATATAAGGTCAGCCTCTGTCGTAGAGAATTGATGATTCTCACAGAACAGCATAAAATTACTCTGTGCTGGGTGCCAGGCCACAAAGATATCCCGGGTAACGAAGAAGCAGATGTTTTAGCTAAGAATTGAGCACGCCTTACAGGGGGCGATGATCCGCATGTTTTACCACCTTTGTCTCACAGTTTTTCCAGGATCAAAGAAAAGAGCGGGGATAAATGGCACAGATGGTGGAACAACTCTGCAGCTTGTGAACAGACGAAACTACTTTGGGACGAAAAGGAATCGCGAAATTCTGATAAGAAAAAAGATACTCTGCTCTTTTTATTTCCAGACATTAACGGAAATTCGAGGCTACGACCCAGCAAGAATATTGGCATTCATTAGGGCTTCAAAATGGCGCCCATAATATTAGAAAACATCCTTGCATGAGTACAGATCCCGCGGAAATAACCCACAATATAAAAGGAAATCGGAAGAGAGGAACCAAAAAACAACAACATGAGGAACAACAATGGATCAAACATGGCCCAGTCTTAGACACTAGACCAGCTCTAGTGTCATCCTCTTATAAACTAACCTAACCTAAAGAGATTCAAGAGCTGCCACTTCATCCAGAAAAACAACGGTTTGGTGTGGTTTGTGGGCCGGTGGAATCACCGGTCCATATTTCTTCAACAGCCGGTGCCCATTTAAGAAATACGTTAAATTGTTCAGCCATTGCGTTAAAAGATCAGCAGCACTCGAGGGCTGTTTTTGAATTTAGGTATACCGGCTCCAGAAATTTAATGGCAGCCTGTCTGTCCGAGTATATGACGACGTCAATGTTGGTCACTATGTGGCGACCCATCCATTTGGCAACTTCCCTTATTGCCATAAACACTGGAAGTATCTGGTAATATGTGATGTATATAAAGTTTTTTTTACAGCATAACCAGAAGAAAATCTTCGCAACAAGCTTCGAACCATATGTTTAGAGGTGGCGATAGTATAGATGTTCTTGCATTCTTCCAACCCATTCCTCTTTGGCAGGTATATTAGTTATAAAATTTCTCTCGATGGTGTAAACCGTTGACATATAGTCCACTCGGTCGTTTACCATAGCAGTACAATATGATATTCTCATGTGGTCGAAGATCTTGTACTTCAACATTGATTTGGTAACAAAATGAAGTTTTTGGAGTTTGGAGTTTACAGAATTTGTAGCTGTAGTTCTTAAATTAAGTTCCGTTGGTGCTCACGCTGGCAGTACTCTGAACCTTCATTAGAAGACTGCTGTTGGTTTGCTTATCAGTCGGCATCCACCAACCTACAATGCCTTTGCTAGAACTACTGCTATTTACGACCAATGTAGGGTTTTAGGAGAGATGCCCCCACAACTATCCTACCGGAATTTAAAGCTATGTTCGTCTTCCATTCTATAGAACTACAATGTGCTTTCCTCATATAGTCAACAATCTTGAACCACCAAATTGATTGTTGCAGCTTCTCTAAACACAACATCAGTAGATGGAGTTTGACTTTTAAAGAATCTGTAGCTGTAGTTCTTAAAGCTCCGTTGATGCTCAGGAATCTTCATTAGTTGAGTGATGATTGATAGCTTAACAGTCTTCATAAATCTCACTACTACTGGAAGAATTTAGGATAGTAGCCCTAACATATCCCTACAACTTTGCTACTTAGGCGACATTGGTCTTCCTTAATATAAGGTATCCTCATGTGGTTGAAGATCTTGTACCTTGATCTGACTGCAGCTTCTCCAGCCAATACATCAATTGTAGGCAGTGGATGGAATTTTGATTTTTAGCTAATCTGTAGCTGTACTTCTTAAAGCTCCGTTGATGATGAGACAGGTAGTTCTCTGAACCTTAGTTGACTGGTCACGGGTCGTTTATCACTTATCAGCCACCACACTACACTGCCCCTACTGCTACTGATATCCTCATGTGGTCGAGGATTTTGTACCTTCTCATTTATCAGGTTTGCAGCTTCTCTAACCAATACATCAATCGTAGGTAGTATGTGGAGTTTGTACTTTTAGAAAATCTTTAGTTGTAGTTCTTAAAGCTCCGTTGCTGCTTAGGTAGACAGTTCTCTAAACCTTCATTAGTTGACTGGTGATGGTTTGCGTATAATAGTATTGGTGGATCTACTGTTTGTTATATACATATATTCACTGGATGCTTTTAGGAGAGCGGCCCAAACGTACCCCTTCATGTTTCATACTGGAGTTTAAGGCTACGTTTACCTTCATTGCTCTTTCGAATATATTAAGTCTGAAGGCCAATTTCCTATCTATGATTATACCAAGAAATATTGTACTTTCCGAAAAGTCTAGCTCAGTTCCATTTGATGGAAGTGGATCCATCACAGGTTTAAACTTATACTTCTTAGTAAAGGGAACCACTTATGACTGGTTTGAGTTTAGGCCCAAATACTGCTTGTAGTTCATCTAGCCAATTCATGCAGATCCACATGTAGAATGTTTCTGAGATCGTTACGACTGCAAATGCCACGACTTTACAGCCACAACGGAACCAACAAGATTTCATTCACCGCAAGCTTCCAAATTGGCGAAAACAGTACTCCTACTGGTTGGGTCTCTCTGATTACAAGCCTTGTTAGAGTTGTGGTCCCGAGACTTGTTATTATACGTCTTCTATTGAGGAAACGCTGAATTAGCCTAATCAAGGTACAGTGTCTAAGCATAGGTTTGAATCTAACAGGGAAATAGAAATAGTAGGTAGGTAGACTGTCTTCCACCTACAAAATACATGCATAAGTTTGGATCTAACAGAGAACAGATGGGACGTTGTTAGACACACTATTATTAGGTTGCCGCTATGGAGTCGGACGGCTTTTGCAGCCGATCGCTACGGGTACAGACGCTGCATGATCCGCGTAGCCCTCTCTCACTGGGACTCGTTGATTCTCAGCTAGAATTCCTTCGCCACCATAATAATTCTTTTTTGTCTCGACATTCTTGACTTAAATTGAACTTTAGACAGAATATTTCAGAATGGCTCAATTTGAGCTCGCCTCTAAACTCGCATGAGGGTTGATAACCTCATCTTTGTTAAAGTTACCCTGGGTAGCCAGGAGCAGCATTTACAAAAAATACACTTATTCAACTCTAATGTATAATCGGTTCTGTATTACGGCTGCGAGACTTGGTTATTGACCGAAACACTCGTGAGGAAGCTTCAAACGTTTGTCAACAAGTGTTTCAGAAAAATCTTGAAGATCTGGTGGCCGAACACAATATCAAACGAAGAACTATGGAAAAAATGTAAAAAAAGATAGAGATCAAACGGAGGAGGTGGAAATGGATCTACGGACACAGGCTACGGAAACAGCCGACTGAAATCTGTCGACAGGTCCTCCAGTGGAACCCACAAGGCACCAGAGCAGAAGGAAGACCAAAACACATTTGGAAGCTAATATATATAAAAGATATACAACAACTACGACATTTTTTGTCGGTAGATAGAGGACATACAAAGAAGAAGAAAGTATAGTTCACCCATCGTATTTACCGTATCTGAGGGAATGTGTTAAAAGCCCCTATGATTAAAAATAAGGGTCCCCTAAAATGTAGGGAGGGTTAGATAGGTTCCACCACCTCATGCAGATCCGACTCTGTAGAGTTTCTTTTGTCGTACGAATGTTGGCTTCCCAACAAAAATATTAAAGTAAATATTTTCCACAAAAACTGTCTTTCCAATTTTAGAAACCAGACATAAAAACATTTTTTCCAGCATAGTGCAATTATTAGACCTTCCCTCGTTAGATTGCTAGTCTCGCCAGCTTTCTTTGAAATCTGCAGGCGATTTGTTGTTTCCCCAGTATTCCATATACGAATTTATTGTGTTAACGACTTTGTGCCGCTCCCAACACCGCTGATGTTGTTGTTTTGCTCGCTTTGTATTACAACCCACCACCACCAACAACAACAACCAAAATGGGAATTTGAAAAAGAAAATCCGAAAAAAAAAACACAACTTCACACCATTGTTATTTTGTGGTGTGTGAAATGCGGTATCCTTTGGCAGATTGTTTTGTCTTCTCGCCATCCATACGACAATAGAAATCTATCGGTATCCCAGGGAAAAGAAGGTTTTGACACCAGGTGCTTACAATAGCTTTATGATGACTCTGGGTAAAAAATAGAATAAAATACCCAGACCTCAGCCAGGGAAGCCCATCTCGAATAAGATGACAATGAAGCTCACCGGTTTTGGGGATAACTACATATGGGTCTGGCATTGCTTTCCTAGCATCGAAGGTAGCAGCTGTTGGAAATGTCCAAAACCAAGTGTTGGGCTATGGAGCAGAGCCAACCTAAAGAAGATGTCATATTGATTCTGTACTTCTATTGCTATAAGATGATAAAGAAACTCTCCCACCTTGAACAAGTAGCAAACAGTTCCTCATCTCCTGTATCCAAGATTCCTTTTGGGTATCTTTGTTGTTTAGGCAAACGAAAAAAATAAACGCAGACTTCGTTGTTGCCTGCCTTCATTTCGCTGATGGTGTGTCACTCAATTTACTTAGTCATTATTTTCCCATTTGCTCGAGATGTCGATGATGCCAAGGATACTGAGGACGACGACATCGACGTCTGCAATGATGAAGATGTTTCTGGCAGTATTTATTTGCCACTGCAAAAGTACAGTGTAGGGCATTAAGGCGCTGCGCCAGAAATAAGGCACGAACTCAAAGTAAACTTTTAGGCTTAAAGCCTGCTGCGATTGATTTGCGTTGGAAAAGCCCGCCCCTTGTCGTTGTCCTGTTCGTCCTCGTCCAAGTCATCAATACCACTCTGAATGGAGCAGCACACAAAGTGCTTTATAAGATTGCCGCTAAAGTTTGTGTGCAAACTAATAATAAAAAAGTTTGTGTTTTTTTTTGTTTCGGAGGCGTTGAAAGTTTATATTTTTTAACGAGATCTTTGTTTGAAAGAAAAGTCTGCTTAATTTGAAAGAATTTTCTTAGACCGTTGCGTCGCGTGGCTGCCTAAATAAGAAAATCTGTTTCGAAGTTGATTTTAATGAATGAAGAAAACTGTCAATATTTGAGTTTAATATTATTTCAAGTAGAAAACGGTCATATAGTTTGCACAAGCGGGGGATATTATTTCCATGTAAAAAATAACGCAAAAAAATCCTCTTCAAGTAAACTTTGCGAAAGCTTTTAATGTCATTAAAACATGTCATCGACCACTTAAAAAGTTTAAATTGATTTTAAATTTATCTGGAAAATAAAAACAAAACTAACAAAGAATAACTTAAATATGTACATGTCCCTTAAAGTATGTATGCTAAAATACCCGCATGTGCCTCAATGTATGCAATCGAAAACAATTTACAAAATGATCAGATCTTTAATTAAAAACAATTTTTTTAAGAGTTTAGCATTTGTTGTAACCTCAATAACACAATTGAATTTTTAAAAAAATGTAGCTGATGAATTAAAATTGAGATAAGTATGTTTTACAATTCCGATAAACTAAAAAAGTATGCTGAGAAATGTATAAGATATTTTTGTTCTTACGAAGAAGTAATGAATTAAACGATTCTACTGAAATTTGGGTAACTTTAAAGACAACATTACGGATTATATTAAGATATAATTTTCAAACGTTTTCTAAAAAATCTTCAAAAAAATTTAAATTTTACATTTCCTTGGGAAAATCCATTACATTTTTATACCCTACAGGGTATTATGACTTTGTGCATTTGTTTTATAACACCCAAAAGGAGAAGAGATAGATCCATTGTTTATTATACCGATCGACTTGTAATCACTTTCTGAGTCGATTTAGCTATGTCCGTCTGTCTGTCCGTCTGTCTGTAGATGTATTCTTGTAATCAAAGTACAGGCCGCAATTATGGCCCGATCTTGACTAAACTTTACGCATATCTTTTTTTGGCCCAAGGACGATCCCTATTTAATTTGGGTAAAATCGGTTCAGATTTGGATATAGCCCCCATATATATGTTAGCCCTGATTTGACATGTAAGCGCTGTAAAAACTTAATTTTATATCCGATCAGTATGAAATTCAGCAGAAAGAGGTCTCTTATTATATGAATGAACACTGTTAAATTTGGAAGAAATCGGTTCAGATTTAGATATAGCCCCCATATATACATTACCCCGATTTCACATGTAAGCGCTGTAAAAACTTAATTTTATAACCGATCAGTGTGAAATTCGGCAGAAAGAGGTTTCTTATTACATGAAGGAATACTGCCAAATTCGGAGAAAATCGTTCAGATTTAGATATAGCCCCCATATATATGTTACCCCCGAGTTGAAATTCAATAGCTGTAGAAACTGTATTTTATATCCGATCACAGCGAAATTCGGCAGAAAGAGGTTTCTTATTACACGAAGGAATACTGCCAAATTTGGAGAAAATCGGTTTAGATTTAGATATAGCCCCCATATATATGTTAGCACCGATTTGACATTCAAGCGCTGTAGAGACTGTATTTTATATCCGATCAGTACGAAATTCGACAGAAAGAGCTCTTTTTTACATGAATGAGTATTCAGGGAAAATCGGTTCAGATTTATATATAACATTCGTATATATGTTCCTCCTGATTTGGTATCAAAGCGCTATAGAAGTTGTACTTTACTTCCGATCATTAACATTTTCCAGAAATATGTTCTCAATTTAGGAACGAATATTGCTTAATTTAGCGATTATCGGTTCAGAATTATATAATATGTTCCTATCCAATTACCAATTATTCTAAATTATTATCGCAATGACCCTTATCGCATTGTTAGGGAGGTGTAGGGTATTATATAGTCGGCCCCGCCCGACTTTCTGCCTTTCCTTACTGGTTTATTTTCCCATGGATTTTCCTTCAATTGCTCTATTTGAATTGTTCAGAAATAAACAATTTGAAACATTAATTGCAACTTTATTCCTTGTATCACATTTTGCTGGGCTGTACAAATCGCAACAGCTTTAATTCCTATTAATCATAAAAAACAGGAGATATATTTCTTACGATTTTTTGCGGTAAGAAACATGAGTTTTTTTAGAAAGAGAAAATTGTATAGAAATTGCAATTTTATATAAAACGAATTTATAGATAATTACATGGAAAGATAGCATAAATATTTGGTTGAAAGTGTTGGAAAACCCTGTTCTAGAAAATTTCATAAAAATTGCAATTGTATTGAAAATTTCAGATAAATTTAAAATTTCACAGAAATTGCAATTTTATAGAAAATTTAATAGAAATTTCAAAGAAATTACAATATTTAGAAATTTCATAGAAATTGCTATTTTACAGAAAATGTCATAGAAATTCCAATTTTTTCGAAAATTTCATAGAATTTTAAAATTATTTAGAAAATTTCATAGAAATTACAATTTTAGAGAAAATTTCAACTTTATCGAAAATTTCACAGAAATTTAAAATTTTATAGAAAATTTCATAGAAATTTGCAATTTAATAGAAAATTTCATAGAAATTGTAATTTTACAGAAAATTTCATAAAAATTTAAATTTTATCGAAAATTGATAGAAATTTCAATTTATCGAAAATTTAATAGAAATTTTAATTTTTGTAGAAAATTTCATAGAAATTACAATTTCACAGAAAATTTCAAATTTATCGAAAATTTCGTAGAAGTTTTCAATTTTATAAAAAATTTCATAGAAACTGCAATTTAATAGAAAATTTAAAGGAATTTGCAATTTTACAGAAAATTTTATAGAAATTTTAATTTTATCGAAAATTGAATAGAAATTGTATTTTTTTTTAGAAAATTTCATAGAAATTTCAACTTTATCGAAAATTTCATAGAAAATTTTCAATTTTATAGAAATTTCAATTTAATAGAAAATTACATTGATATTTCAGTTTTATAGAAAATTTCATAGAAATTGCAATTTTATAAAAAAAATTCATAGAAATTGCAACTTTATAGAACATTTCATAGAAATTGCAATGTTATAGATAACTGGGTTAATAAATATGTTGAAATTTAATATAATGGAAAATTTTTAAAATTAAACGATATTATACGTAACATACACACATCCATGTATATATATATAGCTGGACCCGATCCACTTGGTTGCCCAAGATTTAGATTTCCGATTTCGTCCATTTTTTAACCAATCACGAATACTTCCACCAAAAACATCTCCATAAAATAAGAGCACTCTCGCTAAAAAATTTTGAAGATATCTCAATTTCACGCCCATTGAACGCAGTTTTGGACCAATCACGTAGACTACCACCAGATACATATGCACAAAATTACAGCACCCTCGCTAACAAATTGTGCAAGATATCTTAATTTTAAGATTTGGCTTATATGGGCCGGGCCACACCCTTTAGTCCGATCCCGCCCATTTTTGTGGACCAATCACGTAGACTACCACCAGATACATGTGCACAAAATTACAGCACTCTCGATAAGAAATTGTGCAAGATATCTTAATTTCAAAATTTGGCTTATATGGGCGGGGCCACGCCCTTTGGTCCGATTCCGGCTATTTTTGGAACAATCACGTAGACTACCACCAGATATATATGTACGAAATTACAGCACTCTCTCTAACATATTGTGATAAATATCTAAATTTCAAAATTTGATTTATATGGGCGGTGCCACGCCCATTGGTCCGCTTCCACCCATTTTTGGACCAATTTCGTAGACTACCACCAGAAACATGTGCACAAAATTACAGCGCTCTCGATAACAAATTGTGCAAGATATCTTAATTTAAAAATTTGGCTTATATGGCCGGGCCACACCCTTTGGTCCGATCCCGGCTATTTTTGGAACAATCACGTAGACTACCACCAGATACATGTCAATTTCAAAATTTGGCTTATATGAGCGGTGCCACACCCATTGACCCGATTCCGCCCATTTTTAGACCATTCACGTAGACTGCCACCAGATACGTATACACAAAATTCCAGCACTCTCGCTAACAAATTGTGCAAGATATAACAATTTTAAATTTGGCTTATATGGGCGGTACCACGCCCATTGCTGCGATCCCGCCCATTTTTGGACCAATCACGTAGACTGCCACCAGATACATATGTACAAAATTACAGCACTCTCGCTAACAAATTGTGCAAGATATCTTAATTTAAAAATTTGGCTTATATGGGCGGGGCCACGCCCTTTGGTCCGATCCCGGCTATTTTGGGAACAATCACGTAGACTACCACCAGATATATATCTACAAAATTACGGCACTCTCTCTAACATATTGTGAGAAATATCTAAAATTCAAAATTTGACTTATATGGGACGTGCCACGCCCATTGGTCCGCTTCCGCCCATTTTTGGACCAATCACGTAGACTACCACCAGATACATGTGCACAAAATTACAGCACTCTCACTAACAAAATGTACAAGATAAGACAATTTCAAAATTTGGCTTATATGGGCGGTGCCACGCCCATTGACCCGATTCCGCCCATTTTTAGACCAGTAACGTAGACTGCTACCAGATACGTATACACAAAATGCCAGCACTCTCGCTAACAAATTGTGCAAGATATAACATTTTTTAAATTTGGCTTATATGGGCGGTGCCACGCCCATTGCTGCGATCCCGCCCATTTTTGGACCAATCACGTAGACTTCCACCAGATACATATGTACAAAATTGCAGCACTCTCGCTAACAAATTTTGCAAGATATCTCAATTTTAAAATTTATCTTATGTGGGCGGGGCCACGCCCACTTGATATATCGAAAATTCAAGTACCCTATTTTCACCACGCCCCACACATGTACATTCTGTGAAAATTTCAAGAAGATCGGTCCAGCCGTTTAGACGTCTATACGGTACAAACAAACCAACAGACAAACAAACAAACACACATTCTTCTTTATATATATAGACTATATCAAAATTAATTTTTTGAAAATTTCGTCGAAGCGCATTTTTATTGAATAATAGAAATTCCAATTTTATAGAAAATTTTGTTAAAATTAATTTTTGATAAAATTTTTTTGGTATATAATTTCATCGAAATAACATTTTTCTAGAATATTTCTTCAAATTGAATTTTTGTTGAAAATTTTTGTCGAAAATAACTCCCAAAAGGAGAAACCGATTAACTTACAAATTCGGTATGTGGTAATATTTTCTTCTATCTACGACTAAGTTCGAAGATGGGCCATATTGGTCCACTCCTTCTAGTACCTCCCTCACAAAGGGTTAACATTTAGTGAAATATTGATTATTTAAAAACTTCTATGTATACTACTTGTTTGAATCCTCTGAAATTATACACATAGTATTAGTTTATTATTCACTATAACCTCGAGAAAAATGGGCGAAGTTGCCACTCCCCTTTTGGTACCTCCCACACAAATGAACAATTGTGAACCTAAAGTTAACAGCTTATAACATTATTACCAGTGCATACGAAATTGAAATTGTGTACAGTGTAATGATTTAATAGTACCTACAATACAGTGCAAATTGGCATTATTGCCACGCTACTTTTGGTACCTCCCACTCAAATGGACCTTTTTGTACTAAAAGTTAACAGCTTTTAACCTTAATATCAGTACATGCAAATACTTGAAATTTCGTACAGTGTAATGCTTTATAGTACCTAGAGTCCAGAGAATAATGGCCGTTATTGGCACACCCTCTTTTGGTACCTCCCACACAAATGGACCTTTTTGTACCAAAAGTTAAAAGCTTTTAACTTTAATACCAGTGCATACAAATACTTGAAATTTCGTACAGTGCAATGCTTTTATAGTACCTAGAGTCCAGAGAAAAGTGTCCGTTATTGGGACGCCCCTTTTCATACCTCTCACACAAATGTACGATTTTGTACCAAAAGTAAACAGCTTTTAACTTTAATACCAGTACATATTTTAAAGTTATTAAATGCAATTTAAATTGATAATAATTTAAATAAAACAAAAAAATAAATATTTTTACTAATATTTTTTTGATACTCAAGGTGAGGGGTTTCAGTAGTCGGCTTACCCGATTGAACTTTCTTACTTGTTTTTATTTTTTTTTTTCGAAAATTTAACTTTTCTATAAAACCTCCTAATTGATTTTACAAAATTTTCTGCATCTTTATGCGCATTCTAATTTAATAATATAGCATAATTTTAGGCTGTATGATATACTATATATAATTATAAACAAATTTGCGAAAATATATCAAATTTGGGAATCATATTTTTAGCATACCTTCATAAGTTTTTTAAACTTGGAAATATTACCTGGAACTATGTCAAACAGATAACACTTTTTTTGATTGACAATGTCTGTTCTGCGTCGTCAGCGTTAACATCCTTCGATTAACCTAATTAGCGATTGTTTAGTGAAACTTATCGGAATGCAGTATCTGTCCATACACTTGAAGGCACTAACAGAAAAATTGTGTAGTTATCTGCATTTCTTAGGACATAGTTTTCAGCATTGCTTGAAATATAAATTTGGAGCAGGTTGATGATTGACTTTTTATTATTTATTTATTTTTAGCGCCTCAAATTATACACCAGTACTTGTATATGAACTAATTGCCATAAAAATAGCTGCCAATATTGGAATACGATCTAAGAGTTTGTTTGGTGAAACCCATCGGTAGCCAGTTTTATTTGTTTTTTACATCCAGAATGTTGTGGGAATTATGTGCTTATTCTTGGCACTTGGAAATAGGCAACACTCAAGGAATGTTTACAGAAAATCATGGATGGTTTTAAAATTGAATAAGTAAGTACCCTTACACATACACAATTGTCACACAATATTTTCTGGTAATGCCTAATGTTAGGCAATATTATTTGATTTATTTTCGTTTGCTCCTTAAATTTAGTCAAACCTTTAAAATCTCATGTCAAACAGTAGACATCATTTTTAGAATTATCTAAGCCTTTAAAGTTGCCTGCCTAAAAGTAGGTAATCTTATTTCAATCGTCTACATTGACAGTTTAATTTCACATTAACCTTTAAAATTTGACATTTGATTTAATAGACCCTTTTGCTAAATACTACATGCCCTGAATTTAAAGCGTTTTAGTTTAATTTAAAGTTCTTTTGATGTTATGCAAAAGTCAAGGCGTGGGGGCATTGCCATTTCTTTAATCTGAAAATTATGAAACTTTAATTTATTCGATGACAACAAAAGGACACAAAAACCTAAACTAAGCACGCATCCGAGACGGCTTCGTCATCATCATCATTATCCATCAGAAAACATCTCAACTGCCAGCCACTCGTCGTCTCCTCTTCCCAGCAACCCATCCCCGTGTGCTGCTTGCCTTCGGGGACCTTACATTGTACAATAATATCGTGCATAGTTAGTCACCCTCAAGCATATAATGTAAGGCTACAAATTTATGCTTGAATGCTTGGCAGAAGGACTTTTTGCTTCTCTTCGTACTCTTTATAGCCATCATCGGCATACTTGTACAGTTGGATGTTTCGTTTGGATTTGTGTTACTTCTAGCTTCTGGCAACAGCTGCAATTTTTCACCTGAGCAATCTTTCAAAATGAGCTATTAAGTAACTAACAAGGATTCCGATTTCGTTATGTTGTTGCTTTTTCTTATTCTTAGGTGTGTTTTTTTGCTTGCCTAGGTTTTGCTCCCTTACTCTGCTCTGAGATAGAAACGAATCTTAAATGACAAGGTGAGGATAAAAACCCGAACGGTAACAAGAACAACAATAAGAAAGTAGCATAGAAAATTAAGTATTTTAATGGTAACATTGGCTAGAATGTAAAAAACATTAAAGTGAGGGTGGTATGGGAATTGGTGGATAGAATTAAAGTGTTTAAAGAGGTCGAGGTGTTCCTGGATAAACATTTTCTGGGCAACTCTGAAGAAACATTAAGGACATTAACTGAGGTTTCTGGCGGTCAGCGAGGTTGTAACCGAATGTAGAATTATTTGGGATATCAAAAGCTTTAAAGTTGCCAGGACCAGATATGTCCCACCGGCGAAGCTACGGGCTGTAGCTGATACAATTGCTCCCTGACTCATGAGAGATCTATACTTGTTGCATCAATCAGACCTATATACCAAAAAAATGGAGAGAAACCAAGATGCTCTTCATTAGAAAAGCGGAAAGGCAGTCCCTTATGGAAGCTAAGGATTTCCGGTCGATTAGTCTATTATTATTATCTATTAGGAGTAGTTACCTAAGGACTAAAATTAATCAGATTAATCTATCGACATTTCACCTAAAAACCCTAGAGAGATTAAGAGTAGTTACCTTAGGACTTAAATTATTCAGAGGCTACTGTCCAAACAACAACATGCCTATAGCGAGGGCAAATCGACCGAACCGCTCTGTATAACCTTTTCAGATTTATGGAAGAATTTCTCTCTGTTAAGTAATATTTAGGCTTAGCTTAGGGAGGAAGCTGCAGATATCGTCCTTCATAGACCAATTTAGGTTACTAGTGTTAGATGCCCCCAACGAAACAAAACTGTTTTATACACAAATCTATGTCGGTACCGGCAAGATCTATTAGACTTCCTAAAATGGCCTATCGCAATATATCCAGACGACGTTTACTCCATTTGGGACAGTAACAAAATAGGTGCTCAATGCTTTCCACTCTTGCCTCATCGCTGCATAAGTCATTGAACTCAATTTCCAACCTTTTGGCATATTCGCTGATCAGACAGTGTCCCGTCAGCACTGATACTAACTTAGACAGTCTGTTCATCTCTAGTGCGAAGAGATATTTGGACCTTCTCAGGTGGTATATTGACCAGATTTGTCTAGCTACCCTACATGTGTCGATTTCTGTCTCTCGTTGAACTGCCTTATTGCCTTCAGCTATGTGGACAGAGGCGCTCCAAAATGTGCAAATTCTTTAAGAACTTGTAATGACCTCCCTTTCCTAACAAGTCTATAGGCTTTGTATTTCCCCGGGAAATCCCAAGCACCCATATGAAATATATGTTAAACTACTTATCCATCTCGTTGAGAGATCTAAGGCAGTCTCCAGAGATTTAATGGCAGTCGGGTAGCCTGACCTGACGTACTCGATTTAGTTCAGCCTTACCCAGGTCTACCGATTTATCATCACCGAAAGCTATGAGCTTTACTCTCCCCTGATGCCACCCTACGCCGTTGCCGATTGATGATGTGCCTGGCACCTCTCTAAGGACAGCGAGGCATTGGATCATATTAACTGATTCCACATGCCTACAATTGTCCTAAGAGATGGAGTCATCCACATCACTTCTATTCTATAACGGGCGCTTCACTGTAGGGTTTGATGAGTGTCCGGATTCCGGTGAACTTTCTCGTAGTCAGGGGTTCACCAGGTGATCAGATTCTTGTGACATTATTTTCACTCGTTAACACAGTTGATGTTGTGGACCTATTAGCCGACTCAGTGACTTTAGAAGCATCAGGTGACTCCTTTTGATTTTCAGCAAGAGTCGAAACCTTAGCACAATCCGACTTTGTCAGAACTCTTAGCGCTGCTCGCTATGTCTGAGTTCTAACGGTCGGACATAACATTCCAATTTTTACTGTGTCATTTATTGTGAGTACCGGTTTTGGCAACATGGGTCAAGAACAACGGACGGACATTCGCACAATTTTTACTGTGCCACTTATTTATCTTTTTTACAGGCTTTGACAACATGGGCCAAGAACAACGGACGGACATTCGCACAATTGACGAAACCCGCTTCATGCGTTTTTCTCCGGAATGTGGGTAGATTCAGATATTAACCAGTCCTTTAGTGTCCCGTTAGGCTGAAACTTGTAAGGGTGTTTTTTAAGAGTTTAAGAACTTAAAATGTTAATGCAAAACATAAATATTGTTGGAATGTATTTTTTATTAGAATCTGCTGGATAATTTCATGGCACTCATTTTTAAATACACTGACCAACAGCATTTTTTGGGACAGAATAGCGACCCTATATTTTTAAAAGGGAATGTTGAGAAGATCAATTTTGTAGAATAAACTTATGTTCCAGCTGGTCTGAGTTTTTTTTACAGTGGGTTAAAGTTTTAATTTTTTGGTAGAAGGGAGCATTATACTAAACGAAAAAAAAACGATGTAAGAGATTTCTCATTGTCAGAGTTATATAGTGGAATTTCATGAGGATCATTTTTGTGGAAGATTTTAATCTTCTAGCTCCCCTCTTAATGGTTAAATTTAACCCTTTTTCGAAAAAATTAAAAAAGTCATTTCAAAAAGACATTTAAGGTTTGAAATATTCTACGAAAATTTTTGCCGGAAAATTTCAGTGGGGGTCGCCAAGGACACCAAAGTTGTTATTACTCGTAGCTCTTTACGTTTAATTAGCAAAATTAGACGCCAATCAAAAACTCTTAATTTGTTGGACAGTGATATTATTTCCGGCATATGTCCGCCGCGGCTATGTTGACTACTTTTCCAATAAATCTGGCCGTCTGCCGTCAATGTTAGATTGAATATTGGCATACAATGCTTCAAGAGTTGCTGGTTTGTCGGCATAAACCAATGATTTAATATAGCCCAATAAAAAGAATTCCAGAGGCGTGAAATAGCATTAAAGAGGGGACAGATGTCACCAAATTGATTTTGCAATAAATCGATTGTTAAGCGCGCTGTATAGGACGTTGTTGGTTTGTCGGCATAAACCAATGACTTAATATAGCCCAATAAAAAGAATTCCAGAGGCGTGAAATAGCATTAAAGAGGGGACAGATGCCACCAAATTGATTTTGCAATAAATCGATTGTTAAGCGTGCTGTATAGGGCGTTGCGCCATCTTGTTGGAACCAGCTGTTGTTGATTAATTTCTGAAATCAGAAAATCAGTCAATGTGGCTCGATAGCGCTCGGCATTCACCGTAACGGCAGCTCCTTCCTCATTTCGAAATAAATAAGGACCGATGGTGCTGACAGCGTGTAAACTCAACCAAACAGTCAATTTTAATGGATATAATGGTGATTCGTTGGCGGCTTGAGGATTATCTTCGTCCCAAATACTGCAATTTTGCTTATTGACGTAGCCATTTAATTAGAAATGAGATTCATCACTAAACACAATTCTTTGATTTGAACTTCGAAAACAGATTTATTTTTTCAAAGTAAATTTCGACAATGTGGTAGCGTTGTTCTGTCGTTAAACGATTCATGGTGACTTGCCAAAACTTACTGGACAGAAGTGTCAAAACCGTTTGACATTATAAGCTGTTAAACCATAGTTATCGATATCGAAAGTTCTAATGCAGTTAAAAACATCCGTTATATGCTTAACACTTTCTGTTGAAGTCACAACAGCATACATTCGACTTCATCGCCACCTGCATACGATTTGGAGCCGTTCGTTTAACAACGCCGCAGAACTCTCTAAGTGATGGCAACGCCGTCAGTGTTGCATTAAATTAGTTCACGACTCACCCGCTTATGGCACACTGACCCGCATACGGCTCACGGCCAAAAAAAGTAATAAAATATTTAATAAAATATAAACAAAATTTGAGTTGTTTTTAACTTCTGCCACTTTGGCACGGAGTTAGACACTTTCTACTATTTCCTCGTTTCTTCAACTTTTTAATAACTTAAGAGTTACAATGCCCTTTTAGCATTGGCACCGATTAGATAGTGTCCCTTCGGAGTCGGTACCAATACAGACAGATTTTTGGAATCGAATGTAAGGATACATTTTTACCTCAAGTCATATTGCGGGCCGGATCATCCTAGCCACACTACAGGTGTCTAGGTCTGTTTATAGGTCATTAGAAAGTCTCAATGCGTGAGAGTGTATCGGAAGAGTAGAATCCTCGAAGCTGTTTTACTTCTTCTTCTCATCGAAACATCTGCAAAAGTCATCAGTTCGATTAGACAATGTTTCGTCAGAATCGGCACAAACTTAGACAGATATTTCCTAAAGAATATTAGGAAATATTTTGAGCTTCTGGAGGCATATTGAGGGCATATCTTTCTAGCCACATTACAGGTGTCTGGGTTTTGCAGATTACTCAGTAGTTTATATGAATATATAGACAGGCTTCGCTTTACTCTGCAGCATAGCGTACTTACGTGACTTATAATGAAATTAGCTGTCAAGATGAAGTATACTAAAAGGCTTAATTTATAATCTGTACAAATGGGGTATGATAAATTCTTCAACACAGCTTGGCTTTAAATACAACTAGAATTTAAAATGTGGTATATTTAAATTAATGGAACTTTATTAATTATTTCTTATCCTTAACTACTACTTTTTCTAATGATTTCTGCCATAAGAAGTCAAATTATCTGTTTGTCTAATAGAATCTATTTTTGTAATCCTTTGCCTGGAATTGCCATACCCTTTCTTACCTTAGATTTTTTTGTTGCAACAACAGAACGCCAACCGCCATAGAACCCTTGACCCAAGGGTGTGAATATATAGAAGCAGTATAAATCGTCTTAATAGACTCCAAGAGTCAAGATGAAGTATACTTTCAGGCTCAATATATAGTCGGTATGAATGTTAGTTTTTATATATATGTAGGTAACGCTTAATTCTTCAACATAGCATACCTCAGTGGCTTATAATACAAATAGGATAAACATGAAGCATATTTCCAGGCTGCAACTTTATCAATTATTAACTACTACATTTTACCAAAGATTTAAATATCTCAATTATGATCAGTGCTGTCATAAGTATTCAAATACCTTTCAAATCATTTGTTTGACTAAAATAACCTATTTTCCTGGCATTAGCATACCCTTTCTTCCCTAGATTTTTTTGTTGCTACAACAGAACACAAGAAACTCATTATGCCCCATAGGCAAGAAATGGCATAAAGAGCACCTGCCAACCGCGTACAGAACCAAGTGGAAGAGTGACAAAAGGACTCAAATGGCTGTTGGGTTGTGTAACACTTTGAGGTAATTAGTGGAGCTGTTGCTGGTCACAGTTTTTCGTTGCTGCGTTTGAAGGCGGCTTAGATGTCGTTGTCAGAATGCGAAAGCAAAAAAGAAAACACGAGAAAATCTGCTGCAGTTTTGCCAGTTTGCCAGGAACAGCACTTGACAAGTGGCCTCGTTCTCTTCGCTGGATGGATGCTTTTTGGCAGCCTGCAGTGCTTTAAGAGAAGAAAAAGCCCTTGATAATATTTCTCCCGCAATTTTTCAATTTTTTTTCTTCAGCAATTTTTTATTATTAATTACTCCCCGTCTGTGTGTTGTTGTTGCTGTTCATTTGTTCAGCAATTTTTTCATCATTCTTCCTTTGCGCCAACTGCATTCAGCAGTTCAGAGCTATGTGAATTAAAAAAAAACCGGTAACTTAGCCATTGCTATTAAAGTCCTGTTTGCTTTTTTTTGTTGGCCGCTTGTTTTCCCTCTCTCTTTCTCTCTGTGTGAATAGGAATGTGTTTGATAGCCTTAATGCTTAGTTTAAATTAAAATACACCCCTGAGTAATTTTTTACCATCATAATAATTTTCCCCGCTGCATAGAGCAGCACACACACTTTTTTGCAATTTTTTACGGCGGTTTTTTCTGCTTCTGTTCTGTGTTTTCTTGTTTTTTTTTCATATTAAACTCATTTTGCGTACGTTGCTCTTGTTTTTTCACCTTTATGCATTATGAGTGTTGTACGTTTGTAGGTACAACGATATTATAAATGTAAGACCATAAAGTACCCTCGTCGGTCGGCACTTTTTCCTTCTTGTGTTTCACATACATATATTGCATGTAGACATATTAAGCGGGCATTTTTTTCCCAACGTGCTTTGTGATTGTGCGAAAAGGAAAGATTTTTGCTAAAAAATTAATTACGTTAGTTTAAAAAATGTTTTCTCCACTGAGACGCTGAAAAAATGGCACAAAATTAGATTTGGCGGCACAGCGAATTAATTCTCAACTCCAAAGTATGTTTCAGTTTTTTTAGAATATTTGCCCTGAATGTTTTGTTCTTTAATTTTGTAAAAATGTTGACTTGAAAATTTTTTCTATTTTAAGACAATGAAAACAGCTCTATAATGTGATTTATTTATTGTTGTCCCTTTGCTGAAAACCAATCATATATGAAGACAGTACGTTAGATTAAACAAGTAAAAGCGTTAATTTCGGTCTTGCCGAATCTTATATACCCTCCACCATGGATAGCATGTGACTTCACAAATAAAAAGAAAATAACACCGAAAAACACAAAAAAAGGAACAGTAGGAATCACAATAAGTTAGATGCTATATATGGGAGCAATATCTAAATATGGACCGATATCGCCCATCCCAAGTTACCTGCAGCTATAAGAAGTATCTATACCAAATTTTAGCCACCTAGCTCAAGTATTATAGATTGTAGCGTGATTACAGCAGACGGGCGGACGGACGGACAGACGTACATGGCTAAATCGCTTTAGAATTTTAAGACGATTAAGAATATATACTTTATGGGGTCTCAGATCATTATTTAGATGTGTTACAAACGGAGTGACAAAATGAATATACCCCCCATCCTATGGTGGAGGGTATACAAATGTTTGCTCCACTGAGACGTTAAAAATATTGTACAAAATTGGATTTGGCGGCAATACGAATTAATTCTCAGCTGCAATGTATGCATCGCTGTTTTGCTTAAAGATATGCCTTGGATGTAGGCAATGATTTTTGCCCTTTAGATAAAGTTTATTATTATTAAAATTTGGACTTCTAGGCAAATGTTCTCGAAGAACTTCTGACTATTTTGCATTGTAAGACAATAAAGAAGTGTTTTAGTTAAAAATTTTTGCAACGATTTTTATGAAAAATTTTATATTTTTTTTGCCCATATGTAGGCAATAGTTTTAAAAGATTGGATTTGAAGGGCTCTGTGTTGAATATATTGGCGTAAAATGTAGGTTAAACCAGTAAAGAAATCCTAAAGTCGGGCGGTGCTGACTATATGATACCCTACACCACTTTAGTATGATTGGATAATAAACCTCCGCATCAAGACATAATTTCTTCGTCTACAGTAGTGTACACTACTTCACTGCACACTGTAACATTATATTTTTTACTCGATTGACACTACCATAGAATGAACGAAAAAAAACACTTCACACTGATTGATATTTACAATCTAGTCGTGTACCCTGCTCGTTCGGTTGTTTTATGAGTATAATGAAGCGAGTACACTGCTGTTTTCTATTTCTTCAGTATATACACTAGTATATTTATCCTCAAAATTAATAAATATCTATGGTGGTCCGTCGCTCTTTGTTTTTATTGCGTCTCTCTTTGCAATGACAATGAGTACAGTAGTGCAGTGTACACTGAAATCGAGTATTTTTATTTTGGTGTACATTGATTGAATGTACAGCTATGTCTAAATCTGAAACGATTTTCTTCAAATTGAGCTTTATTGGTCCAAGGCTCAATAAACTCTCACAAGCTAAATTTTAAAACAATTGGAAACAAAATACAGCATCTTTATGGCTAAAGGGCAAAATCGGCCGAAGCATATATATGGGGGCTATAGCTAAATATTAACCGATTTGCTTCAAATTCGGCAATGTTGGCCCATGGACCAGGAAACTCTACCACGCTAAATTTCAAAACGATTGGATGTAAACTACAGCTTCTATAGGGCTAAAGGGCCAAATCGGACGAAACATAGATATGGAAGCTATAACTTAATCTGAACCGATTTTATTCAAATTGAGAAACATTGGTCCATGGATAAAGAAATACTACCGTGCTAAATTTCAAAACAATTGGATGTAAAATACTACATCTGTAGGGCTAAAGAGTCATGTATATGGACCGTATATATGGAACCTATATATATGGAACCTATAACTAAATCTACACCGATTTGCTTCAGATTCAGCGATGTTGGTCCATGGATCAAGGTCCTCTACCATGCTAAATTTCAAAAGGATTGGGTGTAAACTACAGCTTCTAGAGGGCTTAAGTGCCAAATAGGACGAAACATATATATGTGAGCTATAGCTAAATCTTAACCGATTTTTTTCAAATTCGGTAGTGTTGGTTCATGGACCAAGAAACTCTACCATTCTAAATTTCAAAACGATTGGATGTAAAATACAGCTTCTATAGGACTAAAGGGCCAAATCGGACGGAAGATATATATGGGAGCTATATCTAAATCTGAACCGATTTCAACCAAATTCAATAGCGATCTTAACAGCCGCGAAATACTCTAAACTGCAAAATTTCAGAACGATCGGAGTGAAATTGCGACCTGTAGTCGACGAACAACTTTACATGGACAGACGGACGGACGGACATCGTTAAATCGACTCAGTTAGTGATTCTGAGTCGATCGGTATACTTTAAGGCGGGTCTAGCTGTAGTATTTCTAGGTGTTACAAACATCTGCCACGAGACAAACTCATAATAACCTATTCCCTCCATAAGAGTTAATTAAATTAAGTAGAAATTATCAACTACAAGAACTGTATATTTTTGAGAAAATCTTAAATAATGTCTTCAAAAAGGCGTGATAAAATGCTACGTTAGTGTATAGAATTCAGGAGTGGGGTGATTTCTTTTACAAAAAACATAGTGAATTAAATGTAAAGCCTACAGTATGCAGGTCTTGTTCTTAATACATCGACATCCATGGTGGTCATCTCAATTAGTTATGCTGAGGAAGTGCTGCAGGAAGCTCTTTAATAAGACAAAGGCCACTAGAGCCCCATAGGACTGAGACACATATATGGAAATTCAAGCAGTAAGTACTACTGTTCTAATGAAGCACTACTCAAGAAATATTATAGCTCTTGGAATACATCCAGTGCGAAATCGTTGAGCGATTCCTAACTGGATACATATTTCTCTGTATTATTCTGGGTGTTCTGCCCCCTCTGCTATGGAATCTCACCATAAACAATATTCAGCTTTCTCTGGAGATGATTAGTGTTAAGGTTATAGCCTTATGCAGATGACGTGGTAATAGCTGTTAGAGGGAATTTTCTTAGTACTCTTAGAGAAATCCCGCAGCAGGCCCTTTTTACAACCACAAAATGAGCTTCCGATAATGGTCTTGGTATCATCCTGACCAGAATACTAGGTGATAGAAATCAACTCCACTTCCATACGGATGGTTCGAAGCTTGAAGATGAGGCTGTCTTCGGAGTACACTGTAAACAACTTCATATATCTCACAGACTATCTGTCGTGTCTATCAAGCCGGAATAATGCCAATATGGGAAGTTAACAAGTGGCTGAGTCGCAACACTGTAACCAACACTGGCGTTGTCACATATTCGGATAGCCAGGCTGCCATCAATTCTCTAGAGGCCACATCCCTAAATTAACAAACATGGCTGAGCTGCTTCATATACACCTCATGTGGGTGCCTGGGAATAGGGACAACTCGGGGAACTGAAAAGCCGATGATCTTGCTAGGAAAGGGACCAGTTTACAAATTCTTGAAGAATTTGCATTTATTATCTTTGTTATCTTTGGCTTAGGCAAGAAGCAATGAGACAGTCCAAGATATGACCTGAGAAGGTCAAAATATCTACTCGCACTAGAGAGGAAAATACTGTCAGTTCTGACGGGACACTGAATGATCGGCGAACAAGCCAGTAGGTTGCATATTGACTTCTGCAGAAGCTGTGGAGATGAGAAAGAAGTGGAGAGCATTGAGCACTTGCTACGCTACTGTCCCACTTTGAGTTAACAACGTCTGGACATATTGGGATCGGCCTTTGTGTGTAGCTTAACAAATCTTTCTGGTACCGATATTCGTACTATCAATAACCTTGTATAATTAATTTTTTTGTCCAAATTAAAATCATCCTTTTAAAAGGAAAGGAAAATATTCTACCTGAGCTCAAGCTAGAAAAACTCTACTTTTTACTTTGACAGTAAAATGTTTTTAAAGGTGTCCCTTTTACGAGTATGAGGGTAAATTGGATTCGAGGCTGCTTTATTCTCATTGAAGTAGAAATGGTCTTTAAGAAATACTACTCCGATTTTCCAAGTGAATTTTATAATTCTTGGTCTGTGTTTAAATCGTATAGTAAAGTCTGCATATTCAAATAAAACCACAATTTCTTAAAAAAACATTTTAATTTCAATTTATCTGTTGTGTTTTTATGTGCCATAGAAATCGATAGCTATCTTTCTACCGACTTTCGAAAGAACGCTTCATTAAATTTTATATGGCGTCTCCTTTCATTCATTTTTGGTGGGCAACAAACAAATCCTCACTGCCAAAGAAGAGACTTAACATTTCAAAAAAAAAAGAATAACCGCCAGGGAACTTACTCACAAAAAGGACTTGTTAAACACGATGCTTAATGCTTAACATGCAAAACACATGTTTACCAGAGCACCAAATCGAAAATGGGCAAAAAATGGAAATGCCAGAACTGTCTTCGGGAAAAACAACTCATATTGAAATCATGAAAATGCTGCTGGTGTTGGTCCTTTCCTTACAAAACAAAAAAGGACGAAAGGAAAAACGACTCGGAGAAACGGAAATAAACACATGCTTCGCAATGAACATATACCGGCTAAGCAAAAAACAAACCATTTCGCTGAAATCAAACAAAAGTGATGAAGACAAACACCAGTAAAACCAACAACAACGCGAAAACTTCCACGAACACAAAAATTGGATCCTAATACAACACAATCATTCAGGAAGAAGAGAAAAAAACTGCCAAGGAAAACAGGACGAAAGCATACTCTTACAGCCTAGAGCATTTCCGCCGTAATGGAAGAGTTAACTAACAAAGAATTGGGAGAAAAAGGTAGAGCAAGGGGCAGGGTAAAGGAGGGGCTTCACAACGACGCCGATGACGACGACAACAACGTTTGCCTGAACTTATAGATTTTTCAAACACTCCTCTTTGTCGGAACGGAAATATAAGCATATAACCCTGAAACGCAAAACAATAACAAAAAATCCCCATGAATGAATGAAGGAATGGATGAACGGCTGCATAACGAAATACTAGTAAGGCAAAGGAATTTCAAACACTTTCCAAAAAAAAAAAACAACCCGGAAACTTCAATAATCATCCAAGTGATTCGCTACAACAACGTCAACGGCTACACAACAATCGAAAACCTTTTGCAGAACATAAATGAGTCTTAGATGAGCTGTAAAGAAAGCAAAAAGAAATTGTTTACTAACACAGCAAACACTGGCGGCATTCGCCGCACAGCAGAAACGGATGTTAACACACATTCACACACACACCAGCGCAGAGAAAAATCATCAGCACTTCCGTTGGAGAATGTTAAAGACAGTCAGAGCAGCACACAAACACATCATAACCTTAAAATCTATAAGAAATAAAAACTGAAAACTAACTTCAAAGAATCAACATTATTGGCGTCTTTAAAAAGGTAAATGCATATTTACTATTTTCCACAGACAATTATTACCAGTGGCACTTTTTCGAGTGAAAAGTATCATCAGTGTCTCTCATTCTGTAGGAAAAGAATTACAAGAGATATTGTTCTAAAGAAAAATATAAACAGTGATACTTCTTTTAAGAAAATGATCACTTTAAAGTAGTTGCACTAATATTTTTCCTTACGAAGAGTATCACAAGTTAACATTTTTTTATTGAAAAGTATTTTTTCCAAAGGAAACTATAGCCAGTTTACATTTTTGGAAACAAAGTATCACAAGATAAATTTTTCCTAAACAAAAGTATCACCAAACAGACACTTTATCTGAATAATCACACAATTTTTCCTAATGAAAAGTATCACCAGGGAAACTTTTCCTACTGAAAAGTACGACCAGTAAAACTTTCCCTAAAGAAAAATTATCACCAGTGAAACTTTCCCTAAAGAAAATTATCACCAGTGAAACTTCTCCTAATGAAAAGTATCATCAGTGAAACTTCTCCTAATGAAAAGTATCACCAGTGAAACTTTTCCTAAAGAAAAGTATCACCAGTGAAACTTTTCCTAAAGAAAAGTACCACCAGTGAAACTTTTCCTAAAGAAAAGTATCACCAGTGAATCTTTTCCTAAAGAAAAGTATCACCAGTGAAACTTTTCCTAAATAAAAGTATCACCACTGAAACTTTTCCTAAAGAAAAGAATCACCAGTGAAAAGTGTCACCAGTGTATTTTTTCCTAAGGAAAATTATCACCAGTGAAACGTTTCCTAAAGAAAATTATCACCAGTGAAACTTTTCCTAAAGAAAAATATCACCAATGAAATTTTTCCTAATGAAAAGTATCACCAATGAAACTTTTCCCAATGAAAATTATCACCAGTGAAACTTTTCCTAAAGAAAAGTATCACCAGTGAAACTTTTCCTAAAGAAACGTATCACCAGTGAAACTTTTCCTAACGAAAAGTATCACCAGTGAAACTTTTCCTAAAAAAAAGTATCACCAGTGAAACTTTTCCTAGAAAAGTATCACCAGTGAAACTTTTCCTAAAAAAATTTTCATAAAGAAGAGTGAAACTTTTCCTAAAGAAGAGTATCACAAGTGAAACTTTTCCTAACGAAAAGTATAACTAGTAAAACTTTTCCTAAAGAAAAGTATCACCAGTAAAACTTTTCCTAAAGAAAAGTATCACCAGCGAAACTTTTCCTAAAGAAAAGTACCAGGAAAAGTATCGCCAGTGAAAAATTCCAAAAGAAAAGTATTACCAGTGAAACTTTTCCTAAAGAAAAGTATCACCAGTGAAACTTTTCCTAAAGAAAAGTATCACCAGTGAAACTTTTCCTAAAGAAAAGTACCACCAGTGAAACTTTTCCTAAAGAAAAGTATCACCGGTGAATCTTTACCTAAAGAAAAGTATCACCAGCGAAACTGTTCCTAAATAAAAGAATCAGCAGTGATACTTTTCCTAATGAAGTGAATCTTTTCCAGTGAATCTTTTCCTAAAGAAAAGTATCACCAGTGAAACTTTTCCTAAAGAAAAGTATCACCGGTGAATCTTTTCTTTAGGAAAAGTATCACCGGTGAATCTTTTCCTAAAGAAAAGTATCACCAGTGAAACTTCTCCTAAAGAAGAGTTTCACTAGTTATACTTTTCCTAAAGAAAAGTATCACCAGTAAAAGATTTCCTAAAGAAAAGTATCACCAGCGAAACTTTACCTAAAGAAAAGTACCAGGAAAAGTATCGCCAGTGAAACTTTTCCTAAAGAAAAGTATCACCAGTGAAACTTTTCCTAAAGAAAAGTATCACCAGTGAAACTTTTCCTAAATAAAAGTATCACCAGTGAAACTTTTCCTAAATAAAAGTATCACCAGTGAAACTTTTCCTAAAGAAAAGTATCACCGGTGATTCTCTACCTAAAGAAAAGTATCACCGGTGATTCTCTACCTAAAGAAAAGTATCACCAGCGAAACTTTTCCTAAATAAAAGTTTCAGCAGTGATACTTTTCCTAAAGAAGTGAATCTTTTCCTAAAGGATCTTTTCCAGTGAATCTTTTCCTAAAGAAAAGTATCACCAGTGAAACTTTTCCTAAAGAAAAGTATCACCAGTGAAACTTTTCCTAAAGAAAAGTATCACCTGTGAACCTTTTCCTCAAGAATACCGGTGAGACGTCTTCTAGAGAAAAGTAACACCAGTGAAATGTTTTATTAAGAAAGAAATATCAGTATAACATTTTTTGAAAAAGCACCTGGAAACGCTTCCAATGTGTAATGAAACTTAATTTTTTGAAGAAAAGTATCAGCAGGAAATTTTTTTCTGTAGAAAGTACAACCAGTGATATTTTTTGTAAAGGGAAGTATCATTAGCTAAACTATTTCCAAAGAAATATGTATATAATCAAAAACATTTTTTCCTAAGAAATTTATCCACAGTGAGAACATTTCTAGAGGAACGTACCAACAGTGAAACTCTTCCTACAAATTATTACTAGAGAAACTTTTCTTAAGGAAAATTATTAACAGTTAAACTTCTTTTAAAGAAAAGTTGCTCTCTATAGAAAGGTATGGCCATTGAAACCTTCTCTAAAGAAAAGTAGCACCAGAGAATTTTTTCTAATAGAAATATATCACCAATGGAATTATTCCGGCGGGAAAATTTCACTTATGGTATCATATACATATATATATATATTACCAAAAAGTCAGAAAGGGCCTCGAAGACATTGCGTTTGCAATTCCGATCACTATATTTAAAGATACTCGTAGTATTAATTGAAACCTGCATATTATGCATCGAAGTTCTCTCAGAAGCCATTCAATTAAATAGCCTTTTCTCCCACATACAGCTTAGCGAAAGTTCCGCATAACAAAACTAAAAACAAACACGTAGAAAAATTACAGCATACTTTTAAGAGCAGCTAACCTTTGTGGCTAATGGAAAAACTGAAAATTTCTCAAAAAAGTGTTAATCTCTTAACACCCTATGCCACGGCGGAAGAAGAGAGCAAAACGTGTAAGCTGTTTACTAAAGAACAAAAAGTTTCGCAGTCAGCTAAAAAGCAAACGGGGCAGTAAGCTCTAACCGGAAATATGTACAAAAAGGAATTATTAATTAAGCCTTAAAGTATGCTTTATGCATATTTCAGGCGAATTACCAATTTTAATTATTACTTTTTTGCAAACATTAATTTTTGCTTTGGGTAAAGTTGCAAAAGCATTTGGAGGAGCGAGATTTAAGCTATGCTGAACGCAAGTAGTGAGACAAACACAAAAAGTAATGCATATTTTTATGGGGATGAAGTGAGAATAAGGTTTTTTTTTATTTATAAGGTAGTTTTTGCTCTGTAACAGTATTTTAACGAGTGAGATCAAATGGCAATCATTGCACATTTGGGGGTCAAGAATTTTTAGTGTTTTTTATTTATTATAATTTCATTTTTTATGTTAATAATATTGTAATATGTATCTTATTATGTATCGTATTAAAAATAATTTTTAAAGATCTGTATATTTTCTAAATTTCGGAAATATTTTTCTGTTGGTTACCATAATTTTTCTTTGAAATTCGTGTTTTCGTATGATGACTTCCCTCGCAGCATATGTTTAATAAAGACTTGCATATTGTGGGGGATATAAGAAATATGTTTTTTTTGTGGGAAACCTTTCTGTAGATAAAGTGTCACTGGTGGTACTTTAGTAAGAAGAGTTGTCACAAGACATACTGTTAATCAAAAAGTGTCACTGGTGATGTGTTTGATCAGGAAAAGTGATACTATTTTGCAGGAAAATGTTATACTTTTCTTTCGAAAAAGTTTCACCGGTGATAATTTTCTTTCGAAAAAGTTTCACCGGTGATACTTTTCTTTCGAAAATGTTTCACCGGTGATACTTTTCTTTCGAAAAAGTTTCACCGGTGATACTTTTCCTTTGGAAAAAGTTTCACCGGTGATAATTTTCTTCCGAAAAAGTTTCACCGTTGACGCTTTTTTTAAAAAAAATTTCACTGGTGATGATTTATTTTAGAAAAAATTTCGTTAAAAAAAGTTTCGTCTGTGATTATTTTCTTTAGAAAATGTGTAACCGGTGATACTTTTCGTTAGAAAAAGTTTCATCGGTGATACTTTTCGTTAGAAAAAGATTCACCGGTGATACTTTTCGTTAGAAAAAGTTTCACCGGTGATACTTTTCGTTAGAAAAAGTTTCACCGGTGATACTTTTCGTTAGAAAAAGTTTCACCGGTGATACTTTTCGTTAGAAAAAGTTTCATCAGTGATACTTTTCGTTAGAAAAAGTTTCACTGGTGATATTTTCGTTAGAAAAGGTTTCACTGGTGATATTTTCGTTAGAAAAGGTTTCACCGGTAATACTTTTAATTAGAAAAAGTTTCACCGGTGATACTTTTCGTTAGATAAAATTTTTTCCGGTGATACTTTTCGTTAGAAAAAGTTTCATCGCTGACGCTTTTCGTTAGAAAAAGTTTCATCGCTGACGCTTTTTTTAAAAAAAAATCTCTCGAGATACTTTTCTTTAGAAAATTTATAGTTGGCGATATTGGTGAACATTTTCTTTAGAAAAAGTTTCACCGGTGATAATTTTCTTTCGAAAAAGTTTCACAGGTGATACTTTTCTTTTGAAAAAGTTTCACCGGTGATACTTTTCTTTAGAAAAAGTTTCACCGGTGATACTTTTCTTTAGAAAAAGTTTCACCGTTGACGCATTTTTTTTAAAAAAATTTCACCGGTGATGATTTGTTTTAGAAAAAATTTCTTTAAAAAAAAGTTTCGTCTGTGATTATTTTCTTTAGAAAATGTGTAACCGGTGACCGGTGATACTTTTCGTTAGAAAAAGTTTCATCGGTAATACTTTTCGTTAGAAAAAGATTCACCGGTGATACTTTTCGTCAGAAAAAGTTTCATCGGTGATACTTTTCGTTAGGAAAAGTTTCACCGGTGATACTTTTCGTTAGAAAAAGTTTCACCGGTGATACTTTTCGTTAGAAAAAGTTTCATCAGTGATACTTTTCGTTAGAAAAAGTTTCACTGGTGATATTTTCGTTAGAAAAAGTTTCACTGGTGATATTTTCGTTAGAAAAGGTTTCACTGGTGATATTTTCGTTAGAAAAGGTTTCACTGGTGATATTTTCGTTAGAATAGGTTTCACCGGTAATACTTTTCAGTAGAAAAAGTTTCACCGGTGATACTTTTCGTTAGATAAAATTTTACCGGTGATACTTTTCGTTAGAAAAAGTTTTATCGCTGACGCTTTTCGTTAGAAAAAGTTTCATCGCTGACGCTTTTTTTAAAAAAAATCTCTCGAGATACTTTTCTTTAGAAAATTTATATTGGTGAACATTTTCTTTAGAAAAAGTTTCACCGGTGATATTTTTCTTTCGAAAAAGTTTCACCGGTGATACTTTTCTTTTGAAAAAATTTCACCGGTGATACTTTTCTTTAGAAAAAGTATCACCGTTGACGCTTTTTTTAAAAAAAATTTCACCGGTGATGATACTTTTCTTTAGAAAACGTTTCACCGGTGATACTTTTCTTTAGAAAAAGTTTCACCGGTGATACTTTTCTTTCGAAAAAGTTTCACCGCTGACGCTTTTTTTAAAAAAAATCTTTCGAGATACTTTTCTTTAGAAAATTTATAGTTGGCGATATTGGTGAACATTTTCTGTATAAAAAAGTTTACTTGTGATACTTTTTCTAAACACGTTTTTATGTGGTAATACTTTTCATGTTTGAATTATTCATGTTTTTTTTGAGCTTTCTTAATTCACATTAAATTGTTTATTGTTCCCTATTCCTTGCAACATTCAATATTTTATCCTTGGTTTTACTTCTTTTTTTTTGCACTTCTTCTCAAATATGTACTTGTATTATTCCTGATTTTTAATTTGATTTTCCTCTTGGCGAACTTGAGTTGAAGAAAGCACTTTCGTTAACAATTCAAATCAATTTGTTTTCATTTAGAATTTTTCAAGTGTTTTAACAAATACGCATTATTTTTAAATGAGATATTTAAACATCTATCGTAATTCGAAAAGAAGAAGAAGTAATCGTACCTACACAGTCCTTTCGTCTTCCTATTTTCCAAACAACAACCTTCGCGAGTGAATCAATCAAAATGAAAAGATTCCTTTGGCTAAGGAAGTCGCAAGGCGATGAATATTTTCGGTGTTTGGCTCAAATACTTTTGCATGTAGTATATATTTAACATCCTATTTATATTTTTACCTTTGCCGGTGAGAGGATGTGAATGGTTGTTGTCCTGAATAATATAAGCGCAATTCTGCTGAAGTTAAAACCAAACAGCACGAGGAGGACAAAGCTTTGCGCTGCTGCTACAGAGAGCTGGGGTTGGGTGGTGTCCTTTTCAGTTGATTGTTAAGGAAGATTGAATTCGTTTGTGTGCATTTGCCAACATCTTTTGGCCAAAGTTTGGAGGAGTTCATCATCGTAAACAACATCGGCATCAGCATCAGCTCCATCCACCGTTTGGATGAAGGTCTTGGCTGTGAGAACTTGATTTGGTTGTTGTGAATTGCAGGGTGTGAGTTGAGCGGTGAGGTTGAGAAAAGCAATTTACGTGCAAAATAACTCGAGTGTCATGCAAATTTCCCTTGAACGATTTTGTGAGGGAGTAAATCAAAATGGGAATATTTGAAATACAAGAGAAAAAAACTCTTCAACATTATCACGGGACATCGTTTTAATGCGGGAATCAGGAAAAGAAGAAATAATAAATTTTTCCTCTGACTTTTTTAAATTTGTTGTATTTATTCTGTGGTATACCTTATCAAGTTCAACTCGGTTTCACTGATTTTTTATAAATGTTCCAAAAAAATATTTAAATAAAAGTTTTTTCGATTTTTTTCACTTACCGGCATAGTTTGACTACCGTGTAGATTGGTGATGGCTGATTGAGCCTCTTGTTGCGAACTAAATTTCACAAAAGCACAACCTGCAAAATAATAGAAAAATATGAAAAATACATTAAACGACATTATCCAAATGAGTTTTAAATGTTGCAGTATAAACGTAGAGTAGAAAAAATTAACATTTTGCCACAGATACAATCATTAATGTATGCAATAGAGCTTAACGGATGTATATTTTCTTTTTTTTCAAAAGGTTTTATAAATTCTGTTTTATTTTTTTGTATTTTTGTTTGTGTTCAGAGAAAATGTGATATACAAAGCATTAAATTTCAATTAAATATGGTTGGTTTGAAATTTCATGGCTGGCAAATGATGGACGATGGACGGTATGATAAGCCAGAAAGGTCAAGGATAGCGGTAAATACATTTTTGGTGAAACGAAATGTGATTCATATTAAATTTAAAAATATATACATTTTCAATTGCAGAAAATAATGCTTTGTTCAATAATTTTTTTTTCGTACGGTATGCCCCTACAATTCAGAGTCGACAGGCTATGGAAATAAGTAAAAACTCAGAGTTTTCCACACAACCTACTCTGGACTAAAATACGTATTTTACTAAACCATTTTCAACAAGTTTTCAGTCTACTACCTACCGCACCCAAAGATGAACTTGTTGTGCGAATAAATCCTCAAACGGTTTAACCTTACAGACGCACACAAAAACGTTATATAAATGATGACTGGCATTATGTCCCTGTCTACGAATGGGCGGGCTGTTCTGGCCGTTAGTATCTTAAATTGTGAACAAGATCATCCTTCAGAATGCTTTTATATCACTACACAGTAGGAAAACATTCTCCAGACAATACCAAATAAGACCGAACTGGTACATTTTAACAGAAAGTACCAGTAAGACGAAGCTAAGGTCGGGCGGTGCCGACTCTATGATAACCCATCTGTATTCAACGAACATCATAAGATCGACAGACAGACGGACGGACAGATATGCTTAAATCGACTCAGCTAGTGATTCGGAGTCGATCGGTAGACTTTAAGGTCTAGCTGTAGTATTTCTAGGTGTTACAAACATCTGCCATTAAACAAACTAATAATAATACCGTGTACCACAGTGTGATGTAGAGTATAATATTGTAGTAACAACTGCAGACGAAACTGTAGGCCCAATTGTAAGTATAGATACAGGTACAACTGTAGATCCAAATGTAGTTCCAAACTATAGGTCTAACTGTAGTTCCACTGCAGATCCAACTGCAATTCAATGTTCAGGTCCAATTGTAGAATCGACTGTACTTCTAACTGTAGTTCCATCTGCAAGTCAGAAATAGGTCTAACTGTAAGACAAACTGCTGGCCCAACTTTAGTTCCAACCGTAGGTCCAATTGTAGTTTTAAATATATTTCCAACTACAGGACAAACTGTATTGTCAACTGTAGGTCAAACTGTAGGTCAAACTGTAGTTCTATCTGTTATCCAAACTGCATGTCCAGAAGTATGTCTAACTGTAAGACAAACTGCAGGTTCAGCTCTAGTTCCAACTGTAGGTCCAAAAATATGTCCAATTGTAGTTCCAAATATATTTCCAACTATAGTTTCCACTACAGAAAAAACGGTAGTTTCATCTGTACGTCCAACAGCAGGTCCAATTGCAGTTTCAATTGTTGGTCCAACTGCAGGTTTTGTTCAATTCAAAGAACAAACAGTAAGCTTAACTGTAAGCCTAACAAGAGGTCCAACTGTAGTTCAAACTGTATGTGAAACTGCAGTTCCAATTGTAGGACCAACTGCATGTTCAACTGTAGTTGCACTGCAGATACAACTGTAGGTCCAACTGTGGGTCTAATTGTAATTTTTTTATTAGGTCAGAAGTAGGTTCAACTGTAAGACAAACTGCAGGTCCAACTATAGTTCTAACTGTAGGTCCAAAAATATGTCCAATTTTAGTTCCAAATATATATTTCCAACAATAGTTTAAACAGAAAGACAAACTAACTGTAGTTGCACTGTAGATCCAACGGTAATTCCAAATGCAGGTCCAATTGTAGTCCTAACTATATTCCCGGTTGTAGGTTATGTTCAATACAATAAACAATCTGTAAGCCCAACAGCGGGTCCAACTGTAGGTTAAACTGTTGTTCCAATTGTTGGACCAATTGTAGAATAAACTACATGTCGAACTGTAGTTGCTCTATAGATATGTCTAACTGTAGATCCAACGGTAGTTCTAACTGTTCTTCGAACTGTACGTCCAACTGTAGGTCCAAAAATATGTCCAAATATATTTCCAACTATAGTTTCAACAGTAGATCCAACTGTAGGATCAACTGAAGGCTCAACTATAGTTCTAACTGTAGCTCTAAGTGTACTTTCATATGTAGGCCAACTGTAGCTCCAACTATAAATCTCATCTCTTTAGAGGCCACTATAGAACATGTTGCTGACTGTGCTAAATACATGCAATGTTTTACCAGATTGTTCTGAGCAATAAACAGAACAACCTGTAGGGCAAACTGTAGTTCCAATTGTAGGACCAACTGTAAATCCAACACCAGGTCCAACTGTATGTCCAACCATGGGTCAAACTGTAGTTCTAACTATAGTTCCACCTGTAGGTTTACCTGTCAGTTCAACTGTAAGACAAACTAGAGATCTAAATGTAGGTCCAACATATGTCCAGGTGTAGTTCCAAATATATTTTCAACTATAGGTCCAACTGCAGGATAAACTGTAGTTTCAACTACATATTCAACTGTAGGCCCAACTTTATTTGCGCTGCAGACCCGACTGTAAATTCAACTACAGGTCCAATTGTGGGTCCAACTGTGTTTTTAGGTTCAACTGTAAGGCAAACTGCAGATCCTACTCTAGATTCAACTGTAGCTCCAAAAATATGACCAATTGTAATTGCAACCAGTAAGGAAAGGCTAAAGTCGAAAGTAATCTGAAATACTAATAAGGAGAAAAATATGAGTAGATCTACAATTTGGCTACGTAGGTCCATCTTAATTTAATTCAACTGTAGGTACATCCGCATTTAACGGTCACTATAGTTAGTTTTGCTTACTACGGAATACTTTAAATACTTTTACCAGATGGGAAATTAAGTTTACACATCCTAGACTATGGGGACTTAAACATCTTAATCATCTTCCTTAAGGCGATATTGTGTGTTTGCGAACATTCACAGTGTGCATCCTTTTCTCTATATTATATTTACTATGTTCGGCACAGTATCGGCTGGCATTAAGTAAAATATTCTCAATATGATATGATTTCCACTTAAAACCGAACTGGGGTTGTTCAGTACAAAGAACATACTGCGAGTTTAATTGTAAGTAAACTGCAGGTCCAACTGTAGGTCCAACTATAGGTTCAACTGTAGGTCCAACTGTCGGTCCAACTGAAGGTCCAAATGTAAGTCCAACTGTAGGACCAACGGTAGTTCCATGTATGGGTTCAACGGAAGGTTTAACTGTAGGTCCAACTGTAGTTCCAAGTGTAGGTTCAACAGAAGGTTTAACTTTAAGTCCAACTATAGACCCAACTGTAGGACCAATTGTGGGTCTCTTCATCCTTTCCTCGATCGGTTTCAGAAATTTTAATATTCTAAATATGATATGATTTCCATTTAAAACTGAAATGGTCCTTTTCCGAACAAAGAAAAAACTGTAAGCTCAAATGTTTGTAGTCCAACTGTAGGTCCATCTGAGAATCCAATTGTAGATTCAACTGTAGGCTCAACTGTGGTCAGCACACATCGGAGTGAGTGGAAATGAATGGGAAAACAGCTTGGAATCAAAGGGCAGAGACCTTTAAGTGTTAAACTTGGAGAATTCGAAACCTTTTGATGTCACGAAGGATGACATGATTCTCTCCAGTGGGAGAAACTGCAAATATTCAGTTGGGTGTACTTTATTGAAACTAAATAAAACGAGTCTTGTTCGATGATGAGTGTTCTAACAGGATACTCAAGCTTACAAGCACATCTGCAGCACATAGGACAATCAGATAATGACGAATGTGATGATGCAGGGAAGGCATCGAAACGATGGAACAAAGTCTAGCTTTCGCATATGCAAGATCCTAATACTTCGGATCCGACGCATTACTATATCTGACTCATCTAAGAGGATATGACTGGAAGATACTAAGGAAATTAGTGTCTAGAATCGATATTCGATAACTCTTTAGTTTCAGAAAAATCATAAGTATGAAGAGAACAGCAGGCCGATCTATTGTCTTAAGTGTTCAGGGACATGAGACGTTAAATCATCTCCTCTTTTTAAACCTAATCTAACTTAAAGTAATACTTTTACCAGATGGAAAATTAAGGTTCACACTCAACATCTTGGTATGATTGCAAATGTGCGAATATTATTATTAAAAATGTCATCAAACTAAAAAATAATGTGCCTCCTACTTATTACTTGCATCGACTTCTTGCGATTTCGTTATAGATATGATATTCACTTTATATATTCTCAATATGATATGATATCCATCTGAGATCACACCGGTTCTGTTCAGACAAAAAAAGAAACTGTAAGCAAAGCAAAAGCAGGTCCAACTGCAGTTGCATTTGCAGGACCCACTGTAGTTACCATTGTAAGCCCAACATCAGGCGCAGTTGGAGGTCCTACTGTGGTTAAAACCAACTGTAGGTCTAACTGCAGGTCCAACTGTAGATCTAAATTTATCTCTAACTGTTGCTCCATCAGATCTTATGCTGTAAATATTTGACGACTACCAGAACTGACTATTTGAATGCTTCCCATCGAGCCAAAATGAATCCTTAAATTATTACACCATTCGGCAGGCATCCAGCTTCCGTGCCCGAAACAAAAGCCCCATAGGAATCCATTGAGTTCGAACTGATGGCCCAAATGCAGTTGCATTTGCAGGACCAACTGTAGTTCCCATTGTAAGCCCAACATCAGGCGCAGTTGGAGTTCCTACTGTGATTAAAACCAACTGTAGGTCTAACTGCAGTTCCAACTGTAGATCGAAATTTTTCTCTAACTGTAGCTTCATCAGATCTTATGCCTTAAATATTTGACGGCTACCAGAACTGACTATTTGAATGCTACCCATCGGGCCAAAATGAATCCTTAAATTATCACACCATTCGGCAGGCATCCAATTTCCGTGCCCGAAACAAAAGCCCCATTGGAATCCATTGAGGATTTCGCAATTTTTTGTGTGCTATTGTTAAATGACAATCACAATTTCATTAGGTGGCATTAATTTGGAATGTCGGCATGGCATGCCAGGACAAAACAGCAGCAACAAAAACGACAACAGCAACAAAAAATACCAAAAGTGGAGAGCCCTTTGCAAGTAAATAAATCTCGGGCTTTTCCGTCATCAAACTGTTGCCATAGGCTTTATTTACATTAATGACAATAACAGCAAAAACAACCAGAACAAAGCTAACAACATGAAGAGCACAACCAACAACGGGCAACAGCAACAACAACATCATCATCAAGAGTACCAACAACAACTACATCAGAGTGAAAAACACAAATTTTCTCTCACTTTTAAGTGCTTTAGCACTTGAAACTGTTTTTCTGTTCTGTTTGCCAAACTCGTCGTCGACGTCTCGTTGTATTGTTTAAACGCGCAAACTGATTGTTTTGGTTCTTGTCGCTGCTACTGTTTGTTTTTATTGTATTGGTCTATGTTATTCGCAATTGTTGGGTTTTTCCAAAGCTTATGTCTTTGTCTCTTTAGCAACCAACTCCCTCAGACTCCGATTTCCTTTGCATATGCCCGCCCTAGATTAAATGAATAATTGCGTTGGGTTGTGTTGAATGTTGTTTACTCTTATTGATCGAATAAAAAACCTAAAATTATGCAACAGTTTTTTTTTGGTTTTAAATTAAATAAACACATGAAATGTTGTGAGCGAGTTTCAAATAAATGCCTAGCCACGTAGCAAAAATCATCGAGAATTCAGTAAACATTGCCAAAAAGTATACTCTAAACTTTTTCAAAAGACCTCCGCCTAAGTGTAGGCTTACAAAATGGGTAAAAGTTTCCAATGATGTTGTTGATGTGGTTGTTGCTTTGTTTTCCACTCTGCATAATACTCATAAATTTCTATTTAGTTTGCGTGTTTTTGCATAAAGTTTTGGGCATTCGCTTTTGCGGGTGGCGAAGGGTCTTGGTCTACATTATCGGCTTAGAGGAGGATTTAATGGAAGGAAAATATGATGCTATTACTTGGGGTAGATAGTAGAGTTCGAATTTACTGAATCCATTATTGCTCTATAAAACCTAAAATAAGTGTTCCAAAAACTCACACTTTAGAAACTAGAAATATCGTTTTTTATCCCCTTACCTTACAGGCAGGAGGATATATATCATTTGCTACGACCCCAAAGTGTAATACGTCGAAGTCGTGACCTAAGACCCTATGTATCTTCGGCGGAAGACCGTTTAAGGACATTTAAAATTATTTGAGCAATTTCCGACCGTCTGTCTGTCTGGCTGGAACTCACGAAATATGGTGTCCCAAACACAAAAAAATATTAAAAAAATTTTTAAGGTAAATGTTGACTATTTTGGACCACATTTTTTGAAGTGTATGCTCGATTAAGCCGGGATATTAAAGATTAAAGGATAGATTAAAGGAAATAATGAGGACTATAAATGTTGGTAATGACACTTTCACGTGGATTCAGAGGTTTAATAGGTGTCAACAAAATCTTCTTTTGCTGGCACGAAAAAAACCATAAAAAATAGACAAAATTCGCGAAAAAATGTGTGGTCCAATTTTTAAATGATAAACCTCCCACATAGTATACATATATATCCGACATCACACTGAGGTACATTGAGGTGTGATGACTTTGTGCATTTGTTTGTAAAGCTTAACAAGCAGAGAGATAGGCCCATAGTTTATTATACCGATCGGCATACGAGTATAATCACTTTCTATCAAAGTGTAGGTCGTTAATAAAAAGCTATCTTTACGATTAGACTTAGACTAGGGACGATCCCTATTAAAAGTCTGACATATTGATCCATGTTTTGATATAGCCGTCATATAAAGGTATCCACCGATGTCACTTCTATCAATTCATTCACATTTTTTAATTTATCTGCCTGAAATTTAAGAATTTATACTTTATATTGGACCTAATAGTCCCTAGTAAAAATGGGGTACATCGGCTAATGTTTTGGTAAAATTCTAAGAAGATTTAGCCATGTTCGTCTGTCCGTCCGTCTGTTGTAATCACGCTACAGTCCGTAATAATAGAGCTAGGTGGCTGAAATTTGGTATAGATACTTCTTATAGCTGCAGGTAACTTGGGATTGAAAATGGACGATATCGGTCCATATTTAGATGTAGCTCCCATATATAGCATCTAACTTGTTCCTACTGTTCTCATCTACTATATTTTTTGTGTTTTTCGGTGTTATTTTCTTTAGGTTTGAGTTATTTTGTGTGGTCACATGCTATCCATGGTGGAGGGTATATAAGATTCGGCATGGCCGAACTAAACGCTTTCACTTGTTTCGGTTAACATTGCCGAATTTAACTAGTTTTAATCGGTAATAAAGACTTGTATGTTACTTGCAAAAAAAAATTTAATTAATCCACAGTTATGATACCAATTACTCCACCGTGCGACGTCTGCATATGACACGACTTTGCAGTCGCAAAGTTTTATAGGGTGGGCTATTTAAAATTTTAAATTTGAATCGGCTATTAAAAAAGTAATGATAATTTTTTTCGAATTTCTAGTTTTATTGGAAAGGTTGAACTTTGTCATGTTAATGTTAATAACGGAATCATTCGTATGACTAACACGACTGCTTCGGCAATGGAGAATTGTAGGGATGGACTCAGGTATGGGCGGGTCATTTAAAATTTAAATTGCGTACAAAAAAGTACTGCTATTTTTTAAAATTTCTGGTCTTATTGGAATGGTTGAACTTTGTCATTTAATAATGGAACACAATATCATTCATATGACTTCCAAAACTGGCTCGACAGTACCTCATCCGATCAACCAAAAGTTTTCAGTACATTTTCGATTGTTTCGGGTCTAATCTCTTCAATGGAAACTTCGATTTCACGTTTCAACGCTTCACTTGTCTCTGGATGCTTTGCGTAACATTTATGCTTAATGACTCCGCACAGAAAATAATCCAAAGGGCGCAAATCACAAGTTAATGTAATCGGTAGTTCACATTTTAAATGGTCCACTCTTTATGTCTACTAGTATTGCATTCACCGCCAAATTAGTGGAGATAGTTCTCCTCCCTGTGGGGTTCCCCTGTTTACAAAACTCTTTAGAGTTGTCGTCTCTAGACCTGCTGCTATGCGTCTACTGTTGATCAAACCTTGAATTAGTCTAGTCAAACTATAGGTAATCCGTAGATGCGATAGCCTCGCAATTACCGTATCTGAGTTAATGTTGTCACAAGTCCCTTCAATGTCCAAAAAGACCACCATTGTGAATTCCTTCAAATGTAGGGATGACGTAATAGTGCCATCTAGTTCATGCAGGGCAGATTTTCGGCCTTGATTTAAGCATGATGGTTTCCTGGTCTGCTACTGTGACGGTTTCCTGACAAGAATTTTATATCCAGCATTTATTTGATGAAAGCGTCTAAAAGTTTTTCCACAACATGCGACACGAACGAGGATAGACTGAATGAAGCCTGAAGTCCTTTGGCCTAGTGTGTGATATCGTTCCCGCTTTGGGTATAAATAGCCCAGAGGGACGTCGGACCAACAGGGATGACCAACAAAAATCTCTGTCAGATTTCGTTAAGATTAAATATAGGCAGATAGACAGGCGGACATTGCTAATCATATCAGACATTGCTAAATCGACTCAGATATTCTAAATGATAGGCCTCTTTATATCATTATGGCATAGTGCAGGAAGTCATGCTATACCAAATCCGAGTTAAAGTTGGCCTATTAAACACTCTTCCTTGTCTTTCAGTTATTTATGTTTATGATTCAAATGCAAATCTCTAAAATTTATTTGAAAAATTTAACAAGAATCTTCAAAAAGTTTGCCGTTTCCTCACTTATTCAGGATTCACAATTTTAATAGCATTGCCAACGTCAGTCAGGTCGCCCGCCCATCCCTTAAAGCTAGCACAGGCAAATTGTTGCAATTTCATAAACAATTTACTTGCAATTCAAAAACGATTTTTTCTTTGGCTACAAAATTCAAAAAGAAAAACAAAGACAACATTTTCAATGTTTTTGCTGCTGCTGATGCGGCTGTTGATGATGGCGACTATTTCCCACATACAATATAGAATATTTCAAGCCATGAGTGGAGAGCGAGCAAAAAACCGTGCTTCAATGCGCCTTCAAGCAGGCAACAGAAAATTTTACCAACTTATTTCAACTTTAACTGGCCAAAGTTGTCGTCGCGTTTTTCAGTTTTGTTTCTCTCCCTCTGCCACTCCCCACGACAACACAATAAGAGTTGGTAATGAAATTGTTAAGGGGTGGTGGGTGAAGTTCTGCTAATGTTAAAGGGTCTAATGGGGGTGAATAAAAGGGTGATATACCCGTGTGCGTGAGCGAAATGGTCAATGGTGTGGTCTGTTGGACGCTTTGGTATTGTCATTTTAAAGCCAAAGGCTAAAAAATATGCAAAAATATTGTTGTTTTTTTTGCTGTTTTTGTTTTGCTCCTCTACACTTCAGCACAAAGTTGTGGCGCGGAACAACGTTGGAAATTACATTTCCATACTCATTTTACCGGCTTTTTCTGCTCCTGCTCACCATGACTGGCTCTGGTAGTAGTGGTGGTGATGGCGATATGGTGGAACATCATCATCGTTGTCGTTGTCCATTTTTAACAATTTCACTTCTTTTATTGCGTTTGTTGTTCTCATCGTATAATTCTGTACTGTTCGGTTCCATTTTCTGGGAAAGGAGTAGAGAACGAAGTTACTTCTGTTTTTGTCCTCTTTAACATTTGTTCACAACATACCGAGATTTTGGTCAAAACGTTTGAGGCAATATTTGCGTTTACCCAACTGCACAAGGCGGCACAGCAGAGATACAAAATAACAACGAAAAAATCACCAGAACCCAGAAAGGACCAAATGGTGCTGATGGAGTTGAAAGGACAATATACATGTAAAAATTTTAACACACACACACGCACACTATTTTATGCAAACGATAACAGCGCAAATAACGCGGAGTAAAAGGTCAAAAACAACAACAATAATTCCATGTTGATGACATTTTTATGATGAGATATACAGTCGGCAAAGCAGCAAAAAAAAATCTGCCTGAAAAAAGATTTCTTTTTTCCCTTCATACTTTGGTGTTTTCTTTTTAATCATGTCAAGCGGAAGAGAGATGAGAGAAAACTGGAAATTACAATTAAAAAAGGTTGATTATTATTTTTTCTTTTTTGAAAAGGATTCTTCCTTTTTAACGGGGCATATTTTTCAAAGAAATCAAAAAGGTTGAAATTTGTTAGGTATAACACTAATTGTAAAATATTTTACCTAATTTCAGGAAATCAAAGATCTGAAATATTATTCAGGAATATAAAGCCTAAACTGAAAAAGTCTTAAAATCTTTTTGGTAAAAAAAACAAGTATAAGCTTTAAGTTCGGCCATGCCGAATCTTATATACCCTCCATCATGGATTGCATACAATTTTATTACAGGAAACATCTTTGGATATGGAGCAAATCATGAAATGATCGTTTTTGTTTAAGTAAATTATTAAAAAAACGAACTAAATATTTATTTGTATATACTTTATCGAGATGAATTCTTGCCAAAATAGAATATAAACTGCAAATTTTTAACTAAATTTCTTAGAAATTGTGGTGTTTAGGGCTTAAATAAGCATTTTTGGGAGCGACATTTATAGGTGGACTATAACAAAATATGAACTGATTTAATTTTTTTTACTGCGGTGAATTCTTGTCTTAATTAAATACAAACTGCAAAGATTCAGTTAAAATGCTTAGAAAATATGGAATTTATGGTTTAAATACGTAGACTTTGGAGGGATCTCTAGCGACTAAATAATAGTAGATTTTGGAGGGACCTCTACAGGGTGACTAGAGCAAAATATGAACCGATTTGCAAAATTTTTGCTGTGATGAAGTCTTGTGAAAATATAATACAAACTGCATAGTTTCTGCTAAATTGCTTGAAAAATGTGGTATCTATGGCTCAAAAACCATATTTTGGGCGACCTCTATAGGGCAGCTGTATCAAAATATTGACCGATATGGCCCATTTGCAATCCCAAACAACCTGCAACTATAAGAAATATTTATGCCAAATTTTATCAACTTAGCTCTATACGGACTGTAGCGTGATTACAACAGACGGACGGACGGAAAGATGGGCATTGCTAAATCGTCTTAGAATTTTACGACGATTAAGAATATATATACTTTATGGGGTCCTAGATCATTATTTAGAGGTGTTACAAACGAAGTGAAAACATGAATATACCCCCCCATCCTATGGTGGAGGGTATAAAAACAGTGAGCAGTCGCTGATACTAATCACATATTCCGGGGAACTCACCGGCATATCTCGAGTTACAGCAGGGCCAACAAGAAAGCTAGTGGACTACAAACTTCGATAGGTTGTTGACCAATACATCCAGACTAAGCTGGGCGACTAAAAGCTTCGAGCCGTTTAAAGCACCTGATCCAGATGATATTTCTCCAATAGAAATGTAACAAATTTTGTAGTACATCATGTTCTGCCTGGAGAAAATATGTATGTGTAAGGCTGCATCGTCAATCGATGTAGGGATACTAAAGTGGTATTCATACCCAAGGTCGTTAAAGTATCACAGACTATAGCAAAGGATTTCAGGCAAACAAGACTATCCTCGTTTCTGCAGATAGTTTTGGAAAGTCTTTCTGACGGTTTCACCAGAGAAAACCTGGATACAAGGCTCTTGTATCCAACAAGGGCAATTCTACAGAATCTGCCCTGCAGGACTTGTTGACACTATCGAATCGTCGCCGCATTTCAAGGAATTCCCTATGGTGGCCTTTCTTCATATTGAAGGGTCTTTTAACAACATTCACTCAGATGCAGTAATTGTAGTGCTGGCGCAACTAAGGCTTGATCTACAGATCGCAGAACAAGTCATAATTGGTTCTCTGTACTAAGAATTATAAGATTCCCCATGTTCATACTCCTCGGCTAAATAAAAATGGACAAGTCTTTTCTGAAAAAACAAAACAAATCAATGAAGACCCTCGTCGTCTAAATGGCACCATGCTAGTCTTTTCTGTAAGAGCAAAATTTCGAGGTATAATCCTAAACAGGAAATAGTTCTTCAGACCAAAAATATTGAAATGTGCAAGAAATGGCCAACGTTATCTTGTTAACTAATGACGATTCAGAGGACGGCCTGCCAAATAATAAGCGGGACTTTAAGGACAACAGCGACAGAGTTTCTGCAAGTCCTACTCCATCTACTGTCGATTGCTCTTGTGGAACTGCAAAGCCGACGAACTGCAAATGACGTCTTTGGTGTTATGCTTTAATTTTATGACAACATTTTTTCAGTGTGGAGAGGAAAAACCTCTTATTGTGGAACCGCAAAGCCGTTGAACTTGCTGCAAAATGGACGACACTACAAATTTTCGAAAAATTTGCATATATTGGTGCACCACTATCCACTTTCAAGCTTTGGTTTAGGCAAGAAGCAATCAGGCAGTCCAACGTTAGATGGACCGAAATCAGCACCTGTAGGGTAGCTAGACAAATCTGGCCGAGATATGACCTGAAAAGGTCAAAACGTCTCCTCGCACTACATTGACAAATTTTTGTCATAAAATGAAAGAATGTCTTCAAAGACGTCATTAATCTTTACTTAAAGTTAAGAAAATGTAATTAATATTAATTAAGTACAAAATATACTTATTTTAAAGACTAATGAGGTCTTTGCAGCTTTTCTTTTTTTAATGACACAATTCTTTCAGTGTGGAGAGGAATAAACCTTGTATTCTAGTGTCTGTTCTGATGCGGAACTGCCTGACTGGCGAACATGCCAGAAGGTTGTGAAATGATTGGAATGACTTCTGCAGAAACTGTGGAAATGATGAAGTAGTGGAGATCATTGAGCTCCTGCTTTGTTACTGTTCCGCATTGAGTAAGCAACGTCTCGATATACTGGGGTCAGCCTTTCTAGGTAGTCTGACAGATCTTGCCGGTACCGATATTCGTTGAACTTTGTGTATCAAAAAGGGAGGTTCGGATGGGGGACAACTGGACCTATGGTAGGACCAGCGACCTTATTTGGTCTATATGAGCTTGTAACTCCATCTGCCAGCTCCAACTCTCACATAAACCTAACTTAGAGCCTAAACAATTGCTTAGGAGATGGAGATTTATTACAAGTTTTTTTCAACATTTTGCAATAAGTGATATTGATTCGGATCAAACGTTATCATATTATTCTACCGGGGCTGCGGTTAGAATTTCCTTTTAGCATTAATAACGGAATTGTTTGGCAACATTTGATATTTTATTTAACAATTACAGGTACAATAATGGGTTTATTTAATTTATGTTATTGAAAGGTACTTTTGCCACTAATGAACCTTTTTTGTTTGAAGCTCTGGCATTATTTTTAATTAAACCATAAATTTTTATTTCTTTACGACCACCTTCATTAAGTCTTTGAATTGAATTTTTGTATTTTGCATTAAAACGAGACGTAAATACCAATAAATTTTAGCTTTTAACTACATATTTGATTTCCATTGCCAAATATCACTTGATTACTAATAGACTTTTGGTATCCCAATTCTCATTCCCAATAATTTGACGCAGGATTCGTTTGTCGTGTTCTCAGTTCTCCAAAGAAGTAAAGTACTTATTTTAAAATTGTTGCTGGTGCTGTTGTCTTGGTGTCATTTGCTAAAGAGGCTTGTCAACATAACCATTTCAAGATACAAACAAATTTACACAATATTTTGAAGGGGGACGAAACAAAGCCAAAAATAAAATACAACACAAAATGGGAAATGTTCTGCTCTGGCACTTCTCAAAAATTTTGTTGACTTGGCAACAAAATACTAGGATAACTGGACACAAGAAACAAACCAGAGACCTTAAAACTTACACAACATTTTACAATATTTTATTATTTGCTTTTAGATTTCAGAGTCGCACTCATATATATGTACATGGTACACTGAGAGAAAATTGAGCACATTAAGACAAAGAAAAAGTTACTCAATTCATAAAAATATTTCAATGCGTTTTTAGCTAAAGAAACTATTCATTGTTCCAAAGAAATGTATCTTGATTTAATGTAATATTTATATGCTTTTAAGCTAAAGAAACTATTCATTGTTCCAAAGAAATGTATCTTGATTCAATGTAATATTTATATGCTTTTAAGCTAAAGAAACTATTCATTGTTCCAAAGAAATATATTTTTATTCTAAAAAAAATTTATTTATTTCAGGGAAACTTTTTTTTAGGAAAAGCTTCCTTGTTTTAAGGCAACTATTCGTTATTTTAAAGTAACTTTTCTTTATTTTTAGCAAACATTTCTTTAATCTTTGTAAACTTTTCATTATTTTTAGAAAACTTTTCTTTAAATTAAATAATTGTATCTTTATTTGAATGAAACATTTATTTCTTTTTAGGTAATGTTTTTGGTAAGTTGCCTATCTAAATTTCTGGAAACATTACTTTTTATTTCGGAATATTTTTTGTTTATTTTTAGGAAATGTTTCCGTACTGTTAGAAAACTTTTCTTTGTTTTCAGGATACTTCTTTATTTTATGGAATCCATTCTTTGTAAGGAAACGCTTTTCCATTAGTTTTAGGATACGCTTTTCTCTTTAAGGAAAAGTTTTCTCTTTTTAAGAATATTTATCTTAATTTAAGGAAACAGTACTTTATATGTACGAAAATTTACTTTATTTTTAGGAATTTTTTAGCTTACTGGTAGAAAACTGTTCTTTGTTTTCAGGATACATCTTTATTTTATGGAATCCTTTCTTTGTACACTGATAGAAAAAGCTTCGTCATTCGTCAAAAGTCAGCTAACGTACGGATAATCCTATTGATGAATTTGTTCGTCGCCCTGACGAATCTCTGTTTAATCTCTGGAATGGACGGACATAATTCAAATGACTTAATGTGTTCTAAAAAGGATTTCCTCCGCATATACTTAGGGTCTTAGGCCATTCCTTTGATGCGTTACACTTTTGGTATATGTTATATATACATTTATTGATATTTGTATTATAAATCCCCATATTTATCTCCTCACCTTAGAGAGGAGGGTATATATAATTTTTTTATTTATGAGCACGATTCATCGTTGGGATGATATGTAATCACCCAGTGGGGTTTTGTTTTTATTCCACTAAATAGTTCTTGTTCTACTATACTTAAACAGAGATTCGTCATGGCGACGAACAAATTCATAGATAGGATTATCCGTACGTTAGCTGATTTTTTACGAATGACGAAGCTTTTTGTATCAGTGTAGAAAAACGCTATATAATTTTTGTGGAAAACTCAGTTTTGGGAAACGCTAATCTTTATTTTATAAGAACATTTATTTATATTAGGAAATTTGTATGTATTTTAAGGAACCGCTTCATTAATTGAAGTGTTTCCATATTTTTAAGTTAGCTTTTCTGTATTTTTAAGAATAATTTATTTATTTTTAGAGAAAATATCTTTTGTTTTCAGACAACAATTTTTTATTTTAAGTAAATATATGTTTTGTTGTAAGGAAACCTTTTTATTATTTTAAGGAAAAAATTCTTACTTTTTAGGAAACGTTTCTTTTTTCAGGAAACTTCTGTATTTTTACGAAATTTTTGTATATTTTATCGTTTTGAAAACTTTAGTCATTCTAACGAAAGCATTCTTTATTTTAGAAATCTGTTCTTTATTATAAGGAAACTTTTTCGAATTTGGGGAAACTTTATTTTCAGGATAGCAAATTTTTTAGGATTTTTTTTCTCTATTTTAAGGAATGTTTCCTTATTTTTGGGAAAATTACTTTATTTTTAAATATTTATTTTTAAGAATCTGTTCTTTATTTTAAGCAATATTTTCCTTTTTTTTAGGGGAACTTGTCCGAACTTTTTTATATTTTACAAAAATAATCCTTATTTTTAAGAAACTTTTGTTTTTGTTTTAAGGAATATTTTCGTCATTTTAAGAAAATATAATCGATTTTGAATATTTTTTTATCTTAGGAAACTTTTCTTAATTTTTAGGAAACATTTTTAGTTTATTGGAAACTTTCCTTTTTCCATGAAACATTTCACTACTTTTAGGAAATGTTAGCTAATTCTTAGGAAACGCGTGCTTTTTAAATTATCTTTATTTCAATTTTTATTTTATCGGATCTTTTTTTATTTTAATTATTTTTTTGTTTTTAGAAAAGCATTTTTTATTTTTTGGAAAATTTTCTTTATTTTTAGGAAACTCTTTTATATTTTTGGGGACATTTCTATATGTTAATGAGAATTTCCTTTATTTTTAGAATTTTTTACATTATTTTAAGGGAACTTTCCTGTGTCTCTATAAAACATCAAAGGCATTTTTGAAAAGCCGGCCATGTAGACTACTGATGACGGGGGTCACGCCCCAGAAATCATGATATAGTCTGTGGGCACGCAATGAAATACTTGCAATATATTTTGCCATGTAAAATACTTGCTTTCTATCACTGGATAGAAGCAGGATGGTCTTTAGCCGAGAGAGTATCTCAGTTTAAATCACTTTTCAACACTTTTAAAACAATTTTCTTTATATGAATGTTTTTTTTTATTTTAAGGTAACTTGACCGAATTTAATGAAAATTATTTTATTTTAATTTCGTTTGTTTTTATTTCGGCCTTTAAATCGTTATTGATTTGTCACTAGGATACTCTCCTGGCTGTAGGCCATTTGTGCCATAATTATGTATTATAGAATGCACAGTTTTTTAAAAAAACGGTGAAGCAAATACAATTACTTGACAGCTCAGATCCTCGTCTAGCTATTTCACGGATGCTACTCCGACCAATCAGAGAGGTTATAATACATAATAGATTCAAAAATGGTCTAGAGGCAGGGGAATATACTAGTGACAAATCAAAAACTATTTTATGTTCAGAAAAAAATAGTTTTAGGCATATTTCCTTTGTTGTAAGGATTTTTTCTTTGTTTTTAGTAAATTTCTTTATTTTATAGAAACATTTCTTCATTTTAAAGAAACCTATCATCACTTTTAGGAAACGTTAATGAGGATTATTTCTTTATTTTAGAAAATGTGGATATATTTTTGGAAATTGTGTCTTAAATTCTTTTTGTATATTTTTAAGAAAAGCTTAAGTTTTTAGAAAATTTATGCTTTTTTTAGCACCCGTTTCTCTACATTAAGGAAAGTTTCTTTATGTTTGTGCAGCCTTTCTTTATTCTAAGAAACTTTTAAAAATTTTTGAGAAACTCTTCCTTTATGTTAAGGAAACTATTCATTGCTTTAAGAAACTTATCTTTATTTTTAGAAAACTCTTATTTGGTTTGAGGAAACCATAATAAAACATTTCCTTATTTTAATGTAACTTTTCTTTATTTAATAATAAAAAACGTTTCTTTATTTTTAAGTAACGTTCCTGGGGGAATCTTTTTGTTCTTCTATAATTTGAGGAAACCATCATTATTTTTAGGAAATTGTGTTTTATGTAGGGAAACTTTGTTATGAGTGAATAATCCTTATTTTTAAGAAATGTTTCTTTATTTTTAACAAACATTATTTGTAGTTAAAATTTCTTATTTTTAATGTTCTTTTTTATTTTTATGACATTTTTCTTTATTTTGATCTTTTCTTTAGGAACATTTTCTTTAGTTTTCGAAATTTTTCCTCATTTATTTTTTGGAAAAGTTTTTTTAGAATAAAAACAATTCTTTGAGTGAAAAACAATGACACATATTTTTCAGTGTATATACAGGCCAATATATAAACGTATGTGTGTGTTTCCTGCCAAAAAGGACTTTTGTGCCAGTGACTTTTGGAGAAATCAACAGAAATTGTATAAGTACCAGAAACTTGTTTTGTTGTTCTTTGTCGATATAGATGGCAAAGGATCTCAGCCTAAAGAAGAAATCTAATGAAGCTATAAAATGGTGAAATATATATGTATGTATATAAACATATATGTATAATATTATATATGAGTCATTCCACGCCAAACGGGACGATTTTTGACATCACTGTTTTTGATTGCTTAGAAATTTTGTGTATGCTTTATTTACCTAAAAATATCTTATACGTAGTTCAAGAAAAAATTTAAAAAAAATTTCTTTAAGAGTTATGAGCAATTTAAAGTTGACGAAATTACGTTTTTTTCTAAAAGGTGTGTTTATCCTTTAGCTTGTATCTCCTAAAATACGTGACCGATTTTAATGTGCTATACCTTTTTTGAAGGTAATTTCAACTACTAAAAATAACTGGTGCAATAAAAATACTAATTTTTAATGTTTTTGCCCTTTTATGTTGTTAAAGTTATATTAATAAACTAACGGCTAAAAATTATCATTCTGTTATTTATTTAAAGCACATACACAGAAATTATGCAAATAGTTCCCATCAATTCACCAATTCCAAATTCATACAGTAGCTAACAAAGACATCTCAGAATACGACATTAAAAAATCGAAGGGTGTAATCAGTTTGAAAATCGCAATAGAAAGTATAAAAGGGGAAAAACATTAAAAATTAGTATATTTGTTGCAGTGCTTAATCCAGTTAGTTGTAGTAGTTGAAATTACCTTCAAAAAAAGGTATAGCACATTAATCGGTCACGTATTTCAGGAGATACAAGCAAAAGAATGAACACACCTTTTAGAAAAAAACATAATTTCGTCAACTTTAAATTGCTCATAACTCTTAAAGAAAATATTTTTAAATTTTTTCTTGAACTACGTATAAGTTATTTTTAGGTAAATCATGCATACACAAAATTTCGAAGCAATCAAAAATAGTGATGTCAAAAATCGTCCCGTTTGGCATGGAATGACTCATATCTGTCTATAGATTGGTTATTTCTATTTGTTTTTACTCGAGCCATAACATTTTTTGTCTATGGATGTGTGTGAGTTTGATTTTTCACAAATGTTTGTTTATTTGTTTGTGTTGTTGTGTTTAGGACGTTTCTTAATTGATGTTTTCCAAAGAGATTTATATCTGTTCTGGTCATTCGGAAAAGCAGAGAGAAGTCATTTCATATCCAACAATTGGACAGCAATGTTTGCTTAAAGGTCGGAGTCTGTGGGATGTTCTTGTGGTGTTTGATATTTGCTGGGTAAACTTTTACAAAGAAAAAATATGTTGAAAAATGAAAAAAAAAACTCAAAAGTTAAAACAATTTATTTGCAAAATGTTCACAAGAAAGCAAATAAAATATGAAACCCAGCAAAGTAATAAATTTCATTGAATTTTACAAGAATATATGAGTATTGAAAACGTTTTAAATGTTTACAGGCCTTGACTAATGTCTTTTTGTAAAAGAAAAATAATAAAATCAATATTCACCCCTGTTCTGGTACTCACTTCACATTCATCTCACTTCTCACCTTTACTTCACAGGACGAATAGCGAGGTGCCTGGCAACTGCAGAAAGTATTGCCTGCCTAACTTCTGCTTAAATAATGCCTAACTTCTTTGCAAAATAACTAAGACTTCTTTCTAAAGCTGAGTATAGACGATTGCCAGATCGGCAAACGTTATCAACCCTGTTAAAGTGTTGCAAATATACGGACAATGACAGATTGTTAGGCAAAGGTGAATTGACAGTTCAGACGATTGCAAGAAAACATTACAATTTCATATATTTACAATATATTTTGTAAATATTTATATGCAGGTTTGCCAATAAAAATACATTATAGACAGTGTTGGAAATAAAATGTTTTTCTGGCAATGGCGCCGTTGTCACATGCATAAACTTCGCACATATAACAATCTGCAAATTATCTCGCAATGACTTTTCTGCTAACGTTGTAAAACAAAAATTGTGTGTTCACACGGTTGCAATTTTCCGCCATTTTTCTGGCAATGTTTTCCGATCTGCAAATCGTGTGTACTTACCTTAATTCACAAATATCAATTTCGCAAAAAAAATTGATTACATTTGTGAACATTGTGTGAAACGTATTTTGTTTTCAAAGTCAAAATAAGTATTTTTTTTGTCGATAAAAAGGGTGTCCCTATTATAGGGGACGTATGATTGGTATTAATTTTAAAAATATTTTACAAAAGTAAAAATCTTTGTACATTCAAATTTTTAAATATATTTTGAAGATCATCTGGAATTTTTATTATTGCAACTCTTCATATTTGAACGGAAAATAATGCAAAAAAGTTTTAATGTGGATCCATTGAAATTGACTTTCCAAGATCTGCTCTAGAAAAGTTAATCAGAGCTTTTACAGCACCCTATGACAGGAGAGTCTCGAAACTAGTTGTGATTGCCTCCTCTGTAGTACAAATGATCGAATCATAAATGGTATCAAAACAGCAGTCGTAGATTTTCACTATTTTTAAAATGTACTTGTAGTTATCTAACACTTCTGGTACAATGGAAGAATACATAAAAATTCAATAAATAAAATATATTAAAAAAATAATTTACCATCTTTATTGATATTTTCCAAGAAACTATGTCTTTTTGGCTATAATAAACACTGGCAAATGTTTTTTTAACATATCCTTAATGAAGAACATGATTTTTTTTAATAGATAAAGATATTATGAGATTTTTTTTCAAAGTGAACAAAGATCTATGTTATATAATTTAGGAAAAATAAAAAAAGTATAAGATAACCTATGACAACAAATTATCATATCATCTTACGAATACCCTTTAGTAAGGGAAATAAGAACCTCTAGGCATATTTCGTAATTTTGTTGCATAGTGTTCTTAATAATTACGGAATACCTGTTTGTCATAAACCATCCGAATGAGAATTTGTTGACACTTACCTATAAAGATAAGAAAATAAAAAATTATTAGACAATGTTAATTTTAACGCGTTTAGCGAAAAATAGTGTTTAATATGTATTGTTTATACTTGGCAAATTATTAGATGCACAATGTTATTCACGGTAAAAATGATTTTCAATAAAGGGGACCGCCATTATGGGAAACACATAAATACTAGTAATGCCCGATAAGAAACTAACATCCCATGTCTGCCGTTAAATTATTCAGAAGATCGTAGGATTTTTATATTAAACTATTGCTTACAAAGTATGTTCTATAGATAATATTGCGTATGATTAATTATACCCTAAACCACACTGTGGTACAGGGTATTATGACTTTGTGCATTTGTTTGTAACGCCCAAAAAGAGAACAAATAGAACCATAGTTTATTATACCGATCGTCATAGAATCAATTTTTGAGTCAATTTAGCCATGTCTGTCTGTCTGTGCGTCTGTCTGTACATGTATTCTTATAATCAAAGTGCAGGTCGTATTTATGGTCCGATTGTGAAGAAATTTAGCACAGTGCTCTTTTTTAGCCCAAGGACGATCCCTATTGAAATTGGTCAAAATCGGTTCAGATTTAGATATAGCCCGCATATATATGTTACCCCCGATTTGACATGTAAGCGCTGTAGAAACTGTATTTTATATCAGATCAGTACGAAATTTGGCAGAGAGAGTTCCCTTATTACGTGAATGAACACTGCTAAATTCGAGGAAAATCGGTTCAGATTTAGATATAGTCCCCATATATAGGTTTCACCCGATTTGATATGATAGCGCTATAGAAACCGTATTTTATATACGATCTGTACGAAATTCGGCAGAGAGAGTTTTCTTGTTACGTGAATGAATACTACCAAATTCGGAGAAAATCCGTTCAGATTTAGATATAGCCCCCATATATATGTTTCACCGTATTTTATATCCGATCAGTACGAAATTCAACAGAGAGACTTTTCTTATTACATGTATGAACTCTGCTAAATTCGGGGAAAATCGGTTAAGATTTAGATATAGTCCCCATATATATGTTTCACCCGATTTGACATGTTAGCGCTATAGAAACCGTATATTATATCCGATCTGTACGAAATTCGGCAGAGAGTTTTATTGTTACGTGAATGAACACTACCAAATTCGGAGAAAATCCGTTCAGATTTAGATATAGCCCCCATATATATGTTTTACCCGATTTGACATGTAAGCCCTGTAGAGACTCTGTTTTATATCCGATCAGTACGAAATTCGACAGAAAGAGGTCTTTTTACATGAATGAGTATTCTGGGAAAATCGGTTCAGATTTTTATATAACCTCTATGTATATGTTCCTCCTGATTTGGTATCAAAGCGCTATACAAGTTGTACTTTACTTCCGATCATTAAAATTTTTCAGAAAGATGTTTCTAAATTTAGGAACGAATATTGCTTAATTTAGCGATTATCGGTTCAAATATAGATAATATGTTCCTACCCATTTACCAATTATTCCAAATTATTATCGCATTGTTAGGTAGGTGTAGGGTATTATATAGTCGGCCCCGCCCGACTTTCTGCCTTTCCTTACTGGGTTTATTTTGGTTATGGTCAGAGAGCATTACTTTCGCGCTGTAAGAGGAAGTAAATTCTAACTAATTTTTAAAGTTACGATTTCGCCGACGGAAAATTTCTTCAACCTATGTCACATGTGGCGGATAAGTGTTATTAATTTAGGTGGTGAGCTATTAATAACCAGCCTAAATAGCATATAAGTGTTATTATTTCGAGAGGCGAATGATAGGTATTTTTTAATAATAACGACAAAATTGGAAGCTTATAAACTTGGGAAGATTTTAGCATTCGAATAAATAGATTTAATGAGATCCAAAGTTGATACTTTATTTTCCGTATTTATACATAATTTTGAAGACCTAACCAATAACTAAGAGACGAAGACTTTGGAATGTATTATTTGTTGACAATTGATTGTGCAGTGTGTAATTTGGAAGGTAAGATAATGTATGGACAAGGCAGGAATGTACCGATTGTTTTTAGACATGGAGAATTTCTTTTGTTTTGATAAAAATTGAAGCATAGCATTTAGGCAAAATCGAAAGTCCAAACAAGCTGATCTGTTGCGATTCAAATTTGGTACTATATTTGCTGTACTGATATAATGACTTACAGAAGAAGACGACTATTGGATTTTGCTATTGGCGACGATGAGTTACACAGTAAGAACTGCAGGCTAATTTAGATAGTCAGAGAAAATTAACTAGATGCAATACCGCTTGGCGTATGATTAATCTTTATTATGCTTCTGGCCAGAGAAGATTCTAGAGAGTGGATTAACAAATTTTGAAAATTTATTTGATATCACCGACGTTTCATTTCTTCATTCCTTTGTCTGTGTCACAGGTGGCGGATAAGTATTATTATTGTGTATGACTTTTATTATTTCAGATGGCTAATGATTCATACTTTCTCAATAATGATGACACTTGGATATCAGACAAATCTGAAAGATAGCATCTTGGCAAATTTGGATGATCATATGAACAGATTCGAGGCGACTCAAAAACGGAAACTTCGTTGCAACATTTATATGCACTTTATTAAAAATGTGCAAACAATGACTAACAGAATAATTTATTATTGGTGGCTATTGATTATGCTGGGTGTGTTCCGTGGTATTTTGGGAGGTCAGAGAATGTGACCCATGGGCAATTAATTGTAGATTGGAGATGAATGAATAGATTGGCGTATGATTAACATTTATTGTGGTGCTTTCAAAGAGGATTTGCTTAAAAAATGATTGTCCTTATTTAAGGTCGCTGTCGTCACATTTCCTCAATCTCTTGTCCATGTCACAGTGAGAACTGCAGGCTAATTTAGATAGTCAGAGAAAATAACCCAGAGACAATGCCCTTTTGACGTATGATTAATATTTATTATGGTTCTGGGCCAGATAATCTTACTATTGTTCTGCATGCAGTAAGTAGCATATTGAAACCGCATTTGTTTATCCCTATGCTATGTCACATGTGGCGGATAAGTGTTATTATTTTAGAAGGCGATTGATTAATATTACTCTACGTGGCGATTGAGTTTAATTATTTCAGATGGCTAATGATTAATACTTTTTCATTAATGATGACATTTGGAAAGACAAATCGGAATCGTATCATCTTGTCAAATTTGAACTATAAAACAAGCAAGAAAGTTTAGTCGGGTAAACCGACTAATGAATCCCCTCACCTTGAGTCTCAAAAAAATATTAGTATCCATTATCAATTTAAATTGCATTTAATAACATTAAAGTATGTATTGATATTAAAGTTCAAAGCTGTTTATTTTTGGTACAAAATGGTCCATTTGTGTGAGAGGCACCAAAAGGGGCGTCCCAATAACGGTCCCTTTTCTCTGGACTCTAGGTACTATAAAGCATTACACTGTACAAAATTTCAAGTATTTATATGTCCCGGTATTAAAGATATAAACTCTTGACTTTTGGTGTAAAATGGTCCATTTGTGTGGGAGGTACAAAAAGGGGCGGGCCAATAACGCCCATTTTTATCTGGACTTTAGGTACTATAAAAGCATTACACTAATATGGTAATAAAGTTATAAGCTATCAACGTTTGGTTCAAAATTGTACTTTTTGTGTGCGAGGTACTAAAATGGGCGTGGCAACTTCGCCCATTGTTCTCGAGGTAATAGTGACTAATAAACTAATACTATGTGTAGAATTTCAGAGGATTCAAATAAGTAGTATAGAAGTTATCAAATAATCAATATTTCACTAAATGTTAACCCTTTGTGGGGGATGTACTAGAAGGAGTAGACCAATATGGCCCATCTTCGGAGATAGAAGAAAATATTACCACATAACAAATTTGAATTCGGTTGCTCCTTTCGAGAGTTATCGTGCGCACCGGCCAGCAGACAGACAGACGGACGGACGGACATTGCTCAGTCGACTTAAAATGACCCAAAACGGATATCCGCCGAACATACTTAGGGTCTTAGGTCACTCCTTCGATGTGTTACACTTTTGGTTCGTAGCAGATGATATATACCCGCCTCTCTAAGGTGAGGGGATAATGAATAAATTCGAATTAATTTGCTATATTTACACTTTATTTAAAAACCGCAAAACGATATTGGATTTTTATTTTGGTATTTTGAAAGGTCAGATAAAGTCAGCCAGTGGCAATGAAAGAATGTATCGATGGGCGTATAATTAATATTTACAATGATTCTGGTCAGAGAGGACTGGCTTAACATTTTTTTTAAATTTATTTCAGACCGCAGAAGTCACCGTTATTTAATCCTTTGACAATGTCACTGGTGGCGGATAAGTATTTTTATCTTTTTTCGCGAATGAGCAGTGCTACTCTAGATGGCGTATGTGACTTATTACTTTAAGTGGCGACTTATTGATATTTTTTCAATAATAATGTCAATCAGTATATAACCTAGTCGAGAGGCTTAACTAATTTTTGGATGTATGGGATCATGGAGGAATCATTTCCTAAATTCTTAAATATGTTTTTGGTGATACATTGCGTATTATGATTTTGGACGTATTATGAAATTGGGTATATTTAAAAGTCATATTGGAAATTCAGTGAAAATAAGCCAAAGACAATGAAGGAAGGAGCCGTTTGGCATATGATTAATATTGCTAGTGTTCTGTATGCAGCGAGTAACTTATTATAGTGGCAGACATCTCATTCCTTCAATCGCTTGTCTAAGTCACAGGTGTCGTATAAGTATTATTATTTTAGGGGCGAATGATTGATGTGTCCTCAATAATGATGAAATTTGGAAATCAAGACAGATCGGAAGCATATTACCTTGGGTAAAATTGAACAGATACGTGGCGACCCAACATATTTACTTCATTTGCAGTATTAATATTATAAATAAGTCTGAACAATGACTATCGTAAGAAGACTATTGGCAGTTCGAACAACTCAAAAATTACCATTTCTAATTTTCAAACAAAAATTACCGCATAATTTTTTTTTGATATCAAAGGGAAAAGTTCTAAATGAAGCCTTTATGGACGTAAAGATTTTCTCAACTTCTTTGAACAACAGATATTTTCATTGGTGAATTCGTGAAGCCATAAACAAGATATGGCAATTTTAGTAGATAATAATTTTGAGAAAATTCCCAAGATAAGAACTTGTAAATTTGGAGCTCTGTACCACAAAAACTACAATAAATTTTGAGAAACTAAAAACCTAAAAATATTCCAGGACAATAGGTGATTTATTGTGTTAAACATTTTTAAAATTTATTTTTTGTATTATACAATACGAGTATGTGCTTTAGAGTCAGAGAAATTTTAATAATTGTGTCTGAAGATTAATACTATTTTATCGTGCGATAAAATAGTATTAATCTTTGATTTCCAAATAATGATGATATTTGGAAATCAAAGCAAATCATTAGCCTACGTGGTGTATGAGTGTTATTATTAGTATGTTATAGTATAAAAATAATATTTATATATATATACAATGTTAATATTTTCTCAATAATAAAGACATTTGGAAATCAATCTTCCTGGACAAATTCGAAAGCTCAATTTGTCAATAGATGTTTGGCGATCCAATGAAGTACCGATCATTTGATGTGTTTACACTTTATTTTTAAACAGGTCTGAACAATGATTAATAGATGAATTCTATTGGACCTTTTTTGGTAACAATTGATTACGCATTGAGTGATCCAGGGTAACTGGGTGAGTCCGAGAAAGTAAGCAAGTGGTCGTAAGAAGGGACGGAAAGTAGGTACCGATTGGAGTACGATTAATATTTATTCTGGATTCTGGTCAGACATAAAGAAGGTTCCTCTTGGCGTACGATTAAAATGTTTGGGATTAATTCCACCATACATGGCGTATATTAACCAGTCGAAAGTTTTAACTACTTTTTAAATTTATGAGATCATCAACATTTCTTCAATTGTTTGGCGTATACGTATTAGTAATTTTGTTGGATAATGATTAGTACTACATATATGGAGTAGGAGTGATATTATAAAAAAAATAATAAAAATATATATAATGACATGTATTTTGTCAGTAATGATGACATTTGAATATCAACTAACTAGAACAAATTCCAAAGTTTAAATCAAAAGATTCTTGGCGATCCAAAATCATTTGCTCTGTTTTTACTTTATTTTTGAAAAGATTTCTAAACAATGACTAACAGAATAAGACTATTGCAATATCGGTAACGATTGTTTACGCAACAATCTTGGTTACAGTTTAAACCACAACTGAGCAGATTCGTAGCGATATAAAATTGGTAATTGATTTGCCGTATTAATAGTGTAAACAGTCTAAGCAATGGTGACGTTTGATTTCAAAATGTGTGCTCCAATACTTAAAATTTTGTACAGTGTAATGTTTTTATAGTGCCTACATTCCGGTAAATAATGGGCATTATTGTACGGCCCCCTTTGGTACCTCCCACGGAAAAGGACCTCTTTGTACCAAAAGATAACAGCTGTTAACTTTGTTACCAGTGCATACAAATACTTGAAATTTCGACAGTCTAATGCTTTTAAAGCACCTAGAGTCTAGAGAAAAGTGGCCGTTAATGGCACGCCCCTTTTAGTACACCCCACACAAATGGACCATTTTGTACAGAAAGTTAACAAATGTTAACTTTAACACCAGTGAATAAAAATACTTCAAATTGTGTACGGTGTAATGCTTTTATAGTATCTAGAGTCCAGAGAAAAGTGACCGCTATTGGCTCGCCCCTTTTGGTTCCTCCCACACAAATGGACCATTTGTACCAAATGTAAACAGCTTTTAAGATTAATACCAGGACATACTTTAAAGTTATTAAACGCAATTTAAATTGATAATAATTTAATTAAACCAAAAAACAAAATAAATTTACGAATATTTTTTTGGGACTCAAGGCGAGGGGATTCATAAGTCGGTTTACCCGACTGTACTTTCTTAATTGTTTAAATTTGTTTATGCCTAGATGTTTGTAAAACCCTAAAATATTTCTAGCTAGACCCATATTAATATATATCGATCAACTCGGAATCAGTAGCTGATTCGATTTAACCATGTTATTTCTTCCGTCCGTCTGTATTTTATCTTAAGTTGTCCACAAAGTAAAGTTAGCAATTTTACTCCGATCATGGTGAAATTTGGCACTCTGATACGTCAGGGACAAAGTTAATAGTAGTTAATAAAGAACGCTTCAGAATTATATATAGCCACTTATATATGCACATCACGGGACTTGGGACTTAAGCGGTATAACAGCATAGTAAACTAAAAGTAATATGTTAACGTTTTATAATGCTTCAAATGGTTTTAAATATAATAGATAATTTTAAACTATTTTTGGGAAATCTATAAACGGATAGAGGTTTTGTAAAATCTATAAGGAGATAGAATTTTAATAATAACTACTACATACGTACCATGGCACGTATGAATGATAATAATTATGTGATTTTTATGGAAGAAGTTCTACAGCAATGAATCATGGGGCTGTAATAAATATCTGAAATTTGGATAAAAATGTGCAGTTTTTTTATATTTTTTATGTAGTTATGTAAAAATATAAAAACTTTACATTTATATAATATTATGAACAAATATTATATAATTTGTTTGAAAATATTCTGGATTAGTTCGAAATATTTTTGCAAAACCAAAAAGCGGATAGAGTTAGTATTATGTTTATAGCCTAAAAGACTTCAATACCTAATTCTTCTCTGGATTTCTGGGAAAACAGTTCCCAGGGTTTTACTTAGACATGGATCCTTCTAAATATGAGTATGGACGGCTTTCAGCGATCCAACAAAAACCCTTTCCTAGCGAAAATTCATTTATTAGCCATTGCGGAGAATGTCCCCAGCTTTTCGCCTACATCAACATCGTCATTACCAACCAGAGATTTCGTTTTCGGTACGCCAGCATGTTAACCTCATATGCAAATTGGGAATTGTGTTGCTGGAAGTGGTAGACTGAGAGGAAACATGGAAGAATGAACAAGTTTACAAAAATTTGCGACCAAGCAATTGTGAATTCAAAAACTAAAGGTAATACCGGAGCTACTGAATGAAGGCTTTAGGCATACTCGTCGAACATGAAGAGAATATAGGCAGTGGGTAGGAGAAAAGCAAATGTGGGTAGGGGAATATGAAGTCAAGGACTGACTCACTAAGCAAATTTCCCAAACATACATACATACACCATCCTACACACAGGACCAAAAACATAAATGACTACACCGCATGGAAAATGGGCAATGTGAACATGTTTCGAGCTAACTAACATGTTTATAAATCGATGCATCATCAGCAGCAACATCACCATTATCATGGACAACAGTGAGAGCGACATCTACATCAGCAGCATCATCATAATCATTGGCAACAGCAAATGAGGGGTGGGGGGCAGGAGCAGGAGCCGAATTCGTGGTTGTAGCCTTGCAGCTATGAAATCATTAGCATTGCCGCTGCAATCGTATGCTTCATGTTCCATGTTTCATGTACATTTAGTGAGCGACGCGGACATAGTGACCAGAAAGGGTTGGAGTATTTTAAAATCCAATTAAAGCAACCCCTACTGTGGGGGCGTCCTAAATCGCTGCTGTCGATGGTAACGTTTTTTGCCCAATGTGAAAATCAAGCGCAGGATATCCAAATGATGCTGACAAGGAGGATGGGGACGAAAACAAGGCTCTTGTGTTGAATGAATATGTTGTCGATGTTTTCGTTTGATTTTAATGGAAGGAAGTGCGGGGCGGAATGGGAAAGGATTGCCTCAGTGCCCAAAACAATAAGAATTGAAAACAATCGCAGATTTGCAGGACTCGAGGAAAAAACCCATCGAAACTTCATGCTAAATGCTTGTTATAGGTTATCAGCGCCAGATTTCTTGTGTGCTATACGTTTCAGTAGCTTGTTTTTGGTTGGACGTTTTTTCTCTCTCTCTTTCCTCTCGATTATGCCAATAGCAGCTGTCGGTTTGAAAAGGATTAAAGGTGAGCTCTTTTGCCTGAAATGTTAATAAAAGGTTGTCGAAACAGGGTTTGGAAATTTGAAATTATGTTCATATACAAGTTTGTTTTTTTTTGTTGGGGTTCATTTGGGAAGTCAGAGAATGTAAGAAAGGAAAGCAATGCTTGAAGGTACTGATTGGCGTATGATTAATATTTATTATGACTCTGACCGGGGAGGATTAATTTGGTTCTGCGTTCGGTAATACAGTCGTGTGGGTGGCTTAACTAATTTTGAAATTGAAGTGACTTGACAAAATCTCATTTCTTCAATCGTGAATACGGCGAATGATTAAACCTATCTATTTAATCCCTAGAAAATGTAACAGGTGTCAAATAAGTATTACTATTGTAGATGGCGCATGATTAACACTTGTTCAAGAATTATGAAAGGCAGGGATATGGCTTAACTACTTTCGAAATGTATATTATATTCGCAAATATTTAATTATTGTATAATGGATTAAAGGGTCCCTTATGTAAGCAAATAGGTGGCGGATTATTATTTTAGGTGGCGAATGATTAATACTATTTAAAATGACGAATGAGTGCTTTTGGTTCAGTTGGCGAATGATTATTATTTTTTAATAATGATGGCATTTGGAAATCAACAGATATTACAGACAACCCGTTTCTTTAATCTCGAATTATTAATAATATTTTACATGACAAAGGAATGAGGTTAGTACATGTGGCGACTGATTCCTAATTTCTCAAAAATATTGACTCATCCAAATTTTATGCTAAAATTAAATGTTTTGTGGGAATCGTTTGGAATGTCATGGAATGTATGTAAATGTAAAAACCCTATTGAAAATGAGGTGCACATTTGCGTGAGTCTATGGATTGTAGTACTGGTTAAATTGGGACCAATCACTCAAATATACGACTCCATTAGGTAAATCACCTCTTTGGTAGACTTCCACTTAGGTTATCTAATCTTAAGTAAACGAAAAGTTAAATTAAAAAGTTAAAAGTTACTACCTTCTGCGTAGAGGGCCAGTTGGTTTATCTACTCCTTAGTAAGCAACGGGCGGGGTTATCTACTTCATTGTAGGGGGTCAGTTGGGTTATCTACTCCTTAGTTGACGACAAATTGGATAATGTACTCCGTAGTAAACGACAAATTGGGTTATTTAGAACAGATATAGTAGAGGTATCCAATCCACAGCAGACTTGCAGCTGTCTCACTGCTTAGTAGAGGACGAGTTGTGGACCATTGTAACGTTATGGTTTTTACTCGTAATAAAAACAACGCTACTACACGGTTACAGACTATTAATAGATTATAGGAACATTACAGCTACGAGGCAACATGTATGCATATACTTTGTGTACAGTACCTTTTTCAGTACAGTGTGTAATAAGTTCTGTGATACTCGTATCTGGTGTAATTCTCATTCACTCAATGTAGTTACCCAGATACGTTTTGCATCTTTTTCCATCATTCGGCAGTGAGCCATCACCCTGATCGTGAGGAAATTACAACCCGAAGTATCGCGCCGCTGGGAATTTGTTAACGTCTTCGGAAGACAAAAGACAGATATTTCGGTGTACTATTCAAACCACAGCGACTTAGGTCTACAGTTCAACCTACAAATAATTCGAACCACTGGTTAAACCACGGATACTTCGGTGTACAATTAAAAACACAGAGACTTCGGTCTACTGTTCACCCAACAGAGACTTCGGTCTGCTGTTCAAGTTACAGAGACTTCGATCTACTGTTCAAATCAAAGAGACTTCGGCCTACAGTTAAACTCACAGAGACTTTGGTCTGCTGTTCAAGTCACAGAGACTTTGGTCAGCTGTTCAAGTCACAGAGACTTTGTTCTACTGTTCAAGTCACAGAGACTTAGGTCTACTATTCAAGTCACAGTGACTTCGGTCTACTGTTCAAATCAAATAGACTTCGGTCTACTGTTCAAATCAAAGAGACTAAGGTCCGTTGTTCAAATCAAAGAGACTAAGGTCCGCTGTTCAAGTCACAGAGACTTCGGTCTACAGTGTAAGTCACGGAGACTTTGGTCTACTGTTAAAATCACAGAGACTTCCGTCAACTGCTCAAATCGGTCTACTGTACAAATCAAAGAGACTTCGGTCTACTGCTCAAGAGAATTCGGTCTACTGTTTAAGTCAAAGAGACTTCTGTCTACTGTCCATTTCAAAGAGACTTCGGTCAACTGTTATAGTCACAGAGACTTCGGTCTAATGTTCAAGTCACATAGACTTCGATCTTCTGTTCAAATCAAAGAGACTTCGGTCTACTGTTAAAGTCACCGAGTCTTTGGTCCACTATTCAATTCACAGAGATTTCGGTCGTCTGTTCAAGTCACAGAGACTTCGGTCTACTGTTCAAGTCACAGGGACTTCGGTCTACTGTTCAAGTCACAGAGACTTTGGTCTACAGTTCAACTCATAGTAGTATATAGTTGGAGGAATAGTTTGTAAGACGAAGAATACGATGCCGATCCCGATCCCGAGTAAGCAAAATACAGCAGCAAATTCCGAAGCGACCACTGACCGAGCACAGTGTACCGACGCTGAACCGTTTGCTGCACATACACTGAATCCGAAGACCTAACAGAATCCCGAATTGATCCGCTTGTCGAGCACAACGAATACCGGCGATGAATTGTTTGCAGCACATACACCTAAATCCTGAACCGATCCGCATGCCGAACATACTGAGTAACGACGATGAAGAGTTTGCTGCAGAAACCGAGACTTATCTTCTTGCGAAGCGCGTAGTCCGAGTAGCAGGTGTCGAAGCGAATAATTTCACGATTAACTATAAATCGTTTTTAGCTAAAATTCCCGCTAAACTCAAATCGATTATATTTACAGTTCCCGATTAACTTTAAATTGTTGTTAAGTAGAGTTCCCGATCAGCTAACATCCTTTGTCAAAACTATATCCCACCCGAACTATCAATATTAACATTGTCGCATTTCCCACAAGTATATTATTTATGGCGATTTCGTTTCTGGAAAAAATGTTGCCCCGTCATCGAGAATACTAGAAAATATTTGCACCTTTTTAGTCGACATGATGTAGTCAGTCGAAATTAACTTAACACCAATTTTCAAATTTCCAAAGTGTGTTAAAAAAGTGCAGTTTTCGGGAAAAGGGAAAAGAAAATGCTGCACTTTTTCCAGAAACGAAATCGCCATTAGCTTACAGTAATAAACACCTGAATTGCATTATTGCCCTCAAAAAGGGAGAAATACTTGTGCTTTCGTAAGTTTTGTAGGTCCTTATTGTGGCCCTGGACACAACTGGAATTATCTTAGCCGAAGACAAATCCACGTTACACCATCTTTCGAAGTTCAACGATGAGCTATGCTATCTGGTATTCAAGTGTCGGATACTTTAGAGATCCTTTTACACCAGTACATGGATATGTCATAAAGTGTCATGTTAGGACTGTAGTGTTAAAATGCACCGCATTTCCTTGTTATTAATAATAATTATACGCCACCTATAACCTCTTCACTATGATTATTCATATAAATTATACGCCACTCTGAGCTAAATTTAAAATTTAACAAACTTAAACTCAGGTCTTGTCTTTCTTAGGTGAATATTTGAAGTTTTCCTCCAGCCAGCTTCCTCTATATGTATAACATTTATATAAGCCCTTTTCTGTCTGTTTAATACCACGGCTTAATTGGTATCAGTTGTTAAAGTTATATACACTCTCTGGTGCTGTTAAGTCTTTTTGCAATGGTTTTAAGAAAATTGCACCCAAAAGGCAGTCAGGTGCATAAACATTTCGACCATGCAGAGTAGTAGTAAAGTAACACACAACTATCGCTTAGGGATGAATTAACTCCAGGACATACAGAGTAGTAGTAGTAGCAGCAGTCGCAGCAAGGACTTTTATACGATTTCTTGGACCACCTCAAAGGTTTGCCACTGCCGCTTGCGCTTGCTAATATGCTTTAGTGGAAATGCAGCAGGTGTCCTGCCAATGAACACCGCTGCTTTTTGGCCAAAAGGTAAGCAAAGCACCATCAAAACCAGACCACCTTCACCACACATACATACAATGTAGCCAAAATGTCTTGGTTTTAATGATACTCGTATACTCTTGCCAAAGACATATAATACTACGTACGAAGGAGCCATGTCAAGGCTTGCACTTGCTTAAAGCTAAGATCTTGTGTGCGGTCTCTGGGTGAAGGAAGCTGATGCTGAAGCTCTACCGGGGTATCACAGTTACTTAAGCAATTATAAAGAATGTAATAAAATCCCAGTAAAGTACCGAGTGGCGCAAGAGATACAGATCAGATAGTGTAGGAAAGAAAAATGAAGAGATTTTTATGAGTTCTAAAGGACACCGGGGTTGCAAGTCCTGTGTGTGTGTGTAGGTCTGTGCCAGTGGTTAAGGTTTTTATGGTTTAGTGTTTCTTAAATGTAGTTGCATTAAGAAACATTATATAGATTATTATCAAATGGTAGAAGATATGATTAATACCTAACAAGAATGAAGTGATGCGCAAAACACCTGGATTCTGGCAGGTATTTTTGAGAAATTGTAGTGGGGATTTAATTCGAGGATATAAAGCAATCATGTAATTTGAGAATTTATAAATGGTTGTTTTTACAATTTGCCTATCACACAAATCATGTAAACATATATATATATATATATTAAGATAATCACAGTTAGAGCATTCATTGCCAATGAAAGTTTTCCACTTTTTTTCGTTTACATTTTTGCATGGAAAATCGAAGCACTAATAATCGTTACAATCTCTTTCAAATGTATCGGAAATTATTTGCTAAATGTTATTATTTTTTTATTATTATTATTGCAGATAGTTAGGCAAAGATGTATTGACAGTTCAGACGATTGCAAGAAAGCCTTACAATTTCATATATTTACAATATATTTTGTAAATATTTATATGCAGGATTGCCAATAAAAATTTATTATAGACAGTGTTGCAAGACAAAAATTGTATGTTCACACGTTGTAACGTTCACAGGGTTGCATTTTTCGAACAACATTGTCCGATCTGGCAATCGTCTATACATAGCTTAAGAAAGAAATCATTTCCTTAAGATGCCGATTGGCGTATGATTATTATTAATTAAGGCTTTTGTCAGAAGCTTTAGTTTCGTTCAACCTTCGGTAATAAAGTCGAAAAAGTGTTTTAACTTATTTTTATACCCTCCACCATAGGACAGGGGGTATATTCATTTTGCCACTTCGTTTGTAACAACTCTAAATATTGATCTGAGACCCCATAAAGTATATATATATTCTTAATCGTCTTAAAATTCTAAGACGATTTAGCCATGTCCGTCCGTCCGTCTGTTGTAATCACGCTACAGTCTATAATACTTGAGCTAGGTTGCTAAAATTTGGTATAGATACTTCTTATATCTGCAGGTATGTTGGGGTTGAAAATGGGCAGTATCGGTCCAATTGTGGATATAGCTCCCATATATGGCATTTCCACGATTTGACTTCTTAACGTCATAGAGACCACAAATGTCAACTGATCGGGCTAAAGGTTGGCAACTGGGGTTTATTTATGCCCGGTATCCTTCATACGAGCAACGGTAGTCATAGGTCCATGTTTTGATATAGCCCCCATACAAAGGTCTCTCTAGATTTGACTTCGTAACGCCACAAAAACCTTAAATTTCAACGAAGTGGACTGAAATTTGATGTAATGAGTTGATAAGTACCCGTGACCATTTACATTCGATCCATGGTGGAGGGTATATAAAATTCGGCATGGCCGAACTTAACGCTTTTACTTGTTATATTTAGATAAGCTTAGTCTCATCTCTTCAATCCCTTGAAAAAAGTAATATGTGGCGGATAAGTGTTATTATTTCTGGTGACGAATGATGAAAGAACTAGTTGGTGTGGCGAATACGTGTTATTATTTCTGGTGACGAATGAATATTACTCCTTCAATTTCAAAAACATTAAGAAAAACTGGGACTATAATAATCTGTGTAAAGGATTTTAAGTTAAGAGTGGTAGCCTGTATGTTAGGTTAAGTTTTTCCTATCCTGTCCTATTTAAACAATTTGATTGCCTTACAGTTTTCAAGAGGTTGCGGATTTAAACATCCGCTAAATTTGTAACTCTCCCAAGGCTGGCTATATTGTACATTACGCTACAACAGAGGCGTAAGGATACACGTACGTCCCTTCCCTTGAACCAATTTGATTTCCTTAGAAAGCTCAAGAGGTGGTGGATTTTAGTATCAGTCAAGTTTGTAACTCCCCATAGATCATTGGTCTACTAGAGGGGAGTAAGGACAAACATATCTTTTGTCATCCTCTCCCTTTGAAACAATTTGATTTATTTAGAAATCACAAGAGTTGCTTCCTTTTGTAGATAACCTATCTGGTCGTCTACTGTACACTACATGACCAACCTTCTTTTGTGACCACTCTGGTCGTCTAGTATGGAGTAGGTGGTCATCCTGATCGTCTACTATACAGTAGATGAACAATCTGGTCGTTTACTGTACAGTAGATGACCAATCTGGTCGTCTACTGTACAGTAGGTGACCAACCTTGTATTCTACTACACAGTAGATGACCAATCTGGTCGTCAACTATGGAGTAGGTGGTCATCCTGGTCTTCTACTATGCAGTTCTTGAGCAATCTCATCGTCTACTGTAGAATCTGGTCGTCTGATATATAGTAGATGACCAATCTGGTCGTCTGCTATATAGTAGATGACTAATCTGGTCGTCTACTCTATAGTAGATGGTCAATCTGGTCGTCTACTATATAGTAGATGACCAATCTGGTCATCTGCTATATAGTAGATGACCAATCTGGTCGTCTGCCATATAGTATATGACCAATCTGGTCGTCCACTTTATAGTAGATGACCAATCTGGTCGTCTGCTATATAGTATATGACCAATCTGGTCGTCCACTTTTAGTAGATGACCAATATGGTCGTCTGCTATACAGTAGATGACCACTCTCGTCGTTTACCATGCAGTAGATGACCAATCTGGTTGTTTATTGCCGTAAGTGCACTATCTCTCGATAGAGGCATGCCTACATATTCCAGTTCCCCTGGAGTGTGTAAATTAGTTTCTAGTCTTGCATGTTCATCTGCTTTGGAGTTACCTCGTGTGTCCCTGTGGCCCGGAACCCAAATCAGGTGAATGTTTAATAGTTTAGGCATCTCGGTAAGAGTTATGCGACAGTCGAGGGCAGTTTTTGATTTGAGGAAGGCCATTTCCACGGACTTTATAGAAGCCTGACTACCAGAGAAAATATTGATACCAAATTTTGTCAGAACGTTAACATTATCAGCCATTCTGTTACCTCGTTTATAGCTATGCTTTCTGCCTGATAAACACTACTGTGTTGGGGCAACGGATAACAGAAAGTTTTAATGTTCCTTTTAATTGTATTCTGCTACAGTAAAGTGTACTTCGTTAATTTGTGGACAAACATCTTAAACATTTTTGTAGAGGAAAACTGTTAATGCATCTGAATTTTGACGGATAACCTACTTAATTAATATTTGCATTTATTTATCCAAAATTAATTTCGATAATACGCCAATAAATTGTATATTAGTCATACGGCATATGGAACTAATCATTCATACCACACGTGGTGTTCAGGAGGATAACACAGTACAACACATGATTTTGGAACTCAATTCAGAGAATTGGGGGTGAAAGTGGCCACAAAAATAAAAACTTCTGCATCATTCGTTTAGTCAAGTTGGCTCAATTAATAATATAATGCCCATACGATTTTTTTTTGGCTCAAGGTGGATTTTTAGCGCTATTTCTATATTTTTATCTCGGTATTTGCGATGTTGTCGGGTAGGTTTGTTCCGCATTATTTTTCTCCTATTCAATATCTACAACTTTGCTTCAGACACAAAAGAGATATTCCGTACGGTATACTGAGATATAACCGTGTTATAATATAGAACAAATTTATAAAAATCCACCGTGAGTAAAAAAATTCGTATGGCCAGTAAATTATTAATTGAGCCAACTTGATTAAACGAATGATGCAGAAGTTCTTATTTTCGGGACTACTTTCACGACCAATTCTCATAATTGAGCCTCAAATCAGTGAGCTGAAAAATGTTGTACTGTGGAATCAAATAACATGTATAGCTATTAAGAATTAGGGGAATGCAGTCTTATTATTCCTTATTATAATTAATCTGCTGAACAGCTGGTTAAAACTCTTTTCAAACATTATTATAAGCAAGAAATATTTCTATCAGTCATACGCCACCTGTAACTAATTAGCCATACGATAAATGGTGCTAACTCGACAGTTATAGGGAAACTATTCTGAGTTATACTAAAGGGCAGGGTAATTGTTCTAGACATATTTTTTCAAAATAATTTTTCAGATTTTTATGGTCAGGGGAATACTGTCAATATGTCCTCAATTGACATTATTCATACTCAGTAATAGTTTTTTTATCAGTCATACGCCACATTGAATTAACATACGCCACACGACATCTTGAGCTAACTCAACAAATATAGGAAAACAACATTGAAATTTAGTTGCAAATTATTTTTAATGCATCTAGGGTCAGGGCAATACTGAGTCATACGAAATGTGGAAAATAAACGAAAATTGTTATAGAACACGTTATAGTTATTTAGGGTTAGGTTTAGGTTTAGTTTTTAACACACCCTATTTTGCTTAACCACCAAAGCTGCTGCTTTTTTATTCTGTAGAATTATCATTGGTTTATCTTAAATTTTTATTAATCATACGCTATTAAAATGTGTATATCAATCATTCGGGATATGGAAGTGTTCACTCGTTCGACACATGGACGAATATAGCACTAATACCAGTAAGGAAAGGCTAAAGCCATTGACCAAGAAACTCTACCATGCTAAATTTCAAAACAATTGAATGTAAAATACAGCTTGTATAAGGCTTGTACAAAAACGCTAAATCGGAAGAAACTATATCTGAATCTAAACCGATTTTCTTTAAATTCGGCAGTGTTGGATCTGTCTAAACTCTATAATGTTAAATTTCAAAACAATTGGATTTAAAATACAGTTTCTATGGGGCAACTTATATATGGGAGCTATACCTAAATCTGAACCGATTTCAACCAATTTCAATAAGGTTCTTACCAGGTGTAGAAGACTCTAAACTGCAAAATTTCAGCACGATCGAAGTGAAGTTGCGACCTGTACTCAACGAACAACTTAAGATGGACAGGCGGAAGGACATACGTGGTTAAATGGACTCGGCTAGTGGTTTTGAGTCGATCGGTATACTTTAGGGTGGGTCTACCTGTAGTATTTCTAGGTGTTACAAATATCTGCCATGGAACAAACTTATAATACTTTGCACCACAGTGTCATGTAGGGCATATTTAAATTACAATTTTTCCCCATTTCGGTTCAGGGGAATACTGTTTTCATACTCCTTATTTCATTTTACATTTAAATGTTCAATTCTATAAGGTTATCTTCTCTTTATCCTCAATTAATATCAATTATACGCGATAAACATTTGTATATCAGTCATACGGCACATGAAACAACTAATCTGTCATTAGACACCTGTAGCTTATTCAACACATATAGAAAAACTATTCTACATATAAACTTATTTGAAATTAGAGTTTTGCTGCTTTAATACACCTGTTTTTAATTAAGACACCAGCATTAAAAATATAACTGTAATTAAAACCTAATAAAATATTTATTAAGCAAACGTATTAAATAAAAAAACCTTTTGAAATGTAAATAAAATTTTTTTTTACAAAAAAAAAAAAAAAAAACAAAAGGTTAAGCACACAAACAAATACTTAAGAAAAGGGTCTTGTTGTTAAACAAAAATATCAAGAAAATTCTAATTATGTCTGTCAAAAGAGAACCGAAGGAAGATCCTTTATTTTTTCGGCATTTCCTTTTCTTGGGATATCCCAAAAAAAAAAAGAAATCCCTTTAAGGTGACTTGCTCTGAAGCGAAACACTAAAATCAATTTGGTCGGATTTAACAACATCAAAGCATTTTACCTCGAGCCAAATTTTTTCATGACTTCCTTTTTTTGTGCTTGCCTTGCTAACCATTTTCTCGTGTTACTTATTTCTAATATGCTGAGTTTTTTTTTTCGAATAAATTCCAGGTTTTTTATATACTCTGTACTATGTTAAACGTCATTGTTTTGCTTGAACTGACAGCTTCACTCTGAGTACACTGAGTTTTGCCAGGCTTATTTTTTCATTTCATTGCAATAAAGCCTTATAAATACCTATGGACTTTGTAGGCAAAGCCTATGACTACAGAGACACTCTCGAGCTGAAAAAGCAAAGGTATGGTCTTAACAGCACCCTCTGGTAGAATGAAATAATAAAACAAATACAGAATAAAGAAAAACACTGTAACAAATTGCAAAAGGTTATAGAATAAATAACACAGCTAGAGCAAGAAGAGATGAAGACAAAAAACGACAATCGAGCAAATGAAATAAAAATAATAAAACAGAAGTAGAAACAAAGCAAAAAAGGAATACAAACTAACAGGGATTTACCTAAGTACCGAATCCCGAGTATTTATCTAGAGAAAGGTATTTAATGGAGTAGTACTTGGCCATCGCTTTGGTGGTACATTGGCTTTGGGGGTGTAGACAATACCACTGGACTTTTGTGCTTAACATCCCTTCCGTCCATCGTAATTGTTTTATTGTAAATACAATTCAAGTGGATTTTTATTTAACTTATTATTGTCCGAGCCCGGTGCTTCATTGGAAGAATGAACAAAACCAGTAAAGATTAAATGTAGAGCTCGTAAAGCAGGGATTTCAATTGATTTGTAATTTTTGAGGTAACTGGCAGGCCAGGTGCTCCGACAGTCTGTCGGTTAGTCGTTTGGTCCGACAAATGAACCCTGAAGCAAAAGTAGAAAGAAACAACTACAAAATACTACGAAATTGGCTTATTGTGGCTTAGTATGGCACAAGACTTTGTCAAGATTATTGGGAAAGGGGGCGTATGATTGATATTAATTGATAGCTAGTTAGGAGAAAAATGCCAATAACCTTTAACTGTTGGAATATAATAAACGAAACATAAAAGGGAATCATTCTAGAAATTATTGCACTAGATTCGAGTCAGTTTGAAAGACACAGATTATTGTAATATTGTATTAAAAGAATAAAATACTTGAAAAGTATAACTTCTGTCCTATAATAGTTTCTAATAGAACTTTAGCTATTTGGCAAAGTACTAGTTTTTGAGTAAAATAAATGTAGATGTACGAGTATTAGAAAAACATTTAATGGATTAGGAGATACTATGCGAACGTTTCAGTAGTTTGACTTTTTCCATAAAAATGTCCAAAGAAGTCGAAGTTGATCTGAAATTTAAGCTAACTAAGCTGTAAATAATCTGAATATAGTTTCTTAATGGACAAATCGGTTTAATTGGAGTAGCAAGTAAGTATAAATATAGACAAGAAAACAAATTCAATAGAGTAAATAGACCACCAAGTATACCCTCACTTAGTGAGAACTGTTAAAAGGAAACTTTGGATCGAGAAGGGTTGAAAATTTCGATTACTCTTTGTCCGATATAGTCATTAGAAGAGCTGAGTGAAGAACAGACATTTAGATGGCTTTTGTAGAAGTTGTTGGGAGATTGTTGTAGCAGTAGGGCTTCTAGCTTACCCCATTCTATTGTTGAACCGTACAGATTTTAAAATGTTTGTGTAAATTGGTAATAAGGTTATCACCCATCCATTTTAGTTTGTTTGTTACTTTCTATTAATTTTCAAATATCTCTACAATTATACTATCGTCCACTATAGAGTAGATGAACAATCTGTTCGTCTACAATTACATCTAAAATCTATCGGATTGTCCACAACACTATAGAAGACGACCAGATTGGACTCCATATTGGTCATCTATTCTACAGTAGACGACTAGATTGGGCATCTACTCTATAGTAGACGACAAGATTAATCATATACTATACTCTAGACGGCCAGATTTGTCATCTACTCCACAGTAGATAAACAGTTTGGTCATCTAATCTAAAATGGATGACCAGATTGGTCATCAGCTCTAAAGTAGATGATCAGATTAGTCATCTACTTCATTGAAGTCTACAAGATTGGTTATATAGTCTACAGTAGGCGACCAGATTGGTCATCTACACTACAGTATTAACCAGATTGGTCATCTACTCTATAGCAGACGACTAGATTGGTCATCTACTCTATAGTAGACAGCCAAATTGGTCAACTTTCGGACTATATAGAAAACGATCAAATGTTCAACGATCGTAATATATAGTAAACGACGGGATTCGTCAACTATCGTAATATATAGTTAACGATTGGTCATCTGCTCTATATTATACGCCCACATTGGTCATCTACACTACAGTATTAACCAGATTGGTCATCTACTCTATAGTAGACGACTAGATTATATAGCTATACTATAGCAGACGACAAAATTGATAATCTACTCTCTAGTATATGACTAGATTGGTAATCTACTCTAATGTATATGGCCAGATTGGTCATATACTCTATAGTAGATGGCCAGATTGGTCATATACTCTATAGTAGATGGCCAGATTTGCCATCTACTCTAAAGAAGACGACAGATTGGTCATCTACTTTGTAATAGACGACTAGATTGGTCATATGCTCTATAGTAGACGACCAGATTAGCCATATACTCTATTGTAGACGACCAGGTTGGTCACCTACAGTGAAGTAGGCGACCAGGTTTGTCATCTATTGTGAAGTAGACGACCAGATTTGTCATCTATTGTGAAGTAGACGACCAGATTTGTCATCTATTGTGGAGTAGACGACCAGGTTTGTCATCTATTGGGAAGTAGACGACGATTGGTCATTTAAATTGTAGTGGACGACCGGATTGGTCATGTAATCTGTAGAAGATGACCAGATTAGTCATCCACACTATCGTGGACGACTGGACGCCTGTATAATATAAGTAGAAAACTACAAGATTGTTAATCTACGCTAGAGAAGACGACCGGATTAGTCTCTACGCTATAGAAGCAGAACAAACTGGTCATCTACACTGCAGTAGACGACCAGACCTGCCACCTCTTATAGTAGGCGACCAGATTGGGCATTAGTAGATATCCAGATTGCTCATCAACGTTTGGTCATCATCTTGCACTCTATAGTAGTAAATCTATATAGTAACAAATGTCTACTCTACATTCGACGACCAGAATGGTCATCTACACTATAATGGATCACCAGATTGGACATCTACTCTATAGTTCAGATTGGCTTAATAATCTGTAGTAGACGACCAGATTGGTCATTTGCACTACAGTGGCGAGTAGATTAGTCACCTACACTGTAGTAGACGACAATATTGGCCATATATACTACAGTAAGCGACCAAATTATGAAAAGTAATCTTGTGGATTTGTGGAAAGAAGTGGACTAATTATTATTTGACATACGCAACAGTGCTCTTTTTTAAACTCGTTTCAGAAAGTACAGAAAAGTTCTATTCTGTTTTATTTTAAATTAGCTTAGATGGAAGAAAATATGTAATTTTGTTCTAAGGTTCTCTTGCAATCTAGGCTTTCTTTTCGGTTATGATTCTACGAACATTTTTGTAAGATTTGTTCTGTTTTCCATTTTTTGCTTAAGGTGCAGTATAAAGTTAGTGGATTTTTATATATAATTTTTGACATATTCCAAATTTAACAAATAAAGGAAATCTTATACAAATTTCTTAAAGAGGGGCATATTTCCCTACTCTTAAAGCCTTTCCTTAAAGTCTATTTTAGTCCCCTTCTACTCGCATAAAATTGACTTGTTCTACCCTTCACATAATTCTGCGGGTTTTCTTAACTAACAGCCATTATCGTTAACACCATCCAATTCATACACACCTCAAAATCCTTTCTCAAACTCTTTCAGTCTTTCCCCTACTCACATTCATGCGTACACATTCATTCGCACTCATACTTCCGGTCACACTTTCCTAAGCAGCAAATGACGACCAACACTTACGCTTGAAAGGAAACGTACGAAAGAAGAAACGTAAACGCGAAATGGCATTACAAACAAAGCGTTGCAAAACAAAACAAAAGTCTGAAAGCAGAAAAGAATAAATACTCCTGTGACTCCTGCCTTTAACACATACGCAGCATATCCTGGCAGGGCTCAGCCCAGCATGACTCGCCGTCAACGGGGAGCTATTGCAGCCGCCAAATAATCCTAGAGTCCTCCTGGTTTTCATAACACATCAAGGCAAAAGTGCTGATGTTAATGCTTTTTTGCCGTCATCCTCGCCTAAAATGATGACGAGGACGACTTCTAAATTCAAGTCGTCCTTTATATAGGTAGCTGCCACCGCTGCTGCTGTTCTCGCTCCTGCAGGTGGCAATGCTGGCTAAGTAAATATGATGAGTGCACGAGAGAGAGTATGGGTGCATGTATGAAGGTATGATGTTGTGTATGACGTTGTTTACATGTGTGTGAGGATGCTTTCATTTGACTGTAACTGCACGTATGGGTGTGTGTGCGTGGATTGCAGTTTATATATGGTTGCGTGTGGTTTTTATGCATTTGACTTTGTGGTTGTGGTGTTTACATTAAAAACAACAACACCACGACCATCGTCAACACCAAAACCAGCAAACGGTTGCAACAACTAAGAAGAGAGAACAGTGGGTTACAGAGATCTAGCGAAGATATTTTATTTGAAACTGACGACATCAGGATTGTCAAAAACGAGAGAGTTAATATAGTTGGCATTCCTTCCACAATAAATGCTCCACTTCAAACTAATATGCTTTATTGACTTTTTAAAATTTTTAACATAAAAAAATACAAATGAATTTAGCAGATCGATATCTCCATTCAAAACTATGCTAAGTGCAAAAAGGTAGTTTTTCAGGAGAGACGATCAAAGTTCGACGAATTTTTTAAATTTGTGTGGAATTCCTTTATAATGAAAATAGAATGACTGGATAAACCCCAAATTTTGACTGAATATAATTTCGAATATTTAGAAATTAAAAATGCAATGTCCCTAAAAACATGCTAAGTCGACTTAGGATGTTTTAGAATGGCGGTATCGAGATGACAAGTTTGGTCTCTATAGTACAGTAATATTATGGTCATCTACTCTATAGCAGTTGACCAGAATGGTCATCTACTCTATAGAAGATAACCAGAATGGTTATCTACTCTATAATAGTTGACCAGAATGGTCGTCCACTCAATAGTAGACGACCATAATGGTTTTCTACTCTATAGTAGTTGACCAGAATGATCATAAACTTTATAGCAGACGACAGGATCTATCATATATTCTATAGAAGACGATGAGATTGGTCATCTATATATCTATATCTCTAGATGATGAGATTGGTCATCTACTCTATAGTAGACGATGAGATTAGTCATCTACTTTATAGTAGACGACCAGGTTGGTCATCTACTAAATATTAGACGACCAGATTGTTCATCTACTCTATAGTTAACTACCAGAATGGTCATCCACTTTATAATAGAGGACCAGAATGGTCATCTACTCTATAGGAGACGACCACATCTATCATATACTATGTAGTAGACTATGAGATTGGTCATCTACTCTATAGTAGACGATGGGATTTGTCATCTACTCTATAGTAGACGACCAGGTTGGTCATCTACTTTAGAGTAAACTACCAGATTGGTCATCTACTCTATAGTGAACGACCATATTATTCATCTAATCTAAAGCAGACGACCATATTGGTCATCTACTCTGTAGTAGACGACCATATTGGTCATCTAATCTATAGTAGATAACCGAATTGGTCATCTACTCTACAGTAGATGACCAGATTTGTCATCTTCTTTATAGTAGACGACCATATTGGTCATCGCCTCTATAGCAGACGCCCAGATTGGTCGACCGCTCTATAATATACGATGAGATTGATCGTCTACTCTATTGAAGACCACCAGATATATCATATACTCTATAGTAGACGACTAGACTGGTTATATACTCTATAGTAGAAAACCAGACTGATCATCTACTCTATACTCGACAACCAGGATGGTCATCTATTCTATAGTAGACGATTATATTGGTCATCTACTGTATGGTAGACGTCTAGATGCGTCAGCAACTCTATGGTAGATGATCAGATGGGTCATAAACTCTATGGTAGACGACAAGATCCACCATATACTCTATGGTCGACGACCAGAGCTACCATATACTCTATGGTAGACGACCAGATCTCTCATATACTCTACATAAGGCGACCAGATATATCATATATTCTATAGTAGACGACCAGATATACCATGTACTCTATATTAGAAGACCTGTTCTATCAACTACTCTATAGATCTATCATCTACTCAATAATAGACCGCCAGACTGGTCATCTACTCTATATAAGTAGTAAACGTTGATATTGGTATTCTACTCTTTGGTAGACGACCAGATGGGTCATCTACTCTATCGTACACTACCAGATGCATCATCATCATGTCTATGGTAGACGACTGGTCATCTACTCTATATTAGACGATCAGTTGGTCATGTACTCTATTGCCGACGATCGAATCGATCAACTTTTCTACAGTAGACGACCAGATTTGTCATATAATCTAGATTAGACGACCATATTGGTCATCTACTCCATAGTAGTCAACCAAATTGGTCATCTATAGGTATAGCTGACGACGTGATTGGTCATTTACTGTATAGTTGACGACGAGATTGGTCAATTACTGTATAGTAGACGACCAGATTGGTCATCTACTGTTTTGTAGACGACCAGATTGCTCATCTACTGTATAGTAGACAACCAGATTGGTCATCTTCTGTATAGTAGGCGACCATATTGGTCATCTAAGGGATAGAATACGACCAGATTGGTCATCTACTGTATAGTAGACAACCAGATTGGTCATCTTCTATATAGTAGGCCACCAGATTGGTCATCTACTGTATAGTAGGCGTCCAGATTGGTCATCTACTGTATAGTAGAATACCAGTTTGGTCATCTACAGTATAGTAGAATACCAGTTTGGTCATCTACTTTATAGTAGACGACAAGATTGGTCATAGGCGATTACAGAAGAAATCATTCATCTTCTTTATATTAAAGGACAAGACTGTTTATCTGCTATATAAACGACGAGAAGAACAGTCATATGCTCAACAGTAGACGATGACTACAAAGAAACTGATCTCAATACTACTTGTACACTTTCTGACAAAAAGATTCTCACTCTTATACCAAATAGATCAGAACTGAATGGTAGATTCCCTGGACATAGGAGATTCGCAAACGTCAAACCTGGAGTTCCAAGCTTAACAATCAAGGCTATGGTTTCTTTCCTATAGCTATCCATTGCATCTGACTTATCACTGTAGTGTTTAACAGGCTTTAGATAAATTGCTGAGAATTTATTTTCTGATTAAAATCGGTAACGATATTTTCTCTGAGAATCAGCCTGTCCTAAACTCACTTGAAAGTGAGTGTCTTCTTGAATTCAACATTTCGCTACATTGTCGGACGGTGCACCGAAAGACTAATGATCTTGAGAAATAACTGTTGCACAAGTGGCGATCTCTCCCTAGGTGGCGGTAGGCTACCCTAGGCACACATTCCTTTGGGATCTAAGGTGACTAAAGCATTATGCTGACTAAACCAATGTGCATTCATAAAAGCCGCTCCAAAAAAATATGATGTTCACCAAAGCTTAGTGTTAAAAGTTGGCATTAGTATTTCATGTTTTGGGCTGGGCGTTTGTTGGCTTGTCCTGTCCTATCGCTGCTGCTGCTATATTCCCGACACTCGTACTAAGCCTGCTGCTAAATCCAGCCTATGCACGTTGAGCTTTTGTTTGTTAACACCCAGGTTTTTTATGAGTGAGCGGTGGCTAAAATTTATAGAAAGGATGTAAGGAGCCTCCTGCCGTTCTCTCGCGCTTTGTGGGTAGATTAAAAAAACAACAAGTACATAGAACAACAAAAACAAGCTAGTGTTTTGTTCACACTTACACATGAGAACACATTTCAAACCACAGAGCATATTTTGACAAGCCTTTCTTTTTGTTTTGTTTTCTTAGCAATGCCCTACTACAACAGTTTGAAAATATACCAGTATATATACATATGAGTATAAACTAAATGTTTTTCCAAGTGGAATGAAAAGGGCTGTGGTTGTGAGAAAAGTGCACCACTGATTTAATACACTCGTCACAGTCAAAAACTGGCATTGAGACGTGAAGGCGTTTATACTCTAATAATTTTTGGATGGGGTATTAGCCGGTTTGGGTTAGATTAAATTATTTGGGTAAAATTTTTTTGTAAATGTTGTAGTTTGACATTAGCCAAATTAGTTAAGGGAAATTAAAAATAACATTAACTGTGAGGTGTTATGGCGCATACTTTCTATGAGGTTCAAAATCTAAATCAAGTATACGCAACCATGTACGAATATCTGTGCGACTCGTTGGCGTATGATTGATATAAATTATAGTTTATTTCATTTGCTCTCATAGTAACATCAATCGGAAAGTACTTCTAGATTATAATACATATAATACCATTTGCCACGATTTTAAGATGAAAAGAATACCCCTATTTGTTCTTTGATGCTGTGGCATATATTTTTTTTTCAAATTTTAATCATTTTTATTTTAAATTTAACGTATTCTTACTTCACATTTTAGTTATAGCATTTCTATCAAAAAAATCCCATCAACCTTAGAACAGTTGACAATTATATGTCGCATGTGGTTTACGTTAGTTAAGTTATCCACTCCTTCCCAGTAAATAGTGTTGAAAGCTTACCATTTAATGATCCTTTTAATACACCTCAACAATTCACAAAACTTTTATTTAAAAGTCCTTAAGTTAATTTTGCATTTCCCATAAAAGTCTCTATAAACTAAACGAAGTCGTTGCTAGGAGTTCATGCACTCATTTTTGAATTTTTAATTACCATTAATGGCTAGTTAAGCTATAAAATGTATATTAAACGAATGCAGAAGTGATGTAACACAAAAAGAGAGATAAACTAAAAGCCAAGTATTTTTTCTATACTGCCGCATTGTGAGCCAATGCTACCTTTCCTTTGAAAATCTCCTTAGTTTTTGTACAAAAGTATGAAATTGCTTTGACATTTCCCTGTATACGTATAGCAGTCCTCTACGTTTTTCCCTTTAATCTTAATTATTGAGAGTTGTAGTTTTTAAATGTACCATTTTCCATTTCAGCGTTTTTCCCCCCGCCAACTTCTTTGGCGCTCCACCTTGTTTTAGCTGGCCGTTAAAACCTTTTACTGGGGCAGTTGTTATCTGCCTTCATCAGCGTTGTCATCAATGCCATCGTACGACTACTTGTCAGAGTCATTTTGTCTCCACCTTCTTCGTCGTCGCCGTCGTCATCGTCATCATCATTAGTTTGTTAAGTTAATTAAATTGCTATCAAGAAATGTTAAACAAAAGCTATAATAAAAGAGTTGTAAGATTTTGATTTATATGCAAATTGAATGGTGGAACTAACAAAATACCCAGAAAAAAGGATACTCCTACATATTTCCCCCAACCCACCATCCAACTACAGGACTCGGAGGGAATATCTTTTTCTGACATTGCTTATCAAGGGATATTACGGGATGCCCTTCCCCTTTCAATGCTCTGTGTACCATCAATTCGCAAATGATTTACTTTTAATTAAAATGAAAGCATTTTTTCTGCATTAAATGACGACGCCTTTATTTCCAGAAGAGATGTTTCATTACACAATCCTTGTATGTACTTGGCTGGGAATTGTAAATAAATGTTTCACAAAAAACGGTTGAAGGACTCAATTAGCTGCAATCACCTGTCATTAGCAAAATTAATTAAAGTCATCTTAAGAAAGACTCTGCAGAACGTCGAATCAAAGATAAATAGCAGCAGAGCCATTACGACAACTTAAGACAAACTTCACTAAATTGAAGGAGGTATACATGAAAAGTATTTGTTGGAGGAGGGTGGAAGACAGAAGAACATTTGGAAATGTTTGACAATTTTTAAAAGAACTAAATGCAATTTTTTCCTCCTACAAAAAATGTCGTTTTTAAATAATGATATGAAGAAATAGTATTCACAGTTCATCATGTTAACAAAAGGACAAAACTATTTGTTTTTTATAAACATTTCGTAAAGCTTAAAATAAGTAATTTTGTGTATAAGTAAGATACCAGACAGACAGACGGACTTTGCTCAAATGAAATAAAATTTCCCAAAAAGGAATTTCCGCCAAACCTACTACTTCACTACTTCGATGGATTTCCACTTTTTGAGATTATCAAATCTGACATATCTCAGTGGATATGACTTGAAGATATTGAGGAAATTTGTGTCTACCACCGATTTTCTATATTTTTGCGGATTAAAAACCTCATCGATATTGAGCGCACAACAGACCAATCCACTGGCTTTTTTGTAAATCAATGAACAGAAGTCGTTACAACGACTTCTCTTTTTGACACAACCAACCTACACTTTTTGACATATCGTAGGCCTAATGCTATTTTGGTCTATTTTGTGTATTTGTATTTTTTGAGTTAGGAGTTGATACTGCTCTTTCAGAATCGGCTATCGTTTTTTCCTATCTCGTCTAGTTTTGAGATATCGGTAGGGTAAATCGATTTAGGTTAGGTAAGGTTGAAGAGAGGAGATGTTTAACCGTCTCATGTCCATGGACATACACTTAAGCCAGTGGTTCGGCCTGTTGTGCGCTCCTTATTTATGATCTTTTTATCCCTCAGGAATTACAGAAAATCGGTACTCTACACCAATGTTCTCAGCATCTTCCAGTCATATCCTCTGAAATGAGTCAACTCTGGTAATATGTCGGACCCGAAATGTTGCATGTGTGAAAGCCGCCGTGTCCTGCTAGTCCTATGCGATGAAGATGTGCTTTAAGTACAAAATGTACATATTTTGAAGACTAAGGACGTCTTTGGAGCAATTCTTTAATTTTATGAACATTTTTTTTTCAGTGTACTTATGCTCACTCGTATAAGGGTGGTTTAGAGTTTTTTGCAGAATTCAATACTTGAAATATGTAGATATAATTCATTTAAGAATAGCTGCTCTACTATCGAAGGTACACTTCATTTTTTTTAATTTTTAACCGAATTATACGAATTTTTTGAAATTATAACTCCCAAGTTATTGACGGGAGGGTATAATATCCGAGGACCCTCGATCTGATGATATATTTGGATAGAGCACCTCAAAATATAAAAGAAAATATAATGTGCCATTTATCGATATCTCGCTTAGTTATCGGACATTAAAAATAAGATTTTTTTCAAATATCGATAACTAGGCAAAATATCGATAAAATGTCCGTTATTTTGAGGCGCCGATACAAATATGAAATCAAATTGATTCTGGTGGTCGCTCTTTATAGTTCCCTTGTTATTCGTCATTCCCCTGGCCTATTTTTTACAGTGGAATGTAAGTGACGCAACGTAGTTATCGAAAAAATTTATTGATTTTTTTGTTTTTTTTTCTTCCATATATCAGTAACTAGGATAGTTCTCGAAAAAATAGTAGTGATTTTTTTTCATATTATTGATGTCATGTTACCAGAAACATTAAAGTTTTTTGACGATTTTTTTAAACTTTTTTCTCCGATATCTCGATAACAGAGCATGTTATCGATAATATCGGTATTTTATTTTGAGGTGCTCTATCCAAATATGTCACCAGATCGAAGATCCTGGTAGTCTAGTTCCCGTGTTAATCGTCATTCCCCTTTCATTTTTTTGACAGGGGAATGACGATAGACTACAATCTATATAATTTCGCATTCCAAAAAATTGCAAGGCTCGGAACTTGATTTTCACAATGAAGTTAAAAAGCACAAAAAAAAATAATAAAAACTATTAGACTTATAGAAGCAGCGCAGGGGAATGACGCACATGAGTGTGAAAGCTTATTTCGGAAGACAAAGCGCTTATTTTTAATATTGTTGTCGCAAAAACAACTACAAGTATATGTAGTACATTTAATAATCTTTATAATTTTAATTATTCGAAATGCAGAATGGTTTGGAAATGTGAATTTTACGGAATATAAGATTTGTCAGGGGAATGGCGCAAATCTTCAGGAACAAAAAATAAACATCCATAAAAATAGTAATTGTTAAAAAATTATAAAAGTTAATAGAAAACATAAATCATTAAGTATTATATGTGACATTGAGTTTTGGCAAAAAATTTTTAAAAAATTAAGTGAAAATGACTTTTAGCAAATAGGTAGACAATTTTTCCAAAAATATTTTAGTGACCGCAAAAGACCTAAAAAAGCTTTGTAATAAAGTAAATACCAAAGTGGAAAATATTTTATTTTTCCTAAATTAAACTCCCAAAGATTGCAATTTATCCGGTAATGTCGAATTCATATCTTAGTTATATGTGATAGGACCTAAAAAAGATCATTGGTGGCCAAGGTTGCGTATGATTGATTTAAACATGAACATATTGGAGCGTATACGTTATAGAAATAAACAAATATATTTAATGTGTCGCATTGGATTTCGAAAAGGAAAATAATTTTAATTCAAAATATACTAGATCGGATTAGAAACTAAAGTATGTCTTTAGTTTTTAAGCCAAAATAAACATTTTTTTCAATATAAATTAAATTAGATCAGTGTTAGTTTTTTGGGAATCAGAACATTGCAACTTATTTTTGGAAACCCCCCACTTTGATAACGTATTTATCTAAGGGAATTTGGAAACCCCCCACTTTGATAACGTATTTACATACGCTTTTAATTTTTGCACTTGCAAACGTTGTCCTTAATTCCAAAAATTTAATTAATTTTTATGAATTTTTCGTCATATGTGAAACTTAAATTACTGATTAAAGGTCTAGGATGCGAATGATTGCTTTAAACATAAAAACGTTAGAGCGTAGACGTCATGAAAATTTTATAAATAATTGTGATGCTTCATATAGGAATGCTAAATACCTCGAAAAATTAGGTCAGTCCTAATATTTGTGTATGTAATCCAATGGATAGTTTAGGAATAACTTAAACGATTAAAATTAAATATTTTAGGCCTTAAATATTTCCATTTGTATACCTAATGTGTTTTTCGACATCCGGGGACTTTTTTTGGAACCCAAATCACTAGACCTTAGGTCGCTTTTTAAGCCCCAAAGACTCCGCGGGCGGGTCACTTCGGGGGTGGTTGTGTTTTTCTCTTAGTTTTGACATCTTCCTGCTAATGTGCATTTTTGCCCATATAAGGAAACAATTTGGAATAGTTAGGAAATTTCACCAAAAATAGCCCAAGTTCAAAAGGATATAAAACAAAAATTAGAGCTAACTTTGCAAAAACCCTAAGGGGTTTGATGTACTATCATGGTGTACTATCATGTCCAATTGGTCTCGTTCGGGAAAGATTTTCTTGTTGCACACTATAAGACGCCAAAGTTGCGTATGATTTATTTAAATATAAAAACATTGGAGCGTAAACTAACTACCATATATTATACGTTACAAAGGATCTAAAAAAGGAACGCAATGGTTATGAAAAGGCTGCGAATATTTGCTCTGAGTTTAATAACACATTGAACGTATAGATAAGAGACACTTTAATGAGGGTTTACAGTTTTCTTTACAAAAAATTAAATTTAAACATTTCTCGCTGATTGGTCCGAGAAGCATCAGTGAAATAGCTATACCAGGAGCTGAGCTTCACCGTTTTTAAAAAACTTTGCATTCTATGATACATAATATACGAAAAGATTGTGTAAAGCTAGGAGAATATCATAGTGACAAATAAATAACGATTTAAAGACTGAAATAAAAAAGAAACGTAAATACAATAATTTCTGTATTATTTTAATTGGTTAAATGAAATTTTATACGATAGGAAATACTGCAATTAATTTTTGGAAAACTACCATTTCGATAGCTTATTTACTTCGTATTATAATATTTAAAATTTTTTTATCGAGAGTTATAAAAATCTAAAACAAAAAATTAATGGTTAGAGGACACAGCTGCGTATGCCCTTAATAAACACATTAGAACATGTATGTTATGGAAATTCATTTCTATTAGTTAAGCGTCACTCATTATTTCGAAAAAAAAATCTCATGATTTGATAAAATTTATGATAAGAGGCCATTAGTATGCATTATACGTTACATAGCATTTCAAAAATAAAACTAATGACTAGGTGAAGGCTGTACATAATACGAAAACATATACTGGAGGTTCATGGATCAGGAAACTCTACAATGCTAAATTTCAGAATGATTGGATATAAACTACAGCTTTTATAGGGCCAAATCGGGCTACACATATATATGGCAGCTAAATCTGAACCGATTTTCTTCAAATTCAATATTTCGTAAAGAATACTAATGATTATGGACCACGGGTGCGTATGACTATTGTATATATAAAATACAGTGGATCGTATACGCTATAGAAATTAATTAATATTAGTTATGCGTCACTCAAGGAGGCTGCCAAGACGGACTGAATAGAAATTAGAGCATCGCAACTGATAGCTCTAAATGGAGAACATTTGTTGAGGCCGTCTGCTCCTTATAGAACGAAGGGGATATATAACATATCACAAAGTATATCGAAAAAGGATACTTATGTAAAGCCAACGTTGTGTAGTATAGTGGCTCAAAATTCACAAAATATACGCTACAAGAACTCCAAGGCGGTTCTTAGTTTTGTTCTAAGCCAACCTAATCTTAATATTTTCAGTATTTCCCTAAATGCTTAAAAGATACTTTGCCAAACCCAAAATGAAAACTCCACTGTAGCCCCAAATGTGTCTTTAAGTCAAACTAAACTCACAATTTTCAATATCATTTAAATTGGTTTAATGATATTTTCAGTTCACATCTCAAAACCCCATCGCCAGTGTATTTCGTAATTGCCCTCATTTTCGTTTGGTAGTAATTAAACACTCCTATGCGTTTTATCCCCAACAACATTTGATGTGGCCAAATGCAATTTCCACTTTTTGCTTTGGCAAAAGGCAACATTATACCATCCAATCGAGTTGCTGTGCTATGCAGTGGCATTTCTTCTAACTGAGTAAACATTAACAAACTCTATCTTTGGCTGACAAAATGCTTTTTATATGTAATTACAATTTCGCATATAAAACCAAATCAAATTATTTGCTAGATATGTTGGTGTAGGAGCGGGAAAGGATATGTTTACGAGAGTGTATGCCCACATACGGTTGACAAACAATTTCTAAGCTCCCTATGCTCAAATACTCGGAATAAATACCGAGAAATTAAGCAAACATTTGCTACCGGTGTAAGGATACAATCGAGCACATATATACTCGTATATACATACAGCGTCGCTGCTTACGTTTAGGATTTATAATGCATGGCAACTATAATAATGTTGGTCAAATCGGCACGTATAAGTTTAATTTACAGCCGAATCCAGCCAGAGCCAGCAAACGATTCCAATACCACTACCAATACCGCCGCCACATGCACGTAGCAACACACATAATATAGTTTATGCAAATTGTGTGGGGGGAGATCGAGTTGGAATGTCAGCAACCAAAAAAGGATACAACATGTCCTGTAAATATGTGAGTGTGTGTGTGAGTGTGCTAGTTTGTTTAAGTGTGTGAGTATGTTTTTTTGTTAATACTCTTGCTGGCAAAGGTTATCATAAAGTAACACACACGTCTCACAATCCTACACATGTGAATCCACACACCAGTGATCCAAGGATCCAACCAGAGAGAGAGAGAGTTTGTATGCAAATACAATTTGGGCTTTTGCTTACAATGTTGATTTATATGCTCACATCAATTTGAGGGTAAATCCAGGAATTTTTCACTAACACCAGTAGACAGGGCATATTTCGAATAAACAAAATCTAAAGTAAAGAAAGCCAACAAATCAAGAGGTAAAAATAAACTTAAAACGGTATTTTTTGGAAAAAGACTTGAGCATAACTTTTTGGAGAAACGTTCGCTCGTGAAAGAGTTTAAACAAAACTTCTTTATATCGAATTGCCTACAATACTTGGAGAGCTTAATAAAAATAATTAAAATAACTGTAAAAATATGAAGTCAATTATATTCGAAAATTATAATAATATTCATGCAACAATCAAAAGAAATAGAAATATTCTTATACTCCGTACTTGGTGCCGTATACATGTTTTTAATTTCTGTAGCAATAGACGTATACGCTACAAAAATACAATACATAAAATGATATGGATCATACGCCACATGGTACCGATATAATATATTTTTGAGACATTTATGTATATTTGTCTTCAGAAATACATATTTCAGATAAACATAATCTAAAGTCAAGAAATCGAACTATCAACGAGCACAAAAATAGTGCTAAATCTAAACTTTAAAGAAAGAAAAACTTCGTAGGAAATAGTTTGGCATATTCTCATTATTATGTTTTAATAAATGCACATTTAAATTTTTCGAAAAAGAAGTATATGTTTTTTGTATCAAATTTCTTTTGAAATAAAACAAAAAATTGTATAGCCAAAGGTAGTTAAGAGCGACCACAACGTGGGAACTATATCAAAACGCAGACCGATGCCAATATTTTAAGTTGTTGCGAATGAAATGACAAAGTACATATAAATTTGCCCTCTTCCTATGGTAAATGGTATAAAATACAAATATAAGTTGTACGCCATAAGGTAAAGGAAGATTTTCTTATTTTTTATATATATTCAACTTATAATGTTTAATACATTAAAAATTTAGGAGTATTGTACTATAGTCATTGCAAAGGTAATCTAAAAGACTTTGCAATACCAGGAGAATATCCTAGTGACAAATCAATAACGATTTAAAGACCGAAATAAAAACAAACGAAAGTACTGTAATCTAAAATACATAATTTTAAAATAATAAGATAACTGTTACAAAAGTTATTTGGTAATGACTTCCTATATGTAAATTTGTCAATTAAGACAGAAGTCGTTTGTATTAGCACAAATTATGAAATGGTTATAATTTGTGATGTATGATTTCGAAAAACAAACCAATAAATATTAGGTGCCAATAACACAGTGCGACAGTCAAAAAACCAAAAACCGCGATACTATTTTTCTTGTAGGTCTTGCCGAGTAGACCAACGTTTGTTCTACGAAATTTGCCGGACACCCCCAAAATTCGGATTTATGGGTAAAAAACCGATTTTCTTGCCTTTTTTCACTTGAACGCCTATAACTTTGTTAATTATTAACAGATTTTCAATCTCCAAAGAATTTGGAAAGAAAAAAATTAGACCTTTCAAACCATGTATAACTTGTTGATTTGAAGCTGAAGGAATATAGGTTTATTTGTCCTACAATTTTTTTTTCATTTTTGTCCGTCATTTTCTAGTTTAGGCAAGGTTTTTTACCAAATGTATTGTGAGATAAACATACGAATATTTTATTTAAATATACTCGTATAGTATATTTTATAAGGAAAAAAAATGCAACCAGTCTCTTAAAAATCCGTTTACAATTGACGGAGTTATTAAAGTTTCATTAAAACTAAATCGGTATATAAACACTAGTTTTGGCCATCCAACTCAATAATGTTTCATTTTTAACTCGTCATCTTCGTCAAAACTAGTATTTATGTACACAGTTAGTTTCAATGAAACTTTAATAACACGTTCAATTGCAAACGGATTTTTAAGAGACTGGTTGGATTTTTTTCCTTTTAAAATATACTATATACCTAAATTAATTATTCGTATGGTTATCTCACAATATATTTGGTAAAAACATTGCCTAAACTACAAAATGACGGAAAAAATGGAAAAAAACGTGTTTGTAGGACAAATAAACCTATATTTGTACAGCTTCAAATAAACATAATATACATCGTTCGGTCTAATTCTCTTCTTTCCAAATTCTTGTAGAGATTGAAAATCGGTTAATAATTAACAAAGTTATAGGCGTTCAAGTGAAAAAAGGCAAGAAAATCGGTTTTTTACCCGTGAATCCGGATTTTGGGGGTGTCCGGGGTAATCCAAAAAAGGATTCGTGTTTTACTCGACAAGACCTACAGGAAAAATAGTATCGCGTCATTTGCTTCTCAACTTGAGTTTATTTTGTCGCACTGTGTAATATATTAGAGAAAATAATTAGTCCAGAGTTTTTTTTTTTAAATTCTAGCTAAATCAAAAAAATTCAATATCACTTAAATCTTTTTTTACCTGAATCAAAATCACGAAAATATTTTTTTAAAACCTGAATTTCAATAACTTTGTATAGGATTTCGAAAAGGAAAATAATAACACCATATTTTTTGAAGTAAAAGATCGATAAAGCCGGGATACCGTTTAGATTAATGGAAATTATAAGGGCTAGAAAATCAGTTTCATGAAGAAACGGAAGTTTAGTAACTGTCGTTAAAACAATTAGAATTTTTTTTTATAAAAACTAATTTTTTGCTGGCACGAAAAAATCCATAAAAAATAGAAAAAAAGCGCCAAAAATTGTTTGTTCCATTTCGTGAAAGCTATCATCCTAACGAAGAAAACAATACCTATTTCAAAATATCCATGCATAAATTATAACTCATATTTTAATTTCTGTCGAATTTCGTACTGATTGAATATAAAATACAGTTTCTACAGCGCTTACATGTAAAATCGGGGGTAACATATATGTATTAGGGGCTATATGTAAATCTGAACCGATTTCCCTCAAATTTGGCAATGTTAATTCATGTAATAAGAAACCTCTTTCTGTCGAATTTCGTACTGATCGGATATCAAATACAGTTTCTACAGCGCTTACATGTCAAATCGGGGGAACACATATATGGGGGCTATATCTTAATATGTTCATTCGCGCAATAAGAAACCTATATCTGCAAAATTTCGTAAGGATCGGATATAAAATACAATTTCTACAGCGCTTACATATAAAATCGGGGGAATCATACATATATATGGGGACTTTATCTAAATCTGCAAAGATTTTCCCCGAATTTGACATTGTTCATTCATGTAATAAATATTTGTAAAAATATCGAAGTTAAAAAAAAATATTTTTCATATTTTTTATTTTGCCAATTTTGTTTGGCAGGTACCAAAAGGGTCGTGGCAATAACGCCCATTTTCTAATATGCTATGGGTACTTTTTTTACACTGCAGAAAATTTCAGGTATTTGTATGTGTAGGAAACCATGTTATACGCCTTTAATTTGTTGTGCAAAATAGTCCATTTGTATGGGAGGTACCAAAAGGGACGTGGCAATAACGCCCATTTTTCACGGGGCATTAGGTACTGCAAAGGCATTATACTCCACAAAATTTAATGTATTTTTATGGCCTGGCATCAAAGTTATAAGCCGTTAACTTTTTGTGCAAAATGGTCGATTTGTATGAGAGGTACCAAAAGGGGACAAACTTCGCCCATTTTTCTCAAGATGATAGCGATTATGAAGCTAATACTATGTGTGGAATCGTCAAAGATTCTGAATAGTATTATAGAAGATAATCAATATTTCATTAAATTTTGACCCTTTGTGAGGAAGGTACTCGAAGGAGTGGACCAACATAGTCCACCTTTGACTTAATCTGAGATAGAAAAAAATATTGACACATACCAAACTCGAAGTCAATAATTTCCACATTCAACCAAAGAATTTCTTCAAATAGGCATTGTTTGTCTTCGTTAGAATGCTAGCTTCCAAAAATTGGAACAAACTATTTTTTTGCTAATGTTTTTCTATTTTTTATGGTTTTTTTCGTGCCAGAAAAAAACGATTTTTTTGAAAAAAAAAACAAACAAATTATTTTAACGACAGTTACTAAACTTCTGTTTCCACGTGAAAGTGTCATTGCAAACATTTGTAGTCCTCATAAATTCCTTCAATTTAAAGTATATCCGGGCTTTATTGAGCATATACTTCAATATGGTCCAAATACTAAAGACACCATCCAAAAAAATGAGAATTTTAAAGAAAAAACTAAAAAAAATTAATTGTCATACATTTTTTTAAATATTTTTTTCGTGTTTATGACATACAGGGTTTTCCAACAAGAGGTGTTATTTTGAATCACCCGGTATTTCTGTAGCTGTGACTTTTGATGCTTTTATTCTTCGACATTTGACAAGTAGAAACTACGCCATTACTAAAATTGGAACGATACTCGTGTATCATCGAACGATACAAAACAATCAAAAAAGATTGAGCAAAAAAACGATACGAACGATACAAAATCGTCTTGACTGATGAGGCCCATTTCCACCTCGGTGGCTACGTCAACAAGCAAAATTGTCGCATCTGGGGCTCGGAAAACCCAAGAGTTATTTTTGAGAAGCCTCTCCATCCTCATTGGTGCGGTTTATGGTCCGGCGGAGTCATTGGACCTTACTTTTTCGAAAATGAGGTTGGATCAACAGTTACGGTGAATGGATTGCGCTATCGAGAGATGATTAATGATTTTTTATTGTCGGAGTTGGATGGTATTGATCTGGACAACGTTTACCTTCAACAAGACGGCGCTACGTGCCACACAAGCAACGAAACCATTGCTCTGTTACGGGAAAAGTTTCCGGATCGTGTTATCTCTCGAAGAGGTGATCACAATTGGCCACCGAGATCTTGTGATTTCACACCTTGCGACTTCTTCCTTTGGGGCCACGTGAAAGACAAGGTCTACGCCAACAGCCCAGCGTCGATTCAAGACCTCAAATTTAGAATTCGTAAGGCTATCGCGGACATAGGGCAGCCACTTTGCGATTTGGTTATGGAAAATATCATGAAAAGGATATGATCCTGTAAGCGTGGTCGTGGTGGCCATTTGGCTGATGTTTTTTTTTCCATTATTAACGGCATACCTTCCTCTTTATTATGAAATAAACATCCGATCATTTATCTCAAAAAATTGATTTTTTCTTTGAATACCAAAATAACACCTCTTGTTGGTGTTATTTTATATGACCGTTTTTTTTTTGGTTTTCGTGATAAGTTTTGGGCTTTGGTGTGTTCTAACATATATAGTAAAATTTTATGGCCAACATTTTTGTAGAACAGTTTATCAGCACCCTCCCCATTTTAAAGGGAGTTTTTTACGATTTGTTAATATAGGGCCAAATATTACAGTTCTCCATCACTTTTTCAAAAAGAAGTACGGAAAACAATTTTTTTCCCATAAAATGTCTTAAAACATTGTTCAGCATATTCTTAGCTACATTATTGCAAAATATATTGAAGCGGTATCACCAAGTCTGAATTAGTTGTTGGACATAAGCTGATGACACCTTTTTCGAGTGGCCCACCCCCTTTAAAGGCCCATAAAAAAATGGTCACCAATTTCGTCAAACCGAGTATAGGGTTATACTACCATTTGGTAGAGGAATTGAACCTATGCTGTCAAGTCCGTGTATTTTTTTCACTGTTGCACAGTGTTATGAAATTCAAACTTACTGTAATGAATTATTCATTAAATGGAATTTCAAAAAGAAAATTAACGATCAGGGCTCTAGGTTGCGTATGATTAATTTAAACATAAACACATTGGAGCGTATACGTTACATAAATTAATTAATATCATTGTTGGTCAACGGGGTAGCTAAAACCCGTTCTTTAGCCTAAATTAGTATGTTAATATACCGTTTTGATAGATATCATTTATACGTTACATAGGATTTCCTAATGGAAACTAATGACTAAGACAATAATCCGTATAAATGTTCTAAATTCAAAATACCATAATTACATGGTTCGATAAACTCGAAAATGGTTCCACAATTCTTTTTAACTGAAAGATAATCCTGCAACTTATTTTTTTTAAACTCCCATTTCGCTAATGTACGATATCCGTCCCATATTGCAGACATATGTTGTCGATAATTACAAAAATCTAACATTTTGTAATGAGTTATTTATCATATAGATTTTTGAGATATATATTTATGTTATACGAGGTATGTTCAAAAAATGTCGAATATTTTTAATTTCCGCGGGCTACGTGTATTTAATTTTTGATATTTTTGTAGCGTTATGTACTCATGTCCCTTACTTATGCTGACAAGGTCGGCCATTTTGAATGTTTAGTTTTTTCTTGACAGCTGTTGTGCTTGGATGTGTTTTAACTTGTCTTCAATTTTTATCTATTTCAGAAAATGGATCAAAGAATCTGCATACAATTTTGTGTGAAAAACAAAATAAAGTGCACTGACGCATTCCGAATGTTGACTGTGGCACATGGTGAAGCTACCTTGGACCAAAGCAACGTTAATCGGTGGTACAAAATGTTCTTAGAGGGCCGAAAAGATGCGAAGGACGAACAGCGTGGCGGACGACCAGGTACGTCAACGACAGACGAAAACATTGATAAAGTGAATAAAATAATATTGGCCAATCGACGAATTACCATTAGAGAAGTTGCTGAGGATCTAAACATATGTTTTGGGCATGAGTCGGGTCGCCGCTAAATTTGTGCCAAAATTTCTCAATTTGGACCAAAAACTCAGGAGATGTTGAACACGGTCCGTGACGACCAAAATTTGCGCCATAGGGTCACCTAGCCCCCTGTGACTATTTTTTGTTCCCAAAACTGAAAAGGCCCATGAAAGGACGACGCTACGCCACGATTGAGGAGATAAAGACGGCATCGAAGGAGGAGCTGAACAAGATCACAAAAAATGATTATTTGAAGTGCTTCGAGGATTGGAAAAAACGTTGGCAGAAGTGTAGTATTATATCCGAGGGGAATTACTTTGAAGGGGACAAAATAGATATTCATGAATAAATAAATACTTTTTGAAAAAATACAAAATTCGCGATATTTTTTGAACAAACCTCGTACTCGTTAATACTCTATAACGAAGTTTTTGCACTAGTTTTTTTGATATAACCATGTCAAAATAAAGAAAATGTGCTAAAAATCCACCTTGAGCAAAAAAATCGTATGACCATTAAATTATTAATTGAGCCAACTTGACTAACCGAATGATGCAGAAGTTGTAATTTTTGGGGCTACTTTCACGTCCAATTATCAGAATTGAGTTTCCGATCAATTAGCTGAACAATTTTGTTGTACTGTATTATTATTTACGTTTTTATGTTTCTGATACATAAATAGTAATTTGCTTTGTGACCAAGGAAAAGTAACTTTGAAAAATATTTAAGATATTAAATTTCTCTAATTTAAATATAAAAATAATTTACAAAAAAAGAATTTGGAAATTGCTCATATACCCAAATGAATGTCCTGAGTAGTTGTCGATATATATTTGTGCGTAACAAGTATGAAAAATAATCACATTGTAGTGTTGCCATGTACTATATGTGTGTATATGTGTTTGTGTTTGTATTTGTATTTTAAAACTGTCTCCGTTTGAGTCCCTCTCTCTGTGAATGCATGATTCAGTCACTGTATGAATGAGTGAGTATTACATTTGGTAATACGTTTATAATAGCATCAAGTGCAACACATCGATGTCAGTGTTGTGCAAACTGGAGATCCTGGCAAACGTACTCAAACACCCACACATACACTTACACACAATGAACATGAACATATAAATGTATTTGATGTGTATTGCATTTGATTGCAGTTGAACTTTGCCTAGATAGATATTCGTTCTCTGTTCGTATTCGACCAAAAATTTCAAATTGCATCCACAAAAAATTGATCGAAATTATTTTGTAAAATTTTGTTGTAGGAAAATTTTCATTTTAAATTTACAATATACACAGGCAAGGACACGAAAGGACAACGTTGATGATGATGCTGCTGCAGCTGTTGATGATGAGGTCTGGAACTGAAGCCTTTCGCAGGCTTTCGATACGTTCGCATAGGACATGTTGTAATTTTCTATGTTATTTGAACTGTATTTTCGTAATTGAGATAGTGTTTGGCAGAGTACTGACTGGGTCTGTAGTATGTACGTACATATAAAAGGATATCCGTTCACGTGTGTTGGCCTGGCATCTCTGTGAATATGTGTGTGTGTTTCTGCATTGCAAAATTGTTGCTGTTCTTTGCTGTTCGGCAAATTCTGATTGAAAATCATTTACTGTTTCGCAACAAGAGATATATTGCACTTTATGTTTGAATGCCAATTAAAATGCATAACATGATTTTTGTTACGGGTTACTGAAGTTTGAATGAAATCAGGTTTATGTCTACAAAATTGCAATATTTTTTGTAGGGGAGTTTTTTTCTTTTTGATCAAATGTTTCAGGTTTCAAAAAGGAACAATTGCAGTAATTTGTTACCCTACACCACACTGTACTACAGGGTATAATAACTATGTGCATTTGTTTGTAACGTCCAAAAGAAGATGATATAGACGCTTCATTTATTATACCTATTGACATAGAATCATTTTCTGAGTCGATTTAGCTATGTTCTTCTGTCCGTCCTTCTGCCTATTTATACGTATTCTTGCAATCAAAGTACAGTTTTTCTTGTGGCCCAAGGATGGACTGAACAATCTATACGTTTCCATTATTCTCTTCTAACAATATGGTTAGTCGGCTACGCCAAACTTTTGCGGTTATTCACTTTTTTCTATATAACGGGTTTTCCAATAGGGATGATATGATTTTGAAGTGACATTTCGGCCATTTGTAATATGTCATGATCTGTCATTTGTTTTTCATTGTATTCAGTAGTGTTTACAATTTATCATTATTCACTTTTATTATCAAAATAATCGTTCTCCAATTGCAACTTTTCGTGCGCTAAGTCCATTTTGTTTTTAAATCCAAAAAACATTTTCCAGTCGACCTACGACCTTGACACCCATGAGCAATATTTTAGCTCTCCTTAAGAGCTATCTTTTTTCCATTGACCGATTGTGGCTACGTGCCACACAGCAAATGAAACAATAGAATTGTGGCGAGAAAAGTTTGGAGATTCGATTATTTCAAGAAATTGTGATATTGAATGGCCTCCAAGAAGTTGTGATTTAACACCATTAGACTATTTCTTGTGGGGTTATTTGAAGTCATTGGTCTTTCGAAATAAACCAGACTCTCTTCAAGCTTTACAAGTCAATATTGAAAGTGTCATTCATGACATACGACTTGATTTAGTGGGAAAAGTGCCCGAAAATTGGATTCATCGAATTCGTTCCTGCAGAAGAAGTCGTGGAGGCCACTTGAATGACGTTTTATTTAGAACTTAATTCTATCGATTGTACTTCACATTAAATAAAAAACTTTTGAATTTCCTTAAAAATAAGTGTGTTTTTTTCAAAGAAATCATATCACCTTATTGGAAAACCCTGTATTTAAAAGAAATTTTTAAACAATATTTTTTTATTTTTTTGTTAAAGAATCCGTTCACTCAAAATCGTTCTAACATTCGCTATCAGCTTTCCACCCAAGCGTTAATATTTCTATGACAAATCCTAGACTTAGCTTTTTTATATTATTTTAATTGCCTACAAATCCTTGACATACTTCTGGGATTTCCTTGACAAAGTCTTTCCAAGGTTTTGTGCTATAATTGGAAAACAAAATCCTTTTTTTTTTTGAGCGAAGGAAAAATCCCAAATTTCAATCAAATTTATTCTATATGTTGAACATAATAACCGTCATCAATACTGAAATGACGAAGATGTATTTTTTTGGAGGTAAAGAACGAATTCAATTTCAACCTAAAATGCCAATGGCAGTAGCAACAACTTGGAATCATAAGCAGGACTAGCAAAAAAAAACAGAACTGTCATTCAAAATCCCCTTTTAGATTGTCAATAGTTGTTGAACATATATGTAGGGAGAGAGAAGGAGATAGAAAGATCCCCCTGTAACATCCCTTTACATTCTATAACAGGAATATAATAGAAACAAATATATTACTTTCGTTGTGAGCGCGTGTGGGATGATGAGTAGCAGTGTGCGACATCCCTTTGGTGTGCACGAGTCGAAGGATATGCCAGGATCATTGTGCTGTATCGCATCGCATCCCATACAAAATATCCATGTCACATTATTATGCATTGTAGGCTGTCAATATGGTTTTAGTTTATTTCAAGTCAAGTGATATGGGAGTGCGGCAGAGGGCAAATTTCTGAGGGGGTTATCCTGTCACCTCAATTCGATGGGTGAAACTAAAGTTAGACCTATGTCCCCGACCCAGTAGTAGCACCCACACAATATTTACATTTTGATACAGGTTTCGAGTTGTGAGGACAGGAATAACCAAAACAACAACAAAATCGAGGAAAAACAATGAAGCACGAACTCGGTGATGTACTCTCTATCTTGACATGTTCATGGTGATATAAATATAGTTCATATCTCATTCGAACAGTGGGGTGAAAAAAAATTATAATAGAGATGATAAAGGAGATAAAGAAAAATGTTTGTTTCTAAAATATATATTAATGTATCATTTTTTTAAATATGGGGAGCACTGCATAATTCCTAAACCTCAGGAGTCAAGGCATATAACGAAGGTACTACTTTATTTTTGTGGTACACTTTTGGAGTCTATAAGAAATGTATCAGTGGAAAGTGAACTACTGCTGAACCATATTGGTAGTTTAATGTAGAAACAAGAAACCCTTATTTTTCAAAATATGAGGAATCATAATATAATTTAAATATAAAGGGTTTTCCGACATGAGGTGTTATTTTGGTATTCAAAGAAAAATTTCATTTTTTGAGATAAATGATCGGATGTTTATTTCATAATAAAGAGGAAGGTATGCCGTTAATAATGTAAAACAATATCAGCCAAATGGCCACCACGACCACGCTTACAGGACCATATCCTTTTCATGAAATTTTCCATAACCAAATCGCACAGTGGCTGCCCTATGTCCTCGATAGCCTCACGAATTCTATCTTTGAGGTCTGGAATCGACGCTGGGCTGTTGGCGCAGACCTTATCTTTCACGTGGCCCCAAAGGAAGAAGTCCCAAGGTGTTAAATCACAAGTTCTCGGTGGCCAATTGTGATCACCTCTTCGAGAGATAACACGGTCCGGAAAATTTTCCCGTAACAGAGCAATGGTTTCGTTGCTTGTGTGGCCGTCTTGTTGAAAGTAAACGTTGTCCAGATCAATACCATCCATCTCCGACCATAAAAAATCATTAATCACCTCTCGATAGCGCAATCCATTCACCCTAACTGTTGATTCAACCTCATTTTCGAAAAAGTAAGCTCCTATGACCCCGCCGGACCATAAACCGCACAAAACAGTCACACGTTGAGGATGGAATTCCAAAGAACGACGAGGAATGGACAAACCTGGGTTTTCTTCAACACTTTGGGCTACAGCAGCAATATTCTCAGTTGTTCTTGAGGGACGTACACGGGTTTTATTCTTCACATCGCTAACTTGTCCCAACAGCTCGAATTTGTCCACAAATTTCTGTATTGCGGTCCGATAATGTGCTTCACGACGACCGAAAAATGCTTTAGCTTTACGAACTGTGACTGCAAGATTTTCGCCATTTTTGTAGTGAATTTTAATAATGTCTGTATATTTCAAGTCAAAAATTTAAACCGATTTCCCTCAAATTTGGCGGTATTAATTCATGTGATAAGAAACCTCTTTCTGCCAAATTATTGACTGATCGGATATAAAATACAGTTTCTACAGCGCTTACATGTCAAATCGGGGCTAATATATATATGTGGGCTATATCTAAATCTCAACCGATTTCCCTCAAATTTGGCAGTGATAATTCATGTAATAAGAAACCTCTTTCTGCCTAATTTCGTACTGATCGGATTAAAAATGCACTTTTTACAGCGCTTACATGTAAAATCGGGGGTAACATATATATAGGGGGGCTATATCTAAATCTGAACCGATTTTCCCCAAATTTTGTATTGTCTCTAAGTGTATCATAAGACTACTCTCTGTAAATTTTTTTACAAATCGGTTCAACAATTTTGCTTATACAGTGCATATATGCCAAATCGGAGGTACATACGTATGAGATATACTTGTAAATCTGAACCGATTTTAACTAAATTCAATAGGGATCTTCCTTGAAAGAAAGATATGTGCAAAGTTTCGTTGAGATCGGACCATATTTGCTACCTGTACTTTGATTACAAGAATACATCTACAGACAGACGGACAGACAGACGGACATAGCTAAATCGACACAGAAAGTGATTACAAGGCGATCGATAATAAACAAATGCACAAAGTCATAATACCCTGTACCACAGTGTGGTGTAGGGTATAAAAATAAACCCTGAAAATTCAAGATTGAAGAGAGGGTCTCAGAATAAATCCTAGAATGACTGCTACAGTAATGTACAAAGCCTCTATCTTAAGGGAAATGCTAGCCTTGATACCAAATACGTAAGGGCATATACATATGAATAAGCCAGGGTAAATTGTACACATACAGTGAATAATCACTGTAGTTGGTTTTAGATATATATTTTCTGGTAATTTCATGACGGAGCCGTAAACAGGATCTGCAGTTGAAGCAGAGCCATCAGGCATTGTCAGGGAACCTGCAGTTTGTATCCAATCGTTTTGAAATGTGGCATTGTAGAGTTTCTTCATCCATGGACCATCATCGCCGAATTTGAAAAAAAAATCGGTTCAGATTTAGCTATAGCCCCCATATATATGTTTCGTCCGATTTGGATCTATATAGATGCTGTAGTTTACATGGCATCGTTCTGAAATTTAACATGGTAGAGTTTCTTGATCTATGGACCAACATTGCCGAATTTGAAGAAAAACGGATCAGATGTAGGTACAGCCCTCATATACAGGGTGGCTGATATGTAATGCAACAAAGTAAAGCGCTATTTTTTATTGTTCGAAAGCAAAAAATGTCGGAAATAACATACAATTTTAGAAACAGTTTAGATTTGTTCGAATTGGCGACCTTTGGCACGAATTATGGCCTTCAAACGGCCGACAAAGCCATCACACGCTGCACGAAAGTGGCTCTATGGTATTTTGGCCCATTCCCGGCGAAGCGCCGTCTTGAGATGATCGATACTTTGGTATTTTTTAGTGCTAACCTTACTCTATAAAATGCCCCAGGCGCAAAAGTACAACGGATTGAGATCCGAAGATCTTGGTGGCCATTGTGCGGTAGAAATGAAGCGAGGAACCTCCTTTTTAAGCCATTCTTGGTTGACGCGTGCTGAGTGCGATGCTGCTGAGTCCTGTTGGAATGTCCATGGTCTGCGGCCGAAATGTTTGTCTGCCCAGGGCTTCAATACTGTCTTGAGGGCATTTTCCCGATAATATTCTGCATTTATTTTGACCCCATGGTCGATGAATACGAGCGGGGAGCGACCATCGGCCGTTACGGCTGCCCACACCATTACCATCGGCGGCGCTTGAGTTCTGGTGCCAATCGAAGGTGTAATTTTCAGCTGACCTCTTTGGCAAGTAAACCCGATCATTTTGTTTGTTCACAAACTGCTCAATTTGGAATGGCTTCTCATCGGAGAAAACTAAATTCGGTAACTGGCCACTTTCGTGCATGCGAAGCAACTGCTTGGCTCTTTCCAGTCTAACTTTTTTTGTGCATCGGTGAGCTCTTGCACTTTTTGGAACTTCAATGGCTTTAGTCCAAGCTCATTTTGTAATATGTGTTGTATCCGTTCTCGCGATATGTTCAGCTCACGAGCAATTTTTTACCACTGCGGCGTGGATTTCGATCAAAAATGGCCTTCACTTTTCGGATCATTTCTGGTGTGGTTACCGTTTTTTTTCGTCCACTTTTTGGACGCGATCCAACACTGCCAGTATCACGGTAACGAGCAATGGTACGAGAAACAAAAGATTTATTCACATTTAAATGCTGGAGGGCTCTAACGATAGCCACTTGTGTTTTTCCACCCAAATATAAAACCATCATACTATCACGCTTGAATTCCATCACGAATAGCTTTTTTTCTGAATGCAATAGATCAAAATGCTTTTGTAAGCTTGTAAACAATAAAATGAACTGTCACTGAAATAAATCTGTCAGCTATCAGACTAGCGGTTTAGAAATGATAGCAACCTGAAGTTGGTTGCAATACATATCAGCCACCCTGTATATGTTTCGTCCTATTTGGCACTTTAGCCCTATAGAAGCTCTAGTTTACATCCAATCGTTTTGAAATTTAGCATGGTAGAGTGCCTTGCTATAGGGACCAACATTGCCGAATTTGAAAAATCGGTTCCGATTTAGATATAGCTTCCATATATGTATGTACTCGTATATGTTTCGTTGGATTTTGGCACTTTAGCCCTATAGAAGCTGTATTTTACATTCAATTGTTTTGAAATTTTGAATGATAGATTTATTGATCTATGGATCAACATTGCCGAATTTGAAGAAAATCGTTTCAGATTTACATATAGCTTCCACACATAAATGTTTCGTCTGATTTGGCTACATAGGCAAAGACGTACCAAATGTAATTTGTGTAAACAAATTTTAGCTGAAGTTCGCATTGGATATTTCATTGTTTTCCTTACTATATGTAGTGGTGTAGGGTGTAGTCGGCACCGCCTGACTTTAGCCTTTTCTTACTGGTTATTAGACTCTTTTTGTCAATTTCAAAACACTGTGCTGCAAGAGCTGAACCGAGTAATTTTTTTTTGTTCATATGGACCTCATCAACAGAAAGGACAAAAATCTCAGTATTTCAATATATGTGTGAATGTTTGCAATAAACATACATATATACATACATTTATGCATACAGACAGACAATGTGCCGTATACCATATATGAGATTTTATGCTCAAATTGAATTAATTTACATTTTGATGCTTTTACATGTGGTTACTTTGTGTGCATGAAAAGGAACCCAACAAAAAAAAAAAAAAGAAAAGCTACTGTCAACGCGTGTGGTCGTGTGTGTGTATGTTTGTGAAAGCAGAAGCGTGTATGTCTGTGCGTATTAGAGAAAGAAGAATCCTGGAAATAAAATGTAAATGATTGTGGTGATTCTGGGAAGTATGAGTGCCGGTTGGTTGGGGAGTTTTTGCATTGGTGTTAGTAATTTCTTGACTTTGATTTGTTATGGCAGTTACACACATACATGTGGATATGAGTGTCCTGCCACTACAAGGAGGGGTGTCAAATTTCAGGCTTTATCACATATTTGATGTGCTTGATTACATATGGTAATATCCTTGTGCCATGTGTGTGTGTAAAATTGTTTTGTATGTATTTGCGGTTGGGATTTATTTGAATATGAATAGACTGCAAATATATAATATTAATACGCACAAACTCTCACAGCTCTAGAGAAATCTCTGTCTACGACCGACTGACTGTTGTAATGCTACACTTCTATAAAATCTAAATCTAAATCAGATTCAATTTTTTCTCTCTCTCTCTTCCCAACCTGTCAGCCTCTACTTCATCTAGGAAATAAAATGTCAATTCATATGTAAATTAGATTTTCTCCAAGTGAGTAAATGAAAAATCCTTTCTTGTCTATTTTTTTTCTACATAATTTCCCATGTAATAAAATTGTGATGAAAGCCTAGACATCGTAGTCGTCAGCATTGTCATTCTTAGTATCTGAGGAGGAGGTGGAGTAGGAAGCAGAGGAGTTGAATGTAATGATTTGCAAAAGGGATTTGTAGCTGAAAATTCTATTAAAAAAGTTTTGTGGTAAAAGTTTAACAAGGCATATATGTACGCCTAAGAAAGTTTTCAAGGCAGCTCTAGTTTAATTTACATAGTTTTGCTGAGGTTTGCTGTTTTTTTCTTGTTTGTGCAATATTACTAAGGCCTGTAACATTAGTTACGCTCGGAAAGAAAATTGACCAATGACTTGAGAAAAATTCAATTTGGCTTTCTAATTTGTTTGTGAATATTTGAAAAGGCACAAAACGGCCGTAGCAATTAGTTGGTGAATAAATAATTGGTATATCTCTAAGAGTTTCTAAATACCAATAAGAGAATCAATTGTGTGGGGGGGGGGGGGTGTGGGTGGATAGCTAGAAGGGAAATAATCCCAATAAACGCAGTGAAAATACAAGTTATTGTTTATAAGACTCTCATCAGCATATAAAATAACCAGTAAGGAAAGGGGGGGGGGGGGGGTGGGTGGATAGCTAGAAGGGAGATAATCCCAATAAACGCAGTGAAAATACAAGTTATTGTTTATAAGACTCTCATCAGCATATAAAATAACCAGTAAGGAAAGGCTAAAGTCGGGCGGTGCCGATTATATGATACCCTTTAGAACTCTAGTAAGATTCGATAACAATGAAATGTCTAATGTATACATCAACTCAAATTTGTTTACAGAATTTACATTTGGTACGTATTTGCCTCTGTAGTCAAATCAGACGAAACATATATATGGGAGCTATATCTAAATCTGTACCGATTTCCTGTTAGTCCATGGATCAAGCAACTCCACCGTGTTAAATTTCAAAACGTTTGGATGTAAACTACGGCTTCTATAGGGCTAAAGGTCCAAATCGGACAAAACATATGTATGGGATCTATAGTTACATCTGAACCGATTTTCTTCAAATTTGAAAATGTTAGTCCATGGATCAGAAACTCCACAAGAAACTGCTAAATTTCAAAATAATTGGGTACAAAATACAGTTTATAAAGGGCTAAATCGAACGAAATATATATAGGGTGATCCAAGTAGAGATACTTTTTTCAATAGCCTTTTTGGACAGATCACGTGTGAGTCGTGTCATGCTGTCATGTTATTTTTGTTAAGTATTGTTTGGCATTTCATTATGGAAAGACTTACGCCTGAACAACGTTTTGACAACAAATTGACAGATTAATTAGTGGAATGTTATAACGGGTTATCCAAGTAGAGATACTTTTTTCAATAGCCTTTTCTGACAGATCACGTGTGAGTCGTGTCATGCTGTCATGTTATTTTTGTTAAGTATTGTTTGGCATTTCATCATGGAATGACTTACGCCTGAACAACGCTTACGCGTGTCATTCGCCAGTTACCAGTCGAAATGCTCGAACGAGTCATCGAAAATTGGACTCAATGGATGGACCATCTGAGACGTAGCCGCGGCCAACATTTGATAGACATAGTCTTCAAAAAATCGCCCTTATTCCAGTTGGCGTCGTCGACGTCGATACTGAGCCCACACTGTTTAGAGTGACGACTTCATAAATTTTAAATTTAAATTTTTTTAAATATTTTTATGTTATAAAAAGGGTTTTTGTTAGTTCATGGATACCAAAAACATTCGTTTTGGCGCAAAGATAACAAAGCTAGAACTTCATAGATATGACGAAAATGATGTGACGACGCCAACTGGAATAAGGGCGAATAAATGCCAAAGAAGATAATAAACATTCCCCATTCAATTTGAATTTTCAGTGTTTTTTTCTTTAAAAAAGTAGGGAACCTCGAAATGGATCACCCTATATATGGGGGCTATATCTTAATCTGAACCGATTTTCTTAAAATTCGGCAATGTTGGTCCATGTATTAAGAAACTCTACCATGTTAAATTTCAAAACGATTGGATGTAAACTACAGCTTCTAAAAGGCTAAAGGACCAAATCGGACGAAACATATATGTGGGAGCTATATTTAAATCTGAACCGATTTTCTTCAAATTGAGCAATGTTGGTCCATGGATCAAGAAACACTACCATGTTAAATTTCAAAACAGTTGGATGTAAAATACAGCTTGTATAGGACTAAAGGGACAGACAGACATGGTTTAATCGACTCAGCTAGTGTGTATATCGATCGATATACTTTAAGGTGGGTCTAGCTGTAGTATTTCCGGGTGTTACAAACATCTGCCATGAAACAAACTTATAATACAGTAAAAAATGCAAATACACAAAAAAAATAATAATGTTCTATTTGTAAATCTGAGGAGGGCATAATAATGCACGAATATGAAGCCATTTTCTAATTACAAATCTCTTTCTGCGCGGTCGGTCTTCGGTCAATCTGTTTAAGACTTTCTCTTATGGAAAGGATCGTCTGAGTGAAGATGGTTCCATGATACAATGCCCTAAATAAATTTTTGTAATTAAAATAGGCCCAAAATTTGGGGCTCACCTTAATTTTCAATTTGGGATGCATTTTCCTGTGACTTAATTTCCGTCTGCCGACAGGATCCAAAGTTGTCTACGCGGAACAAATTTTCTATGCGTAGCTTCTCCTATTTATAAATCAGTAGATGAAAATAAGCCACAAAAAGCGGACTAAACTGGAATTAAGCCCCAAAATGGTTGTTGTTTGGCATGTAATGTTTTGGGGCCCATATTCATAAAAATGTTGGGGCCCAACCTGAGACCCACCTTCAGTCCGCCTAGCATACAAACTTTCAAATATCAGTTAGACCGGTCAATGGATTTTAAAGCGCCAACAAGTAGAATCGGTAAAGACATAAATATGGGACCTACTCATACACAAATAGTAAATTAATATGACAAATTTTTTACCAGGAATGGTATGGGACAATGGTAATTAAGTACCAACTATCTCTTTGCTGTTTAAAAAAATATAGATTCGATGACCATGTCGCTATGTCTATGGCTGTACACTAGTAACGAACGAGTGTGTTAATGCCAAATCCGAGTTCTCGGGTTTTTTGTGTCGTTTGCACTGGTAACTCTGTGTGGTTACCAATACTACTGTTTTGCAAGGCAATCTTGCCGTTCTGCCGACGCACGCGTTTTATGTAATATCCATGTATGCGTGTTTCCTTCCAGTTCGAAAGATGTCTTTTATGCTTTCTCGGACCTTTTAGCTTTCTCTTGAGAAAGTGTTTCTTCACTTGCAATTTCGATCCTTAACTGGTAAGATCCGCTACGAGCTATTAAGCGAAACATACCAAACAAAATAAATACTTCTGTCCGAAACCTAATCCTCTTGGTGTTTTTTATTTATTTTCTTTTTCATTTCGGTACTCCAACTTCTGAGAGAAATATTGTAATTTCCTACAATATTTCTGGCTCGGTGTGTAACGATTTCTCTCTTGCTACAGGAAAACGATTCAACGCTCTTTGACGTTTTCAGAGTGCAATAAAACGAGTAAAGGTTAAATCGATTTACACGGAGCGATTAGTATCTGCTAGGCTAGACAGGAATTGGTAGATTGGTAGGAATTGATAGTGTTAAGAAGACTGCATTTTAGATGAAGTGGAATTTCTTTTTCGAGTGAACGAATATGAAATATAAAATTTCCTCCTTGCTTTTAAAATTAAACTAGAATGAAAAGACAAAACTCGGGCCAAGCTGACTATTTGATACCCTACACTATCTTTATGGATCAGATTAGGCACGCATAAAATTGATCTAAATTTGAAAAGAATACCGTGAAACTCGTACTATCAGCCAATGGATCAATGACCACTTTTTTTTTAAATTGCATAAAAATAAATAAATTGGTATAACAGTTACTGTTACGTAGACCCGGTATTACGTCCACAGTGGTGAAAAAAACGATAAATTTGGTAGCATCGCTAAACCCAAATTACAAAAGTAAAATCATGAAGCAAAGAGCAACATACGATTACTCAAAAATTCACAAATTTAGGGGCACAATGAGGAAAAATGGTACCACCCTCAAAATTCAAAGGCTAGTTTAAGTATCGTAAAATTTCAGGGGGGAAAGAGTATTTTTTTGCGGTAAGAAGTCAAATCTAGGGGGACCTTTATATGGGACTATATGAAAATATGGACTTATGGCGACCGTTGCTCGTATGAAGGGTTCTCTAAAAATATAAATTTTCATCCCGATCAGTTGAAATTTGCGGTCCCTATGGCATTGAGATATCGAATCGGACAGACGCTGTATATGAAGGCAATATCAAAAAATGGACCGATATTGCCCATTTTCAATCCCAATTTACATGCAGCTATAAGAGGTATATCTACCAAATTTTTTAGTTGTTTAACTCTATTATTTTGCAGAACAGATGGAAGGCTGGACATGGCTAAATCGTCTGAGACAAATCGACGGATTCTAAAAAATTTCGGTTTTGATTTTTCCCTTTTTTCTTTTATATGTTTTAGAACACCTCAAGAAACGTTATGGAATTTTTTGAAATTTTTCCGATAACTCGTTCAGAAGTTATCGATATATACAAAATCGTTAAGATATCACTCTGTGTATCGGGTTTTTGGTCGTAACTTCTTACGTTATGGTCCGATTTGAAAAATCTTTTTTTGAAATATTGGTATTTTTCGGTACTGTTCAGAGTTTTGTTTTTTTAGAATAAACTTATGGTCCAGCTGGTCTGAGTTTTTTTTACAGTGGGTCAAAGTTTTCATTTTTTGGTCGAAGGGAGCATAATACTAAATGAAAACCAGTAAGGAAAGGCTAAAGTCGGGCGGGGCCGACTATATAATACCCTACACCACTCTCGTAATATTGAATAACTCTGATATATAAATTTTGTAATTCATGTATAAATTGTTTACATAAATTTACTTTTGGGACATTTTATACTTAAATAATACCCTGTACCACAGTGTGGTGTAGGGTATAAAAACGATTGGATCTAAAGAGCCAAATCGGGTGAAACATATATATGGGATCTATAGCTAAATCTTAACCGATTTTCTTCAAATTCGGCAATGTTGGTTCATGGATCAAGAAACTCTACCATTCTAAATTTCAAAACGATTGGATGTAAAATACAGCTTCTATAGAACTAAAGCGCCAAATCGGACGAAACATATATATGGGAGCTATAGCTAAATCTTTACCGATTTTCTTCAAATTCGGTATTGTTGGTTAATGGATCAGGAAACTCTACCATTCTAAATTTCAAAACGATTGGATGTAAAATACCGCTTCTACAGGACTAAAGAGCAAAATCGGACGAAACATATATATGGGAGCTATAGCTAAATCTTAACCGATTTTCTTCAAATTCGGTAGTGTTGGTTCATGGATCAAGAAACTCTACCATTCTAAATTTCAAAACGATTGGATGTAAAATACAGCTTCTATAGAACTAAAGGGCCAAATCGGACGAAACATATATATGGGAGCTATATCCAAATCTTAACCGATTTTCTTCAAATTCGGTAGTGTTGGTTCATGGATCAAGAAACTCTACCATTCTAAATTTCAAAATGATTGAATGTAAAATACAGCTTCTACAGGACTAAAGAGCAAAATCGGACGAAACATATATATGGGAGCTATAGCTAAATCTTAACCGATTTTCTTCAAATAAGATATATATGGGAGCTATATCTAAATCTAAACCGATTTCAACCAAATTCAATAGGGAACTTTACAGCTGCGAAATACTCTAAACTGCAAAATTTCAGAACGATCGGAGTGAAATTGCGACCTGTAGTCGACGAACAACTTTACATGGACAGACGGACGGACGGACGGACAGACATGGTTAAATCGACTCAGCTAGTTATTCTGAGTCGATCGGTATAATTTAAGGTGGCTCTAGCTGTGTTATTTTCAGGTGTTACAAACATCTGGCGTGAAACAAACTTATAATACCCTGTACCACAGTGTGGTGTAGGGAATAAAAATTATGTAATTTAATGTCTGAGAGATTTCTTATTGTCAGAGTGGAATTTTATGAGCATAATTTTTGTAGAAGATCTTAACCCTCTAACGACAGTTACTAAACTTTAGTTTCTATATGAAAGTGATGTTTTCAGTACACGGGGCAAAATCGCCTTTTTTGATATGTTTGAAACGAAAGAAAATATATTTGGAACACAAATTTTGAAATATTATATATTTCTGAGCAAATAAATTTTATTTGAAAATCAATAAAATATATTTGGAACGCATATATTAATATATTACAACAAAATTTATTTGCAAACTAAATTTCTCAAATAAAATATGTGTTTAAATACCAATAAAATTATTGTTTAGGAATTTCTCCAAATATATTTTATTTAAAAAAATTTTGAAAACATTTACTGACTTTTTCGAATTTCAGTTTTAATTTTTCCTTGTTTTCGAATTGTACCTCCCAGTTATGATACCATATTAACTTCCGTTTTAAATTAGTCATTTAAATTTTCTGAGTATTCCAAGCCATCATTAGTTGTCAACCATTCAGTAATTTATTTTGATCCAAGATTATACGATTTCAATTATTATTATTTTACGAACATTGTACATTTCTAAAAATTTAACTTTGAATTACTGAAAAATTTAATACAATTTATGTATTTTTCAAATACTCAAATGCAAATAAATATTTGTTTCGGAAATAATAGTCCCAAATAATAACCTATTGGGATGCAAACAAAGATTTGTTTAGAAGGACATCTTCCCAAATACTATATAATTTTTTTATGTACCAAATACTATATGTTTAGAGTGTACCCTAAACATATATATGTTTCAAGCCGAATATGTTTGGGACAATATACTACAGAAGCGATTTTTTTTCAGCGTGTATTTTTAGCCCTCATGATTTCCTTTAATTTAAATAATATCGGCTTTAACCAGCTTTTACTTAAAAAAATGGTTAAAATATGCAATGAAAATTGGATATCTATAAAAAGAAAATTAAAAAAAATTCACCATAAAAAAAAATTTGTTTTGGTTTCATACAATAGTATGCCTCAATCTATAACAAAAAATTTTTAGGCCCCGGATACAAAAAAAAATGTTTCCATTGCATATAGATATCCATAATCTTCTGATATTAAATATAGTCTTTAATTTACTTTAACAAAATGTACTTTATTTTATTGAAATATGGAAAGGGGTAGGCGAAGCGTACCGGATTATAGCTGGCGTATATGTTAGACTAGTAATGAGAGTTAAACAATCATTTATGCTATCATACTTCGCTCATAAAGAGCGATGAGAAGTGAGATATCCTTGTATCCACTTACAAATAAACTTATGTGGGTTCAATACATTTTGATAAGACGTAGTTCTCGTGTAACTTTTGTGCTATATGTTATTTGACCTCACACCTTACAATTACTTTTCTTAATAACTCAGACCTTTTCCTAACACTACATTCTCTATTACAATACCTTTAATGAAATTGCCTATAACATTTAACATTTGCTTTATTCCATTGAAAGAAGCTCAACTTTTCCTTTTCCTTTTCAATATACAATTTCAGTTTCTAATAAAAATATTTAAAAATATGAAGCAATATTAAAAACTTTACCAATTTAAGGGGAAAACAGCGTAGTAAAATTGTTATTTTTTCAGCTATATATTTTAACTTACAATATCCTTAAAATTGTATGAGGCTTAGTAATTCTCTTGTAATCAGTGTTTATGAAAACTTACCTAAAATGAGAAAAAGAAGAAAAAAAGAAAAGGAAATTTCCATGTTTATTAAATGTGTTAAGAAAAAAGATTTTTATAGATTCAAAGAAAATAAAGTGGAAAATAATTTAAGCTTAAATACTATCCGGCCCATACAATGTGCGAACCGGAGACCATAAACAGGGAAAACTTTACATTTTCACGTCCTTTCACATTTCAATGGCAGTTTCTGTTTTTGTCGGTGTTCCTTCTTTGTTTCTTAGTATTGTACGCGTGTGTATGTTTGTATGTGTGTGTTTCGTATTAAACAAAAGTGCTACAATTTCAATAATATCCGATTTCCTTATTATAACAAGCTAACAATAACAGCAGTAATGACGCCAACAGCTGGAAAACAACAAAAAACACACACAAACGCGGCCGACAGCAAATGCTGTCGGTATTACCACTATATAGTCAACAGATTTCATTTATGTTGTGTGCAAGTGTTCAAGGATAATGGCTGAATGCGAAACGAGAGGTGGCACAGAGGAGGAGTAGTTGGTGGTCCTACTAACGTTACGCTGTTTGACGTTCGTTCTCTGTGCCTCGACCCATTTCCTTATGGTCGTCCTTTTGTATAAAAATTCAATACCTTTAGCCCCATTACCATAACAAACAAACGACGCCTATTTGCCTTTAAAATACACTCTAGAACCCGAGACTGTGGCATTTGGAAAAGGACTAAACTCCTTTTACTGGTTGACTGGTTCGGTTGTTTGGTGGGGTTATAAGGATTTGCTGGCTGCTTGTTTTCTGCGTCTTTTGCTTCTTGTTACAATAATAATAATAAAATCTCGTTAAAGTGTTAACATGCAATATAAAGACATTGTACACTTCAGACACACACAAAGGCTTTACAACAACATCTCAAACACAGGATCACTCACACTCTGAGACGTTCCGACAATATCCTTTCGGGGAACAAGCCTTTTATTAAAATTTCCTCTAACATCCTGTCTACGTCTCTCCCATGCCTTTCATTTAAGCATATCCTGTTTGCCGCTTCGCCTTCGACTTGCATTGTTAGAAGGTGTTTTCTTTGCTTAAAACAAATTTTTGCTGCTCTTATTCAATGCCAACGCCTTGAATATCCTTTTACCCCATAGAATTTCTATTACATCTTTCACGGTCTTGATATATTTTGCCATTTCATTTTGTTGACTAGTGTAAATATTTTGTCGACGTTTTGTTTATTAATTTATTTTACGCCATAGTCTGCAGGCGACTTTTCTGAAGGATGCTTTTTAAGCAGGGACGCAGGCAGGCCGCCAGAAAAGGCTCAGTTTCTTACTCTGATTTCTTTCGGCCTCTCTCTCTCTCTCTACGTATATATATATTTCTGCCCTTAGCTGTTGACGAGACTTAAGTGTTTTGTTGAAGCAGTAAATTAATTTAGCTCAAGTCTTGACTAGCAATGACTTGGAAAATTTTTAGTTTTTTTGTCTCAAAATTAAAATAAATATCTGCTATATATTTTTCAACAGCAGACAAGAGTTGTATCATAGACCAAGACACTGCGACTAACGATGGCAATAACGCCGTTAATATTGCCTGGTCTGAAGTATCCTTAAAATGTACTTGCTCGTGGTTCGTATACAGCAACAATCGCAAATTATACAAAAACAAAATCACATTTCATTTCATTCGTAAACAAAATCATAAAACGCCTAAGCACATGCTATAGATTTAGTCTGTATTTAAATAAGCCTTAATATATGCTTTTCTAAATAAAAGTCAATAGCTATTATTCCATAATTAAAAGGAAAATAAATTTTGGTATGAAAATCTGAAAATAAAATTTAAAGAAAAAATAAAGCATATTTTAGGGACTTAGGAATTTAGTTTAAAGTTACGTCTCTCATTAAACCGTCCAACAGCATTTTTGGAACAGTATAGCGACCCTATAATTTTGAAAGGGCATTTTGAGTAGATCATTTTTGTAGAGTATGCCCAACCGGTGTGAGTTCTTTTTACAGTGGGTCAAAGTTTATTTTTTTTGGTCAAAAGGTGCATTATACTAAATGTAAAAAATGATGTAAGTTAATGTCTGAGATATTTCTTATTGTCAGAGTTATATATTGAAATTTTATGAGGATCTTTTTTGTGTAAGATCGTAATCCTCTAGCTCCACTCCACGTATGAGTCAATTATGCCCTTCTTTTCGAAAAAATCCAAAAAGTCCTTTCAAAAAGGACATTTAAGGATTAAAATATTCTACGAAAATGTTTGCCGTCTACGAAAATGTTGTAGTGGGGGTCGCCAAAGACGCCAAAGTAATATAGCTCTTTACGCCTAATTAGCAAAATTACACGCCAACTTATTACTTAAAATACTACAATCTAAATTTAAATAATATCTATGGAATTATTGGAGCAGAAGAGCGACTCTATAATTCTAAAAGGGCATGTTGAGTAGATTTTTATACCCTCCACCATAGGATGGGGGGTATATTCATTTTGTCACTCTGTTTGTAACACCTCTAAATATTGATCGGAGACCCCATAAAGTATATATATTCTTAATCGTCGTAAAATTCTAAGACGATTTAGCCATGTCCGTCTGTCCGTCCGTCCGTCTGTGGTAATCACGCTACAGTCCGCAATAATAGAGCTAGGTTGATCAAATTTGGTACAAATACTTCTTATAGTTGCAGGTTGTTTGGGATTGCAAATGGGCCATATCGGTCCATATTTAGATATAGCTCCCATATATAGCATCCAACTTGCTGTGATTCCTACTGTTCTCATCTACTATATTTTTTGTGTTTTCGTTGTTATTTTCTTTAGGTTTGAGTTATTTGGTGTGGTCTTAATGCTTTTACTTGTTTTTAGAATAAACTTGTGGTCCAGCTGCTCTGTTTTTCTTTTTACAGTGGGCTAAAATTTTCATTTTTTGGTCACAGCGAGCATTATACTTATATATTTTTACGAGGTTTACTATATATATGGATGGCGCCAGGTACACTAAGTGTTGCCTGGCGCCATCTTGACGTACGACCATCATTTGTGTTGTTTACAGTGACTTGAAAAAACCAATTTGGCAAAAAATGGAATTAACTCGTGAACATTTTCGTGAGATCATTTCTCACAACTTTCGACGTGGATTATCACGACAAGAGTGCATCGATGAACTCAAATCTTTGTATGGCGATGAAGCACCATCCTAGAGCACTGGGAAAAACTGGTTTAATGAATTCAATCGTGTTCAACGCTCGCTCAAAGACGAAGGTCGTCCAAAAACGGCCGTTGTGCCAGAGATCATTGATGCCGTGCGTGAACTGATAATGCAAGATCGTCATGTGACATACCGTGAGATAGAGGCATCCTTGGGCATTTCTTTCACCAGCATACATTCGATATTGCATGAACACCTGGCCTTAAAAATGGTTTGTTCTCGTTGGATCCCGCACAATTTGACAATCGCTCAAAAAAAGGCTCGTGTCGATTGGTGCAAAAAAATTTTGAAAAAAATACGATCGCGGTGCTTCAAAAGATTGTCACGGGTAACGAATCTTGGATCTATGCGTATGAGCCCGAAACAAACCAGCAATCGACCGTATGGGTCTTCGAAGGCGAGCCAAATCCAACGAAAGTTGTTCGTGGAAAAAGCACTTCGAAGCAAATGGTCGCCTGTTTCTTCGGCAAAACTGGTCACGTGGCGACTGTTCCGCTTGATCAGCGTAGAACGGTGAATTCTGAGTGGTACACAACAATTTGTTTGCCTGAAGTCTTCGGAGAAATTCGAAAAACGAACAAGAGAAGACGAATCATTGTGCACCGCCGTACAGCCCTGACTTGGCACCCAATGACTTCTTTTTATTCCCCCACATCAAGAAAAAAATGCGTGGTCAACGATTTTCGCCGCCAGAAGATGCTGTTGAAACGTTCAAAAAAATGTTGTGGAGGTGTCTCAATCGGAGTAGAAAAAGTGCTTCGACAATTGGTTTGAGCGCATGCAAAAGTGTATAGAACATGCTGGAGAATACTTTGAAAAACAATAAAACAATTTTTGATGATAAATATTCGTATTTTATTTTAGGCCAGAAATATATATAGCAGTCCTCCACCATAGGATGTGGGGGGGGGGGGGGGGGGGGACTCCGTTGTTTCACTCCATTTGTAACACCTCTAAATATTGATCTGAGATATATATATATATATATATTCCTAATCGTCGTAAAATTCTAAAACGATTTAGCCATGTCCGTCCGTCCGTCTGTTGTAATCACACACGCAGTCCATAATAATAAAGCAAGGTTGATCAAATTTGGTAGAAATATTTCTTACAGTTGCAGGTTGTTTGGGATTGCAAATGGGCCATATCGGTCAATGTTTTGATATAGCTCCCATAGCGACCTCTACGCTCCAAAATACGGTTTTTGAGTCCTAGAACCACATTTTTGATGCAATTTAGCAGTTTGTATTCTATTTTGACAAGAATTCATCGACGGAAAAATTTTACAAATCGGTTCATATTTTGTTATAGTCGCCCTATAGAGGTCGTTCCAAAATATACGTATTTAAGTCATATACGAGTATACCCCATTTTCGAAGCATTTTAACTGCATCTTTGGAGTTTTTATTTAATTAAGACAAGAATTCATCGCAGTAAATTTTTTTTTTTGACATTCTTTATTTTGTTATAGTCCACTTATAGATGTCGCTCCCAAAAAGGTTTATTTAAACCATAAACACTACATATTCTGAGAAATCTAGTTGAAACTTTTTGAAGTTTGTATTCTATTTTGGCAAGAATCCATCTCAATAAAATGTATACAAATAACATTTTATTTTGTTGTAGTTCCTGTGAAAGTGTAGCTCTTTCACAATTTGCGGCCTAAAAATTGCAGCGTTCGTTTTTGTAATGATTTACTTAAATAACAAGTAAGAAAGTTAAGTCAGGTAAACCGACCTAAAGGATTCCTCACCTTGAGTCCCACAAAAATATTCGTAAATTTATTTATTTTTTCGTTTTAATTAAATTATTATCAAATGAATTTACATTTCAAAGTCAAAAGCTGTTAACTTTTTTTACAAAATGGTCCATTTGTGTGGTAGGTACCAAAAGGGACGCGCCAATAACGGCCACTTTTCTCTGGACTCTTGGTACTATAAAAGCATTACACTACACGAAATTGCACGTATTTGTTTGCGCTGGTATTAAAGTTATACGCTGGTCGCTTTTGGTACAATATGGTCCATTTGTGTGGGAGGTACCAAAAGGGGCGCGGCATCTTCGCCCATTTTCTCGAGGTAATAGTGACTAATAAACTAATACTATGTGTAAAATTTCAGCGGATTCAAATAAGTAGTATAGAAGTTATTAAATAATCAATATTTCACTAATGGCCCATCCACTCTGGGGGAGGTACCAGAAGGAGTGGATCAATATGGCCCATCTTCGAACTTAGCCGGAGATAGAAGAAAATATTACCACATACCAAATTTGAAGTTAATCGGTTACTCCCGTCGAGAGTTATCGTGCGCACCAGCCAGTAGACAGACCGACAGACAGACGGACGGACATTGCTCATTAGACTTAAAATGACCCAAAACGGATATCCGCCGAACATACTTAGGGTCTTAGGTCACTCCTTCGATGTGTTACACTTTGGCTCGTAGCAAATGATAACAGGTGGCGCAAAAGAAATCCTCCTATCAGAAAATGCTATACATTTTGCGATTGGCCCCTAATGCCTAATGTTGACATTTGTGTAGTAAACACATGCGAAATACACGTTAATAAACAATGTTAAGCTACACTGCTCCAGAACGCGGAAATTTGCTGACTATTTATTTGACCAATAATCGGTCGGTGACTTTGGCACAAAAAACATCGAAAGGTTACTTTTGCGCCACCTGTTATATACCCTGATTTACTTCATTTCCAAAGATTTGTCCAGTAATAAAATTGAATACAATCCATGGTAGAGTGTATATTTATTTGTTTAATATACAATGGGTACTATAATAGGAATCATAGGTATAAGCAAAATAGTCCCTATGTTTGGGAGGTACCAAAAGGAGCGTTGTAACAACACCCATTTTACACAGGTCTATAGGTACTGTAAAGGCATTACACTACACAAGATTTTAAGTATTTGTATGGACTGGAATTATAGTTATAAGCAGTTAACTTGTTGTTCAAAATGGTCAATTTGTGTGGAGGTACCAAAAGGGGCGTGGCAATAACGCCATTTTCCTTACGGTACTGTTAAGACATTATACTCCACAAAATGTCAAGGATTTGTATGGACTGTAAATAAAGTTATAAGCCGTTAACTTTTTTACCAAATAGTCCATTTGTATGAGAGGTACCAAAAGGGGCGTGGCAACTCCGCCCAATTTTCTCAAGGAAAGTACTTGGACTTGTAAGCCTGTACTTGGACTTGTAAGCCTGCGTGTCCTGTAGGAATACCTAGGATCTTACTCAGTAACTATCTGGCAGTAGTTACAATCTCCACTTATATACAAATAGTTGGAAGCTTGAAGGGAAGGTGGGACACTGATTAAATTTTATATCTTAATCACAACTTTATTAGGATATATGTAGCTCAAAGACTAACAGATACTGTCAAGACGGAGTAATACCAATAAGGGATATCGCCATGAGCCTGCGTCGCAACATAGTACCCAATACTGGCATTTCCTCCGACATCCAGCGTGCCATCAAATCTTTGGAGGTTACCTCCTTAAATTCACAAAAAGCTCTCGACCATTTAGAAAGATCCCGAGGAACTGCAAAGGCTTAGGCATGAGGCAGTCAGGTTGTCCAATAAGAGATGAACTACAATTTAAACCTGTTGGGTATCTAAATAAATCTGGCCTCGATACGACCTGAGAAGTAAACAATATTTCTTCTCACTGTAGAGTGTGTAGCAGTTCTGACGGGACAATGACTGATCGGCGAACACGCTATGAATAATAAAATTATACTGTGTGTGAAATTGTGAAAGATTCTGGGTAGTTGTATAGAAGATATTAGATAATCAATATTTAACTAAATTTTGACCTTTCGTGGGGGTGGTTCTTGAAGGAGTGGACCAACATAGCCCATCTTTAACCTTAGCCTGATATGGAAACAAATATTAACTCATACTAAATTTGAAGTCATTCGGCTACTCCTGTCGAAAGTTATCGTGCGCACCAACCGGACAGACAGACGGACAGGCTGCTCAAATGACTTAACATGTCCCAAAATGGATTTCCGCCTAATATTCTTGGGGTCTTTTAGGTCATTCCATCGATGTGTTACACTTGTACACCTGTTCACACTAGTGGGGGTATAAAAACAGGATTATGTTTAAATTTTCTTATTTCTATCAAAAGTGCTAACGTTTCTACATTTATCCATAGGGTTTCTTTAGCGTCTAGAACATATACTTCAAAAAGTATGATCCAAATACTACAGGCACTTTCCACGAAAATGGGAATTTTAAAGAAATTTTTTTAAAAAATATTTTCTTTTTTAATATTTTTTCGTGTTTAGGACAGCATTTTACATCAGAAAATGCTTTGACAAAGATGTATGTATTTAGGATAGGTCGAGCCTTCAAGGTATGCAATATTATTTCTGTACTAATTCCTAAAAATATGCAATATTTCCCATCTATACATACAACTGTGGAGGTAGGTAAATCTAGAAATTGTTGTTTTTTATTTTCTAAGCAGAAATTGGGCTTGTTGGGCTTTCTTTTACATATTATTAAATAAAAATCCCAATTTTTTTTTTTTTCAATTCAATTCTTTATTTTACAACATTTCGTATTTTACATTATTATTCTACTTATAAAGAGTTTAGGAAAAAATAGTTCCTTTTCTACTTAATTAAATTAAAAACGTTTTTGTCATTGTGAGTTATGTATTTACATTATAGTTTTTGATAGTAAAGGAAAAATTTATATAAAAACCTTTTGAAACTTTGATGACTAGATTTGGATGATTACTTAAAAACTAAAATTATGATGAAACTAATTCATTGATATGATCATAACGTGATGATGAACATCTCGCCTTAAAATTTGAACTGACTTTTTCAAGTCTATCTTTAATGAGTTGAAACCCGGATAAAGAGTGTAGTCGATGAGTGGAATAATGCCATGGTAGATTAAATATCATTTTAAGTAGTTTGTTCTGGACAACTTGTAGTTTTTGTAGGTGGCATCTCGCAGATGATGCCCATAAAGGTGCACAGTAAAACATTATTGGCAGGAATATAGATTTTATTATTATTTTTTTGTTTTCCTTACTTAATTCAGACTTCCTGTGAATTAGTGGATACATCATTCTTATAGTTTTGTTGATTTTGTCAACTGTGTGAGAAATATGATCACAAAACTTTAATTTTTTGTCCAGTATAACTCCCAAATATTTAACGTTGTTTTCCCAAGCTATATTGTGATTTAGGAAACACAGTGGGGTTTGAGGCAGGAAACATGATTTACGCTTCCTCGTAAAATATATAGCCTGGGTTTTTTCTGGATTAACTGATATATTCCACTTGTTAAAATATTCGCTTAATTTAACGAGACCTTCTTCCAGATTTTTTGCTATGTCAGTGGGATATTTGTTGGAGGTTAATAGTGAAGTGTCATCTGCAAATATTGAAATTGTACAGTTATTTAAAACAGGAATATCGGCTGTGAATATATTATATAATATAGGGGATAAACAGGATCCTTGGGGGCATCCATTGGGAATATCCATTTGTTGTGAATTTGTTTTACCAATGTGTACGCTGAACTTCCTTTCACAAAGAAAACTTTGAATAAGTTTTATAATTTCTAACGGGAATTTAAATTTATGCAATTTAAAGATCAAACCGTTATGCCACACACTGTCAAAAGCTGCTTTAATATCGAGTAGAACCATGCCAGTTGAAAGCGATTTGTTGAAATTTTCATGCACTATCTTCTTTATTTTCAGGAGGGGCTGACAAGTATTGTGCTCAGTTCTGAACCCAAACTGTTGCTTAGGCAATATGTTTTTATTTTCTATAAATTCTGTCAATCGCTCCTGGATAACTTTCTCCAAAATTTTGCTTACAGACGAAAGTAAGCTGATAGGTCTATATGACTTTGGATCGTGAAGAGGTTTATTTGGTTTTGGTATGACTATTGTTTTTGAGCATTTCCATTCTCGTGGAAAATAGCATAGTTTAAGGCAAGCATTTATCAAAAAAGTTAGTAAAATTTTACCCTTTTTAGGTAACATTTTTAGACACTTATTGCTTATACCATCTGCGCCTGGAGCCTTTTTATTTTTAAGTTTTTTGATTATGTTTGATATTTTTTCAATTGAAACTGTTGGTACATTTTCTGGAATACCTGTAATGCTGTCAACATAATTGTTTACCTCATTAACTGTAGTCTCATCACTGAGCTTAGAGGAAATGTTATGGTATGAGAGAACATTTTGCGCAAGTATTTTACATTTGTCGACCGAAGAATAGTATGTGGTGTTATTACATACCAGTGGAGGTATTACTTTAGACCTTTTTTTCAGAACTTTAGTTATTTTCCAAAAGGGAGACGAAGCCTTGTCCAGTGAGGACAGCATATTGTTCCATTTTCTGTTACGGTAAATAGAAAGTTCTTCCGAAATTTTTTTGTTTAGCAAGTTCATGTGCACTCTATCACTGGCATCTCGATATCGCTTCCAATTTCTTTTAAATAGGTTTCTGAACTGAATAAGTTCTTTAATATTTTGTGGTATTGAAGTTATTTTAGGCAGGACTCTTCGTTTTGGAACGCTGACATCGACTGCAGCATTTATTAAATTCCTGAATTCATCAACCATGTGGTTTATAAAATTTACCGATAAATCTTCTTCATAGGATAATCTTGCATTTCTTGTGATATGTCTCTTGAAGAGCTTCCAATTCGCTTTACTAAAATCATAAAACCAATTTTCTGAAATATCACATTTTAAGTTTATCTCAGTGGTTATCGGGAGATGATCAGATGAGAGATTGTTTAAAATTTTCACAGAACTTAGCTGATGATGGATATCTGTTAAGAAAAAGTCTAGCGTCGACGATTGTCTTTTCGGATCTGAAGGTATATACGTATGTTCAACAGGAAACATTATATCGTAGTGATTGGTTTGTAGTTTATCAAACAACGTATTTCCCCAAACATTGTTTCTATGGCAACCCCAAAAATCGTGTCTGCAGTTGAAATCTCCTCCAAGAACAAAATTTTTTGATGAAGTCATTTTATGAAGGTCTGATACGAACTCTTCTTTATATTGGGTATCTTTTCTGGCAGAACCTCCGGGGAAGTAGCATGCGTATATGTCAATGGTATCGTCATTTATATATATTTGTACACCAATATTTTCTATATGTTTCGTTTTTTTGGAGCCCATGAATTTATGCCTAATTGTCTTCCTAATAAGCACAGCAACACCTCCTCCCCGTCTATCTCGGCGATCGTAACGGTAGCAGCAAAAATTTTGGTTTCTTATTGAAATGGTTGGATTGAGCCAAGTTTCACATAAAAGGCAAATATCAATATGTTGTGTATCCAAAAGTTGAAATAACTCTTCTGACTTGTTTCGTATACCTCTTGCATTCCAAGAAATTATTTTCGTATTTTCGTTCAATTTAAAAACTTGAATGCGAGACCAGTGATTACTTCAAACTGATCTAATTTAGTTTTACAATTTCTAAGCTTAGAAATTAATTCAAAAGTTAAATTTTGTAGTTCTTCAGGAGAAAATAAATTATTGTTGTTTGGTGCAGCTTGTTTTACATTTGACCATGAATTTGTTTGATGTGTTTCCGAATTTAAGGGATTTGGGAAGTTTTGGTTATAATTTCGTTGTTGCATTGGAGCATAAGTAGGATAGTTGCGGGCGACTCTTTTTGGTTTTACTCGTTCCCTCATTTCAAGGTATTTAACTCTACTTGGACAATGTTGAGATATTGACTTGTGTTCACCACCACAATTGGCACATTTCACAAAATGTTCCTTGCATGAAGAAGTTTGGTGATTTCCAGCACAATGGGCGCAAAACGTCTTGACTTTACACCTGCTGGAGCCATGGCCGAACATCTGGCAGTTGTGGCATTGAGTCAATTTATTTTGACCTGGTTTTTGGTACTCCCACTTTACCTTCATATATTCCAAAGAAGAGTGATTTTCCCTCAATTCTTTTAGAGTTATGGATTTCCGCTCGAAATATACAACGTTAATATACGTTGTATATTTTCTGCTCTTCTCTATTTTCAGATTTCCGTACAATAATTTTGACGTCGATGCATTTTAGCCCTTTTTCAATAAGCTGTTTTTTTATTTTTTGCGGGTCATGCTTATCTAGACCTAGAAGAATGGCTTTATATGGCCTATTGTATTTAGTACCATATGTAAAATACTCGAAGGAAAATTTGGCTGTTGCTTTCTCACATATCATTTCGAAGTCCTTCATGTTGTTGCAGAATAATTTTAGTCCTATCGACATTTTTCTTATTGAGTAGTCTTTTACACTCAAGATCCTACACATTTCATGCAACTGTTTAACTTTGCATTTGAGTAAAGTTATCGGTGGCACTTTCAGCTTTGGCATCACTTTTTCTTTATCGATAACGATCTCATCTTCAGTTTCATCCACAGTTTGTAGAGGATGAAAATAGTTTTGACTCTCTCTATGAGAGCCGGATGGTTTGTTTTTTTTACTCATGTTGTGGCCATGAGAAACGCTGTCCTCTGCACGAGAGCGCTTAATTTTCGTTTTTTTTATGATATTTGTGAAATAACTGTTGTGATATACTTTTGTTTTTGTATTGAATTTGCAATGTTGCGAAAATCACGTCCCAATTCGACAAGCAAAAGCACAAGACTGAAAAATCCCAATTAAAATTATTTCTTACAATAAAACCAGTTTATGTTTTTCTAAAATCCATAATTACATTATTAAGTAAATGCTTGGATTATTTGTTTATATATTTTATATTTCCCATATATTTTTACAAATATTCCCTTTACACTTATCCCTTATCTATTTTGGGCTTTAATTAAATTTCCAGAGAAAAACTTCGCTCTTCTTCGCTTTAATCAACCTAATATCGGCTCATTAATTTAGTTATGGTTTTCTCTTTTTTTATTTGCAATTTGTGTCACATGTCAGTGCATGTTATTTCATCAACCTTTTATTGCCTTCCACTTCCTTAACGTACGAGATGAAGGACAATTAAAGAAAAAATGAACAAAAGGACATGGAAAAAGAATTATACTCTTAGAGAGAACCGTAAGACCTGCCATCTTGACTTTATCTTATATGCCTAATTTAATATGCCACTTCTGAATGGTTGAAACGGTGTTCGGTGGTTGCCTGAGTCCTTTCGAGTGTGATGAGTTCTGGGCTAAAATTAGCTCCTTTTTGGCGTAGCAGCAGCAGCACTAGCCACTAAATGAAATTACATTAATTTTTCAATAATCCCTCTTCAAAAACTAATTGATTCGGATGAAACTTTAGTAGCATACTTTAGGGCTGTGAGTCAGAGAGAGCGTAAGACAGAGAGAAAAGAAGCCAATAACGACATCAAAAGGAAAATTGGTGAACAAAGAGAGTAGAAAGGTAATAAAGTGTTACAAGAAAAAGCTAATCTTTTATTAATTTTGGAAAGGAGAAACAGGAGGATAGAGCGAATCAAAAGAAAAATTGTTACATGGAAGAGCCAAGAGCAATAAAACATTTATGTATAATAAAATATTCCTAAGAAAATGAGTAGTTAATTAATTTTTCTGCTTTCCCTGGGAAGTTATGAGGCTGGGAGAGATAGGAAGTCTGATAAGTCGCGAGGGCTGCTTTAGTGAACTTTAAGTTTTCTGGATTTTAATTACATATCGACACCTCCCTTCTAGACTATGCTAAGTGCAAAAAGGTAGTTTTTCAGGAGGGACGATCAAAGTTTGCGATTTTTTTTTTAATTTGTGTGGAATTCCTTTATGATTGAAATCGAATAACCTGTACTGTTTTGTGAATAACTTTTGATTGGGTTGGCGGATAAACACCAAATTTTGAATGAATATAATTTGGAATATTTGGAAATTAAAAATGCAATCTCGACGTAGCATGTTTTAGAATGGAGATATCGATACATATTTGTAGTATTTTTTCAGTTTTATTTTATTGTTTTTGTCAAAGGTTTCATTTTGGGTTAATTTGGGATGTGGTTACTTTGTCTGGCTTGGCGGATATCAGCTTAAAATTATATGTACTTAAATGTGTCTGCCGAAGGACGAGTGTGAAAATGTAATTTCCGTTTTTAATACTTTAGCTCTTCCTTCGAACCGTCCTGATTTCTTCATCAGCAGGAAACTTGCAAAGTGTCAATAGTAGTGCTTTTTTCTCTTCCTCTCAGAACTCATTTTATTACAATTTTCTTATTGCTCTGACTGGACATTTGGAGTAGTGTTTTTTGGTGTTTTGGACAAAATCATAAAAACGACTTTTATTTTTCTGATCCTACCATCCTCCCTCCCCCCATGTCTGTGCGTCCTCCTTCTGTATAGTTTTGCAGTTTTTATCAATATGGAAACGCCCTCCATTAGACGCCTTGTGGTTTTCTTCGTTTCGTTTTATAGCCCAGCTAAAATTGTTCACTTATCGTCCTTGTTCTACTCATGTCGTTTGAATTTCCTAAGTTTTTTCTTTTTGCTGTGTTTGGCTGAAGTGGCAGGATGAGTTCTAGAGATTCCCGTCGAGGTTGGCTAACATGCCAATAAAAAAAAGCAATGTCCAAAATGTGTTAATAAAGCACACTTGCGCTGTTAGTTTTCATATGGTTGTTACAATTTCATTAACATTTCTACAAGGATTTGCAAGGACTTGCAGTTGTGTGATGGCATAATGGTGGTGTTAGTGTGATGGCCACAATCATCTAGGTTTTTCTGTTTCCAGCAATTTCCATTTCCAAGTCACCATGTGGTCTTGTTGGACATTAACTAAGTTATGCTACGTACATACATTTGTACCACCTTCATTTTGGCTACATAGTGCAAGGACACACATACGCAGCGACAGACCAATCTTAATTTCAACACATTTCTATTTCATGGCACTTATTAGTTTTTCGCTTTAATAACCGAATGTTGAATGCTGGTGACACATTGAATAAAGTTTTTTCTCTTTTTGGTTTTTGTGGAAAGAGGGGATAAGGTATTAACATTTCTTTCCCCACCCCCCAAGTAAAACTTTTTCACTTACACTATATTAAAGTTTTGGTGTGCATTTGAAGAGTTCAATTTGTTTCTGAACCCCAAAATCTATGACACGATTTTCTAATTAACTTGGTGCTCCGGATGAACTTTGAATACAATATCAAATTAAAAATGTGTATTTGACAGCCCTGGATTTATTTTCAAATTTCGTACAGAAAACCAAAGTAGATAAATTTGAAATCTTTTGCGTTGGGGAGTTCTTTAAACATCCGAGAATAAAGAAACAAATCTCAGCATTGATGATACAAATTCGGACCGAACAAATCAAATAATATTCACAAGCACACAGGGTGGATATTAAGAAAATTTTTATTTTACACTGTGCAACAAAATTATGCAAAATATCTGGGGGTGAAGAGGTCCTTTTCGAAACTGCAGTCTTAGGTTTGTATAATAAATCACTAAGGAACAGGTTCACCCTAGGTCGAACTCGACCACATTCGTCATATAAATTTGTGATTTTTCTGCCAAATGTGGTCCAATAAAAATATTATAACATTTGCAGAAAAATTATGTACAATTATACATATCTTTAGTTTCACTAGGGATTCTCGAAAAAATTGAAATAAATATATATTTATTTATTTAAAATTCGATAAGGAATGGCTAAAGTCGGACGATGCCTTCTATATGATATCCCATACCACCTACAACCTTAACTTGCAGTGTTTATTCTTGGATCAATTATGATAACACTATGTTTTGTTGCATAGTTTTTTTTCTGTCCGAGATCTAGAATTTTTTTTTTGTATAGACTGAGGCGTACAAAACAAAATTGTTTTTTTTTGAATTTTTACTAAAATTCAAATTTTCGTGGAAGTTTCCTTTAGTATTTGGACCATATTTTGTGAGTTATAATCTCGATAATGCAGGACTAAATATGCTAAAAACTGGCGTTAAAACAATTAAAAAACATTTGATATTATTAAAATTTTTTTTTTGCTGTCAAAAAAAACCATAAAAGATAAAAGTAGAAAAAAAATCGCAAAAATTTGTTTGTTCCATTTTTTGAAAGATAGCATCATAACTAAGAAAACAGCGATTGTCTGCAAAAATTCTATGGATACATGTATACATTATGACCCATATTGTAAAACCAGTAAAGGGAAGGCAGAAAGTCGGGCGCCGCCGACTATATAATACCCTATACCTCCCTATCAATGCCATAAGGGTCATTGCAATAAGGGTCATTGCGATAATATTTTGGAATAATTGGTAAATGGGTAGTAACCTATTATTTAATTCTGAACCGATTATCGCTAAATTAAGCAATATTCGTTCCTAAATTGAGAAACGTTTGTTTGGAAAATTTTAATGATCGGAAGTAACGTACAACTTATAAAGCGCTTTGATACCAAATGAGGAGGAACATATATATGAAGGTTATATATAAATCTGAAACGATTTTCCCTGAATAGTCATTCATGTAAAAAGACCCCTTTCTGTCGAATCGGGGGTAACATATATATGGGGGCTATATCTAGATCTGAACCGATTTTCTCCGAATTTAGCAGTATTCCTTCATGTAATAAGAAACCTCTGTCTGCCGAATTTCGCACTGATCGGATATAAAATACAGTTTATACAGCGCTTACATATCAAATCGGGGGTTATATATATATTACCGTACCTCTAAAACGAATTCTGATGTCCCGAAATTTGGGTCGAACTTTTGGGTAGGGGCAAATTTTGAAAAATCCCACTTTGACCCATTTAGAGTGCTCCAATCGAGTCCAAATGTATGACCGACCCCCACTAACTTTGGAGGCCCGACCCACCCATGCCAGTGGCACACCCCCTGGACCCCCTGGGGGTTCCATACATTTGGACTCGATTGGAGCACTCTAAATGGGTCAAAGTGGGATTTTTTCCGGGACATCAGAATTCGTTTTAGAGGTATAGTTCCTTCGGCAAAGTTTCTTATTTTGATCCCTAGAATACGATTTTCACTGAGCAATGGGCGATTTTTAAATCGACCCGCCCTAATATATATGGTGGCTATATCTAAATCTCAACCGATTTTCTCCGAATTGAGCAGTCGAATTTTTGTCGAATTTCGCACTGATCGAATATAAAATAAAATTTTTACATCGCTTACATGTCAAATCGGGGGTAACGTATATATGGGGTCTATATCTAAATCTGAACCGATTTCTTCCAAATTTAACAGTCTTCATTTATATAATAAGAAACCTCTTTCTGCCGAATTTCATACTGATAGGATTAAAATAAAGTTTTTACAGCGCTTACACGTCAAATCGGGGTAACATATATATGGGGGCTATATCTAAATCTGAATCGATTTTAACCAAATTCAATAGGGATCGTCCTTGGGCCAAAAAAAGATATGTGTAAGGTTTCGTCGAGATCGGACCATAATTGCGACCTGTACTTTGATTACAAGAATACATGCAGAGACAGACGGGCAGACAGACAGACGGACATAACTAAATCAACTCAAAAAGTGATTCTAAGTCAATCGGTATAATAAACGATATATCTATCTTTTCTCCTTGTGGGCGTTACAAACAAACACACTGTACCACAGTGTGGTGTAGGGTATAAATAGGGAAAATAAAAAAAATAATTATACCTTACACCACACTGTGGTACAGGGTATTATAAGTTTGTTTCACGGCAGATGTTGGTAACACCTGAAAATAACACAGCTAGACCCACCTTAAAGTATACCGATCGACTCAGAATCACTAACGATGTCCGTCCGTCCGTCCGTCCGTCCGTCTGTCCATGTAAAGTTGTTCGTCGACTACAGGTCGCAATTTCACTCCGATCGTTCTGAAATTTTGCAGTTTAGAGTATTTCGCAGCTGTTAAGATCGCTATTGAATTTGGTTGAAATCGGTTCAGATTTAGGTATAGCTCCCATATATATCTTTAGTCCCATAGAAGCTGTATTTTACATCCAATCGTTTTGAAATTTAGAATGGTAGAGTTTCTTGATCCATGAACCAACATTGCCGAATTTGAAGAAAATCGGTTAAGATTTAGCTATAGCTCCCATATATATGTTTCGTCCGATTTGGCCCTTTAGTCCTATAAAAGCTGCATTTTACATCCAATCGTTTTGAAATTTAGAATGGTAGAGTTTCTTGATCCATGAACCAACATTGCCGAATTTGAAGAAAATCGGTTAAGATTTAGCTATAGCTCCCATATATATGTTTCGTCCGATTTTGCTCTTTAGTCCTGTAGAAGCTGTATTTTACATCCAATCATTTTGAAATTTAGAATGGTAGAGTTTCTTGATCCATGAACCAACACTACCGAATTTGAAGCAAATCGGTTAAGATTTAGCTATAGCTCCCATATATATGTTTCGTCCGATTTGGCCCTTTAGTTCTATAGAAGCTGTATTTTACATCCAATCGTTTTGAAATTTAGAATAGTATAGTTTCTTGATCCATGAACTAACACTACTGAATTTGAAGAAAATCGGTTAAGATTTAGCTATAGCTCCCATATATATGTTTCGTCCGATTTGGCCCTTTAGTTCTATAGAAGCTGTATTTTACATCCAATCATTTTGAAATTTAGAATGGTAGAGTTTCTGGATCCATGAACCAACACTACCGAATTTGAAGAAAATCGGTTAAGATTTAGCTATAGCTCCCATATATATGTTTCGTCCGATTTGGCCCTTTAGTTCTATAGAAGCTATATTTTACATCCAATCGTTTTGAAATTTAGAATGGTAGAGTTTCTTGATCCATGAACCAACATTGCCGAATTTGATAAAAACCGGAAAAGATTTAGCTATAGCTCCCATATATATGTTTCATCCGCTTTGGCTCTTTAGATCCAATCGTTTTTATACCCTACACCACACTGTGGTACAGGGTATTATTTAAGTATATAATGTCACAAAAGTAAATTTATGTAAACAATGTATACATGAATTACAAAAAAATATATATCAGAGTTATTCAATATTACTAGAGTGGTGTAGGGTATTATATAGTCGGCCCCGCCCGACTTTAGCCTTTCCTTACTGGTTTTTCATATTTTTGTGCATCAAGAACGATTTATTAAAAAAAATCAAATCATTTCTAATTGTGTTAACTACAGCTACTAAACTTCTGTTTCCATATGAACTTCTGTTTTACATACCCGTTTTGGTACTTCAAAATTTTGCACACGTTAACTCTTTTAAAGTACATATAGCCCTGTGAAAAATGTCGTTATCACCACGCCCCTTTAAGTACCTCCCACACAAAATGGCAAAATCGTACCAAAATTGAATATCCCACAAGGTTAAAATACCAGGGCAGATAAACGCTTATAATTTGGCACAGTGAAATTTATTTACTATTTAGCGAAAAATAGTTGTATTTCTTTAACCCCTTCTGGTACGTCCCACACAAATTGACAGATTAATTCGTGTTCTACATTATATTACATTACGCACAAAGTGAGGGTACACCATAGTCAATTTACCCGGCTGAAACTTTCTCACTTGTTTTATTTAACTTTTATATTGATTTTGTTTTTATATTTTTTTTTTAATTTTTCTATTATGCTACTATTAACTATTTTACAAATTAATATTTTACTGTTACAATGGTATTATATTTTACCGTTATAATATTTTCTTTTTTTCTTTGATTTGCTGCTTTTTTATAATAGTTGCATTTTCGTGCGTTTCTTATTATCTTATTTTTCTGTCGATGTGGAATTTGGTGGTAATGTCAATTAGACGACAACTTGTTTTTCCTTCATTGTTGTCATATTTCTGTTAATTATTAGAATTTTTCGTTTCCACAAAATTAGGCTTACATTTGTTTGCTGCTGTTATTGTTATTGTCGTTTTTGGCAATTTTGTTCTCTAATGTTATTTGGTATTAGTAATGAGCTGCAGCTTCCTTGCCTGCCCTGCCAGAGTTGCCTTGTCGCCATGACAGTTTCATATTAAAGTGAAGCCAGTGCGAGAGAGATTCCATTTATGAAATGGATATTAATGAACACATATTTTGCGTTGCTAATTAAATTTCTAAATTGCTGATGCTATTTCAAGTTGAATTTTTTTCTTCTTGGCTGTGTGGTGTCTGTGCGTGCATGTATGTGGGAACATCTATGTCCTTTATATGGCTGTCATTAAAGCCATAGTAACCATAGTGGTGGTGGTGGTGGGCTACAAAGGCAATATGCTTTCTCTGCCGCTGCTGTTTCTTGTTCTTCTTCTCCGTTGGTTGAAGATCATACTTCTATGGCCTCAGTGGATGTTTTTGGTGCGTTTGTATTAATGTATTTTCACATATGAGTTCTAAGAATTTCCTTTATTACCCAAGCCTGTGTTCACTACTCCACATCTATGGCATATGGTGAGATGATTTTATGCTTGAAAATGGCTGTGGAATTGGGTGTTTGTGAACGGAGATGTCACTTGGCTATGTGGTTGCTGATGGGCTGAGAGGTAGCTATATGAGAATCTCGGGTAATACATATTGTGCTGCCAGGACAACTACACAAACTGCAGAATGGTAGCACTCCGACAAGCAAGAGGCTAAGTAACCAAGGACAACCATAAAACCACACTCCTAGCAACCGGAAAAGGCATGTGGCTATGAGTAGTATGAATATGGTATGGAATGGATGTGACTGAATACAGCTTCCAATTGCTCTATGCCTTTTAAGTCATATTTAAAAGTTGCTGGGCTGCTCCTTCTTTTCGTTGTTATACTTGGAACATACTCCTATACGTACAATATGAAATGTGGTTACTTAGCTGTTGCTGCAGCCATATCAGAGTTGTTTCTGCTGCTGATAGCATTTCTGTTGCTTAAGCTGGAGAAGTGCTAGCTGCAGCAAGTGGATTTTTATGCTGTTGCTTGGGGTAACCAATTTATAAAGTTCTGCTCTTTTGTGCTGCTGTGGATCAAACAAGTTATACCACTTAAATTTTTCCGCTTATATAAATATTTTCATTTCAGACTTTCTCCCCATTTTTTTTGTGTAAAGCTTTGGTAGTTGTTTGACTTTTTGTTTTAATATTTTTTTCTTTGTTAATTTTTTTATTTCCTTATTTGTTGGCTGTGAAGTTTTGTTTTGTGATTATAACGGTTGGCTGCTCTTACAAGTATTTACTTTGCAATTAGAGACAAATTCCAAAGTATAATATAAGCTCAAGATTTGTCATAGACACCCTTGTTAAGCCGTCCAATAGTCTGCCAAAGGAAATCCTCTGTCTCAGCCATATGAACAATAAATACTCGTGTGAAGGAGATAAGAGAATAGTTGTGATCTTTTTGAGGAAATTGTGTAATTCATTATGTCTGAATTAGTGATGTGGCCCTGCAACAAAATTGAGTCAACCCTCTCACACACGTTTTAAAGTCGTTGCACTTTTATAAAAGAATGCACACAATATCCAATTCCGTTGAAAAGAGAGAAGTTCTTTACATATTCTTAAGAATGTGTTTATGAGCAATTCAATGTTTATTTAGCAAAATGAGGTTATGGAAATGTGCAATATTTCCTTAGATATTAAGGTCTTCAAGCTAAACTAAATTTTCTATGAATCTGTAAATTTAAATGTCATGGAAATGCAATTATTCTTTAAATATTTGGTTTAAGTGACTACACCCAGGAAAATAATTGGTTGGAATTCGATTGTAACAATAAAAAAAATAGTACTAGCAACAAAAAGTATATTGCCTACACCGTCTGTCGGTTTCATTTATATATAATTAGTTGAAACAACAATAATACCATGGATACGATCAAATGAAAATACTTGCAACTAAATCGATGGTTGTATCAATCGAATTAAGATTGTTTTTTTCATGGACACTTGGTTAGTTGTGGTAACCAATTTTAAATTTTCATTATAGTACCATATGATCGATTTTTGGTTGTGACAACCAATGTTTTATTCTTGACAACTGAAATTGTATCAATAGACCAAAGATTATTATTGCAAAGAATAATTGGTTACTACAACAGAAATAATATTAGTAAATAATCGTTTATTGGTTATCCCAATCATTTCCCAAATTTAGAATAATTAAATGTATTTTGGGAAATACAACCGAAAGATTGGTTGCTGTTCTTTTGCTGATACATGACAAGGCTCTATGAAATAACCCCCCAATGAAATAACCCCCAAATCGAAAATGAAATAAGACCGCAAAAAATTGTACAGAAAACAACAACAACTAAATTTGAGGGTTTGTTTCAGTTTTTGGGGAGTTATTTCATTTTTATTTTGGGGGGTTATTTCATAATGAAATAAGTCCCCAATTTTGTGCAATGAAATAAATCCCCAATTTTCGATTTGGGGACTTATTTCATTTTTAAAAAAATATCTTTTAAAATTAAAAGTTAGAGTTCAATGCAGAAAAACTACTGTACTCGTCACATGTGCAATTACTGTAAAGAATATTTGCTGCACTGAAAGAAAATGTATAGTTACAAAATATTAAAATTAACCCGAAGAATATTTTAAAATATTAATAATAATTTCAATTAATAATAATAATAATTAATAATTCTGAGCAAAGATCCTTTTACGTGTATGATGTGATATACTGAAACTGCGAGCGAATTTATAGACCATTAGAAATTCTGATAGCATTGACTACTTTTTAAAGTAAATATGTACCAGCAAATCAGTTTGTTAAAAGACTTCAAGGGGTAAAAATCAAAAAGAAAAAAGAATTACGAAATTATTGCCGGCAAGAGACGTAACTGTGAATTGCTTTATGTTATAGAGCAAAGACTGATTTATCAAAAAAAAAAAAAAAACAAAAGGATATGTTCGATTGAGCGAAAATTGGTATCAATGTAAAAAATTCGCGCGAATTTTTTAATTTTATACCAATTTTCGCTCAGTCAAACATATCCTTTCTGTCGCCATCCTTTTTACTACCTTTTCACTACCACAAACATTTCCGTTAAAGACCAAACAAACATACATCTTCGGTTTCTCATGAAAGAATAGCTTCGCATTAACTGTTGTAGTGAACAGGCGACCAATAGAATACATATGGTTGATTGATAAAAAATTAGTATAAAAAAAAAATTCGCGCGAATTTTGTAATTTTATACTAATTTTTTATCAATCAACCATATGTATTCCCTTGGTCGCCTTTCCACAGTTATTCCACCATTTTTAAAAATGTTCTTTTATTTGCAATAATGTTCTTCTGCTTAAGGTTTCATATGATCCCTGACATCCTCAAAGAAGAATCATCTAGTGATGATGAATCTAAAGAAGAAATCTACAACACATCTTCTAATGAAAATGAATGTGTTGTCTATAGAGAACATGCACCAAAAGTTGATCTTTTGCCATGCAGACATTTTAAGATTTGCGAAAATAAATAGAAAAATTGGGGAGTTATTTCACTCTAAAAATTGGGTCTTATTTCATTATGAAATAAATCCCCAAAAATGGGGATTTATTTCATTTTAAATTTGGGGTCTAATTTCATTAGGTGGGGATTTATTTCATTTTTTAAATTCGGGACTTATATCATAATGAAATAAATCCCCAAATTTGGGGACTTATTTCATTTTCGATTTGGGGGGTTATTTCATTGGGGGGTTACTTCATAGAGCCACATGACAAACAAAAAAAATTACTCGACATAAAAAAATCTTCAACATTTTGTTAAAGAATGGTATAGGTAATCAAAAACTCTCGTGTGGATAATACTCGTAATGTGTGGAATGCAGAATATGTTGTGCAAAATGTTTTATATTAATAAAACATAAAAGCCACAATCGTGAAATTGAAAGCACAGGGTTAAGCGATATTTGCATAAAAGTTTTTTTTGTTGGTATACTAAAATGTGTGTCAAATATTTCCACATCTCATAATAGTGATATGGGATTTTTTATTTTGTTATGAATTGTTATTTTTTGTTCAATAAATAAAATAAAAATTAATGAAAACTGTTTTTAATTAATTGTCGGTAGTATATGACTGACAAATTGTCAGAACAACCGATTTTTTAAAACAGTTGTTTGTGGCAACTACAACAGATAATTTAAGACACCATTTTCGTAGTTGGCGCAACAAAATATGATTGTTTTCAACATGGAAACAGAAGTATACCACAACCAAAATATTGGTTGTCCTGATGGAATCGCATGATAGTAGACAGAACTACAAAATTCGGTTAGCAAATAATTCGGTTGAGGCAACCAAACTGTATTCTGTGTGTACAGCATTTTTGGTATAAAACTACTTAACTTTTTAGATCACAGTTTAGGTACCCTTAATGAGGAAAGCTGTGTGTCTTCAGTTAGACCCAGGCGAACATATATGCAATATATTCAGACCTAGCTACATATTGAATTTCGGAACGAAATTACAAGACCAAAATGTAAATTCGATTCAAGGGAGAAAATACCAGAGTTTCTGAACTTCTGCTTGATATTCTTTTGTTAGTTCGATTTTCTCAGATAGATCCGCAATATACTCGAGAAGCAGTAAAAAGGATTTTGGCCTTAAAATATAAAATTCTCTGCATTCTCTGGAGCTGTGTGGACGCACAGTGTCGTGATTTCTCTGTACGGTTGGCCAAAAATGGAAGGAGTAGATGTAGATCATCAACATTTTGCATAAGGAGTTTTTATAAGCAAAGTAAGGTAAAAACAAATTTTGGACCAAATCCGTCAAAGGATACGCCCACCTCCCACATATCCTGAAATGCAAAAATACAATATTTTCTAAAACTGCCCCGGAATTCAACCAAATTTTGTTCAATATACTTCTAATTTGTTTTACATTAAATCATGTGATCGATGAAATTGCAGCAAGGATTAAAATATCCTTTTTGAGTATTTGCTGGTAAAATATGCAAATAGTGCAAAAATTAATTCAAATGTAATATGCGGTATATTTTATTGTCAGAAATATAATTTCTCTAGATTTTAATTCAATTCGAACTGAAAATATTTTCAAAATTTTGATTCTTAAAATATTTTGTTTAGATATATAATTAAAGTATCTCGAAAAAAGTAACAAATTAAAATATTTATTGTAGGCAAATTCGCAAATATTCGCAGCTGGAATTTATTTACTTTAAAACTACTACATTATAACTAATAATCATAAAATATCGTTGGTGAACTGTCGTCATAAATTGCGTTTGACACCTTCCTTTAACACTAAGATGTCGACCACAAAGGAATGGGTTGGAAGAATATATGGAAATATAAAGTATCTCCACTTCTATAAAAATGGTTCAATGCTTGATTGGATTCGGATTACAGATTAAAGAACTTAGCCAGATACCTGCAGCGTCTATCAAGCCGAAAAAAATGCCAATAAGGGAAGTCGACAAGTGGCTGAGCCGCAACTTAGTGACCAACACTCGGATAGCCAGGCTGTTTTTAAATCTGTAGAGTCTACATCCCTAAATTCACAAACAGCTCTAGACTGTCGCAGATCTCATAACGAGATGACTGAGCAGTTTAACATATAGATACCTCTATTCTAAAACATGCTAATTCGACATAGCATGTTTTTAGGGATATTGCATTTTTAACTTCTAAATATTCCAAATTATATACAGTAAAAATTTGGTGTTTATCCATCAACCCAATCAAAAGTTATCTACAAAACAGTACAGGTCATTCGATTTCCATTACATAGAAATTCCACACAAATTTAAAAAAAGTCATCAAACTTTGATCGCCTCTCCTGAAAAACTGCCTTTTTGCACTTAGCATAGTTTAGAATGGAGGTATCGATATATGTAGATCATATTGGTCCTGGGCATAGGGATATCCCTGGGAACCGCAAAACCCATGAACTTGCTAGGAGAGGGACGACATTACAAATTCTCCAAGAATTGGTGAACCACTGTCTACATGCAAGCTCTGTATTAGGCTAAAGGGCAGTCCAACAAGAGATGGACGGAATTTGACATTTGTAAAGCTGCTAGACAAATATGGCCAAGATACGACATAAGAAGGAAAAAATAGAGAGGAAAAGACTGACTACGTTAGAGTAAATTCTGATGGGACTTTGCCTGATCGGCGAACATGGCAGGGGGTTGGGTATTCAGTGGTCTGTAGTTACTCTGTAGAAGCTGTGGTGGGGAGGAGGATGTTGGGCGACGAGGGGAAACTGGGCCCGTGGTAGCACTTGCCGCCCTGCAATCATACCAATAGTTTATTGATACTTAATAGGGCTTATGCCAAAATATGTTCACTTGCTTCAATCTGCATTGGTTAGACAGGTCATCACCTACAAATGTTATACCTCGTAGACTGTGACAGATTAAATTTGAAACTCATGCTGAGTCATTGGGTTATATAAATAAAGTGATGGTACTAGGTTACCAGATGGGGAGATGAATTCGACTGTCGGGAGTATAGCCAATTGGTCTATACGAGTATACATATTGTAACACTTGCGCTGAATCGACAGGTGACAGGTGACATACTCCAAGATTTTACTGAAGCAGACTGTGTAAATAACCACGACCTAGTAGAGAGGAAGGTTGTTTTGTCATAATGTCTAGTTACATAATGTCCATGGATGTTGTGACACCGCAAAAAGTGTCATAAGGTCCATGGACTTTGAGACATTTTCAAGGGTGTCATACATATGTACATGGATATAGAGGACATGGAATAGTGCATTTAGTCTTTAAGTGTTCTTTGAAGACAACTTTATAGTTATCGAAATCTCCAAAGCCGTCTTAGCGGACCAAATTGCTCTGGGTGGCTGCTTTTATAGATTTGGGCTATGGCCTTCGGCCGGTGTTAAAGATATTCTCCTCTGTGGTATGTCCAAAAGCGGATACGCGGACCAAAGTAACATAAAGTCCATGGACATTATGAAAGTTTTGAAAGTGTCTAAATGGCCATGGACCTTAGGTCACTATTTTTTGGACCATAATGTCCATGGTCGTTGTGATGCCACCAGAGAAATACATTTACATTACGAGTAGAATTCCTACCTTGAGAGAATATCAGACAAGGGAAGATCAGGATTCCCGATACAAATAAATTTGGCTGCAAGATGGAAGAAGGTTTCTTTAGCAATAAACCTGGAGGCTATTTTCGCCTACGCAAAAATAAAGCATATTTGAAGAGAAAATCTTGCGATTGCCAAGGTAGCCGAAGTTAATTTGCTGGGGAAAATATACATGACATATGTCAGATTTTTTGCTTGATTTCCAGGCTACTTTAAAGGCTCTACTTGGTATGAACATCAGATCAAATGGGGCTGGAATCGGTTGCATAGAACTCAAGGTTTCCGAGGAACCGCATAATGCTTAAGTCATGTCCTAGCGGGTTTCTACTAGCTATATGGCTAATCAAATACGGAATCAAGAAGAAATATATACAACTTTCGTATCACCGCCGGACTCATCTGTGATACACATTTTATGCTGAGAATACTGAACTTTTTTGTGTATCACAGTGCACTTTCATGGAAAATAAAATAACAAGAAGTGGTTCACCTAATATGGAAATGATCATGATTTTTTAGTCGAATTAGTAAAAGTTATATATAGTATTTAATACCATAAATAATACAAAAGTTTTGAATCGTGTTTTTTCTTCTCATACATGTTCCTGTTGTTCCCCTCTTCGTTTTTGTATATATTAATTTTTGTAATTTTACTAAAGTTAGCTTTTTGAGTTGTTTTTTAAATAATTTTTTTTGTCTAAACAACAATGTTGTTTATCCGCTTTTATGTGCGCTTTTTCTCCCTCTTTCTCTCTCCTAAAGCTATTGTAAGTGTGCAATTGCGAGTGTGTGTGGATTTAATTAAAAGGAATTAGTGTTTATGATAGCAGGATATATCTCTTCTGTGTGTGTATGTGTGTAAGTGTGTTTTGTTTATATGACTGCATGAATGTGAAGTACATTTTTCATATTAATATCTTTGTACACAAAGGGTTTTGCTTTGGGTTATGGGTGTATGGATGGATCTTCTTTCATATAACGTCTATCATGAACAGCTGTACTTTGGAGGCACTTATTCGGCGTCATTTTCCTCCCACACATGCACACACTCGCAGAGGAATTATGAATTAATGAGTGGGTGTATAAAGCAATTCATATGGCCCATATGCAGAGATTTTGATTATATTAATATTCGCTAGTAGGTTGTCTAAGGGAAAAAGGAAACTATACATTTGCTTGACACTATCAAGCGGAAAATATGTTGATAAGAATGTCCAAAGTCTTAATACTTAACTGACATGAACTAGGTCGACGATAGTAGAGGATTTTCTATTCATCCAATAGATGCCGAAATGTGGATTTCTGGAAAATGCATAAAAAAAATTCTATTATGAAACAAATCTCCTTCAGCTCCTACAACAAAGATCTATCGAAATATAGGTCGTTATGGACATTAGACCCATTATACCAGCTTCAAAGCTGAGTACTTCTTCTTCTCAATAGATTCGTCTTCGGAGGTCTTCTTATATAATAGATTCGTCTTCGGAGGTCTTCTTCTATACTAGAGCCGACCTCTGAGGTCTTTCTCTATACTAGGGTCGATCTCTGAGGTCTTTCTCTATACTAGGGTCGATCTCTGTGGTTTTCCTCTATACTAGAGTCGACCTCTGAGGTTTTCCTCTATCCCAGAGTCGACCTCTGAGGTCTTACTCTATACTAGGGTCGACCTCTGTGGTCTTACTCTATACTAGAGTCGACCTCTGAGGTCTTCCTCTATACTAGAGTCGACCTGTGAGGTTTTAGTCTTTTGAAGTACTCTCCTATAGTAAAGTCGACTCCTGAGGTCTTTCTCTATACTATAGTCGACCTCTGAGGTCTCCCTCTATAATAGATTCGACCTCTGAGGTCTTCCTCTATAATAGATTCGACCTCTGAGGTCTTCCTCTATACTAGAGTCGACCTTTGAGGTCTTCCTCTATACAAGAGTCGGCATATGAGGTCTTCCTCTCAACTGGAGTCGACCTTCCTCTACATATACTAGAGAGAGTCAACCTCTGAGGTCTTCCTTTATGTCAAAGTCGACCTCTGAGGTCTTCCCTTTATATCAGAGTTTATATCTGATGTCCTCCTTTACTCTCTCTGACCTCTGAGGTCACCCTCTACTATAAAGTCGACCGCTTATGGCTTCGCTATATTAGAGTCGACCTTTGATGTCTGTTATAGAAACTGACACCTTAGATTTATAAATAAATTTAAGAACTTTGTAAAATTACCTCATTATATATCAATAAGCATAACAGAAAAAATAATTTAATCACTCTACTCTTAAAACGCCGCCCTTCCACAACAGTTGTCACAGTTGTCCTCGGTGCACAGCCTTTTGGCGCCTGCCGGCCATCCATCCAGGCATTCACGATGTAATGATGAAAACCATTTGGTGTAAAAGTTAATTTTCTGTCTTTAACAAATAATGCCAAAGGGTTGAACGCCGGTTGTTTCATTGTATCATTGTATTTTATGCTCGACATGTTTGATGAAATTCAACAACAACAAAATAACACAGAGCAACAACACGCCTTAACATGATAAAAAAAGGATAAGAGGAAGGACTCGCTGAGCATACATTTGTTCACATTTATATACGTATGTGATATGTGCATATGCGAAGGGCATTTATATATCTGTACGAGAAAAAAAAGTTAAATAATTATATACATTTTACACAGAATACCGACAACAACAAGCACAGCAACAACAACGAAGTGGAAAATGAGACTAAAGCAAAATGAGGGAGAAAATCAACAACAGCAAAAGCAACAAACTGGGAAAATAACATATGATTTCATGTATGCCACGAGGCAACAACTTCACTGGCAAACAACAGTTCATTTGTTCCCATACAGGCTGTGCCAGGCGGAGTGAGGAGTCTGTGGGGAAAGAAGGAGGAAGTGCATATGGAAGGACTCGTGTGAGTTTTGTGGCAACATTGTATGCAACTACTTAACTCAACCAGAAAACAGTACACATAACTGGCGAATTGGGGAAGGAGGGCGAAATAAGTATATAAATTAGGGTGTCCCAAAGGAACTGAAAATTACTATACATAAGTATACAAACATTATGGAGGAGAACTGTGTTTATCACAAAAAAGTTTCTCTAAACTTAAGTATATTTGAGAGTTCAATAGTTCTAAAGTAATTTTTAAATTAGAATTAGGATAGCTCAATCTTTGTCAGACTACTGCCAAATGAAAAGTTATTTAAATTAATGAATATAAAGTCATTGAGATGGTTGCTGCAGATGTTAGGGAGCATGATTATATCCGACACCTCACTCGGAGCTACGGGGTATTATAAATTTGTGAATTTGTTTGTAACGCCTAAAAAGGGAAGAGATAGCCCCATAGTTAATTATATCGATCGGCATAGAATCTCATTTGGAGTCGATTGATCAAAGCAGAAAGAAATGTCAGGTACACCACTAATCTGTATCGATGCATGTTGTCATCAGGGGAGAGTAAAGCACAAGGATTTCGATGATACCAGGTCGGTAGACCTGAATAAGTCTGCTCTAAGCGGAGTGATTGAGGTCTGGCCCTTCGCCAATTACGTCGAGCAACCCGACTTCCCTAGTCGACCACAGCTCTCACCTGGGTTACAAAAGAACCACCCGACATCGCTTATATTCTCTAGATGCAATGCTGATCTACCCATCCATACTTGGAGGATTGGTGAGGCAGATAATCAAAAGCGGCAGATCTGCTAAATCCCTTTCTTAAAGTAGACAAATGGAACCCTGCATTATGGTCTCGGGACAATAGCGCTGAACTTAGACAAGCACGATGTAGCACCCACAACAGAAGGTGAGCTATCAACCTTGTGTACCACCAAACCGTCTGTAAGTCCAGAGCCAATAAATTCAGGCTCTAACAAAAATGCGGTACCATCTATTTCAGACGACGAATGCATGTCTTCGGACACTGAGGGAATGAGGGGAGTTTCCGGACTTCGACGCTTCTGATGGGGACAAACATGCTCCTTGATGATACGGACGAAGTATTCAATACCACCCTTTGAAGGTTAATCTGTCGGCTATCAATGATGGTAGAAATTCTACAGACTAACCTCAATCAAAGACTAGGGCAGAACAATTGTAATGCCTAAGTGTTGAAGACAATAATGTTGCTAACATAACGGATATACTAGTGATGGAATTCGAAGATAGTTGTCCGCTTCGAGAAAATAAATCAGTCCAAGAAAAGCCCTGGTTGACTCGGGAGGTTGGCGATATTGGTGAACAGGTCTGCAGACTTTACAATAAGGCACGCCGTAAAAATTCTGCAATATACTGAGACGACTATTATAGGAGACTCAAAGTTTACAACAAAATCACAAGAACAGTTAAACGAAATTCCTGGAAGCTATTCTGCGAACAGGTCGATGGAGTTAACGATGGTTCCAAAATAAAAAAAGCTCCATTCAAAAAAACGATATGAGCAGAAGAGCAGAATCAACTGACGTAGTTACAAGGCTTTTGATGAGCACTCACTTTTCGCAAGCTACGACGGGACCGACAGATATGCCGGAATATAGGGAAAAATATGCACAACAAAGTTGTTACAGACCTTATGGCCAAAGAAGCTGTAAAAAGTTGCTCGCCATTTCGATAACTCTATTCTAAACTATGCTAAGTGCAAAAAGGTAGTTTTTCAGGAGAGGCGATCAATGTTTGATACATTTTTTAAATTTGTGTTGAATTCCTTTATGATGGAAATCGAATGACCTGTACTATTTTGTGAATAATTTTTGATTGGGTTGACGGATAAACACCAAAGTTTGACTGAATATAATTTCGAATATTTAGAAATTAAAAATGCAATCTCCCCTGGACGTGATGGAATATTTACGGCACTACTGGACTTGATGGAATCTTTACGGCACTACTACAGATGAAGGCGAACCACATATCAATTCATCTAGCAAAATAGAAACTATTAAGACCATAGGTATCCTTACAGGACACACGGGATTACAAGCACATATACGAGTGCATAAGATAGGAGTAGAAGATGACAGAATTTGTAGGTCATGTGAGGAGGATGACCAAACGTTGGAGCAATTCCTTTGCCAATGCCCAATATATCCCGTTTCTTAGAGAATGACTCTTTACCAGACTTGACCCAATTGAGGGGTGTAGACTGGAAAACACTTAAGGACTATGTCACTAGTACAGAATTCATAAAATAATCTCTCAAGGCTAATCCATAAAGTTATTAGAGCACACAACAGGCCGAATGCTGGCTTATGTTTATGCCCTAGGTTATGAGGCGGAGCAAATGTGCTTCTTCTTTTCAACCTAACCTAACCGCAATCACGCAAAAGCATCCTCATGATCTGGCCGGTACCGATATTAGTTTTATTGTTAATTTTATGTATCAAACAGGTTGGTTCAAATGATGTGCAACTACGCCTGTGGTGGCACTAGGAACCTTAATTGGTTCATGTGAGCTAGTAGCTCTGTCTGTCACTCTAATCTGACCTAACTCAAAGTCTAGCATGTAATTTTAGCCCTCTAACTATCGTCATCTCCCTTTATGTGAACCTTAACAACATATGTTCCCAGTACAACCTATTAAAGTTACATATATCGGAATAAGTATTCACATGTATAAGTATTCGTATGCACATTACTTCATTTGTAAATATGTACCTATAATCGTCCTTTAACATTAACTCTTATGGATGCCATCATTATCTGGCAACCTCATCATCATTTGCCCCGGCGAACATCACGATAGGGAAATTGTAATATTATTTTTTTTTTCGTTGGTTGTGAGCTGTGAGCATTTCTGATTTAATTTACAAGTTTTCAGTTTTAATTAAAAGCAGATAAAATTAAATATATGTACATAAACTCACTCTCTATATATATACAGATATATAGGCATATGAAAGACAATCTTTCGCTAGCCATCCCGACATGGCTTTCGGAAAAAAAGAGAGAGAAAAAAAAGAAAGAAAATCATGAAATAATAACAGAAATTAAAGCATTTTTATTGTATTGTAGTTAAAAATTAACCTTTTTTGGGGCAAAACCACTTAAACTGCGAATGGCTGGTTGGTGGTGTGTATACATATGCCTGTGTGTGTGTGTTAAATACAAACACTCACTCATGTGTACTATGTGTGCATCCTCTTAAACACACTCACACTTGAGTGACCATGATGCTGGCACCTCATCATCAGCACATAAATGTTAATGATTCCCTATGAATTATGCATGTGTCCACGCGGCTAGGATATGACTGACTGACTGGCTGACTGTGTCCGTGTGACTTTGTCTCTGTGTTGAATGCCCCGAAATCCTTATGGCATTGAAGAATTGCTTGTCGACTCTCAGAGAATATCTCCCTCTCTTTCTGTCACTTTCCTCCCCTCTTATCACAGCATTAAATCCTTTTGGTTCTGTTGCAGTGTTGCTGTACTATAAAAATAATTACTATAATAAGTTGCGTTGTGGTCAATTGTTCAATTGTTGCAAGAAAATTGTTCATTGCCCACAAACGTAAAGTTCAATAAAAATCGCAAATACTTTAGAGTATAATTAAAGTAATTGGTACTCGGTTGTCCTGGCGTTCTGCTCAACTGATTCATTTGGTCAAATATGTATATAAGTATGTATGTACATTCTGTAAGTACATATGTATAACATACATATATACGAATATGTATGCCAAAGGGGATGACGTTGTGAAATCCCAAATGATAAAGTAGTATTTAAAATTGATTTAAACACCAGGCGATGCTCATTAAATTCTGTTGTGTTCCTGTGTATGGGATTCAGTGAAAAGGATTGAGTTGTGAAAAACACAAACAAAAATTATTAACAACAAACAATAAGAAAATATGACTTATTTTCCTGGTAAAATCAAAGATGACTTTTAAGATTAAATTTTGCAAAGATTCATCTTTCATATTCATAGTTTGGAACAACAATTTTTAGTGGTTGAAATTTCTTAACTCAACCTGGTATTTGTGTAGTATCTGGGAGTATGTTGTAAGTTTGACCTGAGTTGCCTGAAACTTTCAGGGTTATGATAAGAAAAACTCGCAGGTATATTTTGTGACATACAGATGATCTAAAAGCATTGAAATCAAAACAGCCGTACCTACTATTTTCATAAACTTAAGTAAAGCTCTCATGTGTGAAAGTCACTTTTTTCCTAAGACGAATTATTAACCGGTTTCTGGACGTATGAGAACACATATAACCCGGCTAACAGACCATGAGGATGGTCGGGCAGAAGATAGACACTATAAGTACAGATTTACCTAAGGTCAGACAAAAAAGGAAGATCCAAGTGATATTTAAAGGGGAGAAAAAAAAACACACTGCAAGATAAAATCCGTCATTAAAGGATTAAATTCGGGAGGAGCAAACAATGTGATAACCTACACCACCCTATCAGAGCAGAATTAGAAGAAATATTGTCAAGTTTTATCAATGTTCTAATGGTAATGCTTGGTTAAAAAATTTTGTATTTTGCAGCGCTTAGATTCAAAATCGGGATATAAATACATATACGGGATATATATAGCCCCCATATCCAAATCTGCACCGATGTTCTTGAAATTAGACAACGTTCGTTTTGGTTCACTAAACATATGTCAGTTAAATTTTTTAAAGATCTGTTGAGCAATGCGGATTACATAGCGCTAAGATTAAAAATTGGGATATATGTAGATATATATTGCGTCTTTATCTAAATCTGAACCGATTTTAATTCCTTCTTGATAGAATACATTTTTATCTACCAAATTTTATGTTGATCTAAATGGAGAAATGTGAATTCTCTGGGGGTGAGCCTGTAAAACGGGACACAAGTATGTATATAAAGGGTGATCCATTTCGAGGTTCCCTACTTTTTTAAAGAAAAAACACAGATAATTCAAATTGAATGGGGAATGTTTATTATCATTTGAAAGAACATTCTTTGGCATTTGGATTATGTCTATCAAATGTTGGCCGCGGCTACGTCTCAGATGGTCCATCCGTTGAGTCCAATTGACACGGGTGATGTTTTGCTCCAAGGCCTGAATCTTGGTGGCCAATCAACCGTCCCAAAACTTGAAATTATCTGCTCACCGAAGTATTCTCTCAATAAATCCATTGATTGATGTGATGTGTGGGAAGTGGCGCCGTCTTGTTGAAACCAAATGTCGCCGAGATCACGAGCTTCAATTTCAGGCATCAAATAGTCGGTTATCATGGCGCGATAACGGTCGCCATTGACGGTTACGTTCTTACCGGCATCATTTTTGAAGATATATGGACCGATGATTCCGGTACGTCGGATCGGGAATCGGTCAAGAGAAAAAAGATAGCTCTTAACGAGAGCTAAAATATTGCTCATGGGTGTCAAGGTGGTGGGTCGACTGGAAGTGTTTTTTTGGATTTAAAAAAAAATTATTTTGATAATAAAACTGAATAATTTGTAAACGTTGTTCAGGAATAAGTCTTTCCATGATGAAATGCCAAACAATACTTAACAAAAATAACATGACAGCATGACACGACTCTCACGTGATCTGTCAAAAAGGGGTATTGAAAAAACTATCTCTACTTAGATCATAGTTTACATCCATTCTATGAAAAATTATCAGTATGGATCAACAACACGGAAGTTTTACCCGAGTGCGAATTAATCATTCTCTAAATAATAAACCAATATATCTAATAAGAAGTATATATTTTAAAGTAAGAGAAGCGTATTGTCTTCTTCAAGGAATTCGCCATAACCTGGAATAGTTCGTAGATTTTGAGTTAATATAAATATTAGTGTGATTAACTGTAAAATTTGGAAATTTTGAAATGTGACACTCTTCCACAACTTGAACGATATATTTAGTCTAAAAAGGATCATTCCGTTATATTTCCTTGACACCACTAAAATCTATTGAATTTGATGTAATTTGACAGTTTTTAATCGATTTTACAAATCCCTAATCCAAAGCACTTCTTACTCTTATGTCTCTTACAAACAAACTAAACTGAACATAAACAAACTCATTCTAGACAAGTGTGCCAACATAAAAAACGGTAATCGAATGCAGGTAGCCCTAGAAATCCGAACTTTTAGTTTTAGTTATATGGTCAATAGTTTCTGAGACAATAAGCTCTTATTAATTGCAACGCCCACTAATCCGGCCAATAATTATACCCTACACCACACTGTGGTGTATTATGACTTTGTGCATTTGTTTGTTACACCCAAAAGGAGAAGAGATAGAGTCATTATTTATTATACCGATCGACTGTAATCACTTTCTGAATCGATTTAGCTATGTCCGTCTGCCTGTCCGTCTGTCTGTAGATGTATTCTTGTAACACTATGCAACAAATTTTGCGTCATCAAATCGTTCCCGAACAAAACCGATTGGGCATGATAGTACACCACTAGGATATCAAAACCCACAAAGAGTTTTGCAAAGTTAGCTCGAATTTTTTGGTTAAAATCGGTTCAGATTTACATATAGCTCCCATATATATGTACCTCCGATTTGGCATATATGCACTGTAAAAGCAACATTTTTGAACCGATTTGTACAAAAATTAACAGAGACTAGTCTCGTGATACACTTGGAGACAATACAAAATTTGGGGGAAATCGGTTCAGATGTAGATATAGCCCCCATATATATGTTAGCCCCGATTTGACATCTGAGCGCTGTAGAAACTGTATTTTATATCCGATCAGTACGAAATTTCGACAGAAAGAGGTTTCTATTTTACATGAATGAGTATTCAGGGAAAATCGATCCAGATTTATATATACCCTCCTGATTTGGTTACAAAGCGCTATAGACGTTGTACTTTATTTCCGATCATTACAAAATTCTCCAGAAAGATGTTTCTCAATTTAGGAATTATCGATTATCGGTTCAGAATTAGATATATCCACATATATATGTTCTTACCCATTTACCAATTATTCCAAATTATTATCGCAATGACCCTTATCCCATTCTTAGGGAGGTGTAGGGTATTATATAGTCGGCCTCGCCCAACTTTCTGCCTTTCCTTACTGGTTTTTTTTTTTAAAGTTATTCGTATTCGGGGGGTAACGTAAATTCGTGCAAAACAAGCACATTTTTATGATTTTGTTGTGACGAAACTGTTAAATTTTTTTAATTAAAACCAATAGTTCATTAAAGTATAACTTTCAAAGTTTATTGTGTAAAATTTTCATAAAAAAATATGGCAACGACAGCATTTATGCGGAAGCGTCTCGAAAAAAAGTTGACTTGCGGCCCCCCTCATAACTCGATACCGGATCATCAGAAATTAAAAAAATAAACTTATTATTCAGTCAGAATTTATTTTGGTTTGAGACCATATGTTTCAGTTACTTTCTGTATATTGCAAAAAAGTAATAGAAACAAATACAAAAATTGGTAGATGGTTTTAATTGCTTGACTGCAGTTTCGATAGACACCACTCTATCATCTTCAGAATTCAGTAGCAATAGTGTATGTCTTTAACTTAAATCAGCTGAAATACTTATGGAAGCAGTAAATTGCATTTAACAAGAACTACTAACCAAACACGTATTTTGCCGAACTAAGTCAACATACTAAATTTAAATTTATTTAGTAAGATAATCGTTATAGCCAGGTAACGCTGTCGAGTTTTTTTCGAAATTTAAATTTTTAATTTGAAGTGAAATATGCGATTTTTTCGAGAAAAAATCGGCTAATTGGTTATTGTTAAATAAAAAAATTAACAAATTTACAGAAAAACTCGACAGCGTTACCTCGCAAATTATGTAAAGAAATAGTGTTAAAAATGTCAAAAGGATCGGTTCAGTAGTTTTTGAGTTATGAGGGGCACCGTCTTTGTAAACATGGGTTGTGGGAAAAACGATTTAAAGTTTTTCTGATGTACTCTTACTGAGTCGCGGTTGCTTTGATTGCTCTCACTCTTTGTCAGTTTTGCTCCGATTCCCCTCAAATTTTCACGCACGCTGAAAAAAAACGCTTCTGTAGTATTTTGTCCCAAACATATTCGGCTTGAAACATATATATGTTTAGGGTACACTCTAAACATATAATATTTGGTACATACAAAAATTATATATTTGTGAAGATGTTGTTCTAAACAAATCTTTGTTTACATCCCAAGATGTTTTTATTTAGGACTATTATTTTCGAAACTAATTAATATTTATTTGCATTTAAATATTCAGAAAATACCTAAATTGTGTAAAATTGTTCAGCAGTTCAAATTATTTTTTTAGAAATTTTTAATATTCATAAAAATAATAAATAAAAATAATTTAAAAACTATAATCTTGGATCAAAATAAATTACTTGGAGGATTGACAACTAATGATAGCTTGGAATACTCGGAAATTTGAAGTGATTGATTTAAAACAGGGAGGTACACTGGAAGGTACAATTCGAAACCAAGGACAAATTAAAACTGAAAAGTTAGTAAAAGTTTTTTAATATTATTTTATATAGCATATATTTGGAAAAATTTCTAAAAAATAATGTTATTTGTATAGAAACACATATTTTATTTGAGAAAATTAGTTTGCAAATATATTTCGTTGTAATAAAATAATATTCAAACATATCAAAATCAAACATATCAAAAGAGGCGATTTTGGCACGTGCAGAATATTCTTGAAAGGTTCTCTATTCAGAAAAAAATTAAAAAAATGCAGAAAAAAATTAAAAAAATGCAAAAAAAAATTATAAACGTTATCCCTCTATACTTAGGTCTTGCTGTATACTCGTACTAGAGTCGACTTCTGGTGTCTTCCTCCATATTATCGTCGACCTCTGGAGTCTTCCTCTATACCAGAGTCGACCTTTAAAGTCTTCCTCTATACTAGAATCAACCTCTGAGGTCTTCCTCTATAGTACTAGAGTCGACCTTTAGAGTCTTCCTCTATACTAAAGTCAACCTCTGAGGTCTTCCTCTTTACTAGAGTCAACCTCTGAGGTCTTGCTCTATAGTATTACAGTCGACCTTCGAAGTCTTCCTATATACAGGAGTCTAACTCTGAGGTTCCTATTACTGAATCTTAAAATATTTATCTCCTCACCTTAGAGAGAAGGGTATATACATATCATTTACTACGAACCAAAAGCGTAACACATCGAAGGACTGACCTAAGACCCTAAGTATGTTCAGCGGATATCGGTTTTGGGTAATTTGAAGTCGAATGTGCAATGTCCGTCCGTCCGTCTGTCTGTCTTCTGGCTGGTGCGCACGATAACTCTCGAAAGGATTAACCGATTGACTTAAAATTTGGTATGTGCTAATATTTTCTTCCATCTCCGGCTAAGTTCGAAGATGGGCCATATTGGTCCACTCCTTCTAGTACCTCCCCCACAAAGGGTTAACATTTAGTGAAATATTGATTATTTAATAACTTCTATACTACTTATTTGAATCCTCTGAAATTCTACACATAGTATTAACTTATTAGTCACTATTAACTCGAGAAAAATGGGCTAAGTTGCCGCGCCCCTTTTGGTACCTCTAACACAAATGGAAAATTTTGAACCAAAAGTTAATAGCTTATAACTTTATTACCAGTGCATACAAAGACTTGACATTTTGTACAGTGTAATGGTTTAATAGTACCTACAATGCAGTGGAAAATGGGCATTATTGCCACGCTCCTTTTGGGAGCTCCCACACAAATGGACCATTTTGTACCAAAAGTTACCAGCTTATTACTTTAATACCAGTGCATACAAATACTTGAAATGTTGTACAGTGTAATGCTTTTATAGTACGTAGAGTCCAGAGAAAAATGGGCGTTATTGGCCCGCCCGTTTTGGTACCTCCCACACAAATGGACAATATTGAACCAAAATTAACAGCTTATAACTTTAATACCAGGGCATATAAATACTTGAAATGCTTTTATAGTATCTAGAGTCCAGATCGTTATTGGGACGCCCCTTTTGGTACCTCTCACACAAATGGACCATTTTGTAACAAAGGTAAACAGCTTTTAACTTCAATACCAGTAAAAACTTTAAAGTTATTAAATGCAATTAAAATTGATAATAATTTAAATAAAGCAAAAAAAAATTAATTTACTAAAATTTTTCGAGATTCAAGGTGAGGGGATTCATTAGTCGGTTTACCCGACTGAAGATTGAATTTTATCTTAAAGATTGAATTTAAATTACGTGTGAAAATTGTGTCTCATATCCATGTGAAATTATGCCTCACACTTAATCGAGTGGATCGGCTTGTTATGTGTTTTGTTTTATTTTATAAATCCTGAAGATTATAGAAATTTGGAACTTGGCATGGATTTCCTCGATGTTTCCTAGTCAAATCATATAAGAAATATCAGGCTATAAAACACTTAATTTCGGTAGAAAGTTGAGCATTTTATTAGGAAAAGTTCCAGCGTATCAATGTCTTCCCCGCACATCCTACATTCGCGTTTATCACCTTGTCGCATAAGGTGTACATGTTCCTTTATACTTAAGCATCCAGCTAGAACGTTCATCTTCTTGCTGACTGAATCGATCTTACTTAATTTCAGTTAACTTCAGGACTCCATCTCTTCTGGGTCGTCTAAGAGCATAACAGCAATTTTTTCTCTCCTTTTTCAATATCGCACATTATTTTACCTCCTTTATTGTTGTTTGCTTTAAATTTTTCATTATTTTTAAATTTTACTGCATTCGACACCTAAAAGTTTGCCACATTTTGTGAAAGAATTTAAAGAAATACCTTCTCTACGTTCCTAAATTCCTAAAAATATGCTTCGTTTCAGCTAGAAAACGCTAAAAATGTCGACATTCCTAACTCTCGTCTCCGCCAAACTCATCGAAACAAAGGAAAAAGGTATTATCGTTACAAATAACAATTAAAAAGTTTCTTTGTGTTATGATGAAGGAAAAACTTTGCCCCAGCAGAATGAGCTAGTAAACAGCAGCTCATCATACTGCTAGGAAATCTGATGGTGGGGGGGTCGTCAACTTTTTTTGGTGTCATTGTTTCCCTTCGCTCTAACAAAAAATTCCTTTAAACAACATATGACATCTAGCGTTACGACAAAATACCACACCTTAAAAACATAGTACTCATACCATCAGGTTTATGCATCAGGTATCCTATTCGAATACCTGTTGTTTACAATTTTCCATAACGATTTCCATAAAATATGAAACAATTTCTGGTGCAAGCTCCCACCAAAGCAACCCCTACCCCCACTCAACTGTTTTTGCATAACGGGTGTGCTGTTAGCAAACAAACAATAGTAATTTCCAAACTACTCATAACTGTCACTTGAAACTTACAAAGTTTCACTTGGTTGGATTTTTATTATATTTGAAAATGGGTGAGACCTGCGGGGACATGGTGTGTGGCAAGGGGCCTGGAGCACTCATCAACGTAGTAATGTGAAACTTTTTTATTGTTGCCAAGCTTCATTTCAACAGCAATTATGGCTGAAAAACAATAAATTTTAAATTGTATACTACACTCTCGCTCCACAGTCAGACTGACACACAGACGGGCACTCATTCAGAAACATAGAAGACTAAAGTCCTCGCCACCCTTAAACCCTTTTACTGTGTTGCCGGTCCTTCGTAATTTCAGTTTGGATTTTGTATTTTAATATCATGTCATTTTATATAACACAATACTCGTTTTTTATGACATAATTTGAATGCTACTCTGTCGTAGTCGATGTTATTGCTGTTGCCATTCTTTTGCTGAGTTGCCACTGCTCTCTGTTGGTATTGTTTCGCTTTCCCTCACAACAATTTTACAACAACCGGAAGTGGTTTGCCATTTACGTAAGTGTAGTGGTGTTGGTTTTTGGTGTGTGTGTGTGTATGACACCGGTTTTATAAAAAAAAGAACCCGAGTGATAAATAATAAAAATTTAATTACAGGTGGTGTTGGGGTTGAGTAATGCGATATTAAAATGAAAGACTGACTGACTCTGCACAAATAGGAGGAAACACTTTTTTAATTGATTTGAAAGTGTTTGTAAATTTATTACATTAAATTAAAGCATACATTTAGGATGATTTAGTACAAAACGAAGGCTAATAAGAGTCTTGAGGATTTCCTTTTTAATAACAGAATTGACTTAAATCATAAAATAATGTACGGAGCCCGAAGGACCTTGAAGACTATAAGTCCATTTTCTTATATCTTGGCATTATTGTTGCTATTGAGAAATTTTTTAATCTAAATAACCTGATAGTGTGAAGCTGACGATGTTCAGCCTAATTATATGCAGGTATCTTTAACTAAAGAGAGATAAACTTAAGATACCGGAGAGAAGGAAACTCTTACAGTTAACCTGAAATATAAAAAGTGTAAAGGCAGTCCCTTAGACACCAAAGTAATAATTATCTATAGATTATATGAAAATGTTACAAGCACACCTAGACGCATGCTAATCTCTTTATATGTATTAGCGAGCATATAGGGATTTCCTATAGAAAGGTTCATGGATTTTCCATAGAAAAATTCGTAAGGAGCGCCTCCTACGGAAAGAATCATCGATTCTCAGCAATTCTATAGTAGAATGAGTAAAAGAACAATTAGCAATAATTGCGGAAATCCAACTTAATTATAGCGGATTAATCGTAATCGTGGATAGAGTTCTAAAAGGTATGCTAAACTATTTTTATATATTTGTCAACATATGTGCATTTTCTACAGAAAGGTTCATGGATTCCCCCTAGAACGATTTGTGAAAGGAGTTGTGGTTCTCCTACGGAATGAATCATCGATTCTCTGCAGTTCGAGTAGTAGAAGAATTCGTTGAAAATTTCTAACTGCACAGAAAGTAGAAGAACCATTGGATACAATTGGAGAAATTTAACATAATTAAAGCGGATGAAATTGGGGATTTCCGTTTTTAAAATAACGGATTCGTGGAATTAAACTGGGATCTCCAAACAAACATCATGGATTTTCCAACCAATAGTAGAACGATTCGCTGAAAATATTAATATATTCCCAACAGAGCTACAAGAGGAAGAAAAATTAGATATAATTGGTGAAATCCAACTAAATTATAGGGGATCCAATTCAGGAATTCTGATTCTTGGGTATCCAACAAATATATATTCCCATATTGACGAATTCTGTAAGGAATAATGGATCCCTGTGTAAAAATATCGTATGTTACCAATAGAATGAATAAGTAAAAGGAGTCATTAATGTCCTATACAATATCTTGAATTTAAAAGTAAACAAATAGAGGAAGCTATTCTCGATCTTTCACACAAATAATACTGAGCATATTACGTGAAAGAAAAAGCCTGTTGGGCAACATTAACACAAAATTAATGGTGACTTGCTAATAGAAAAATCTTCGATTCCCAAGAGAATTCAATGGGAGAAATCGTGGATATCTGTTAGATAAAAAAATTAATATAATCGTTAATTTCCTTTAGTAATAATCTTGGATAACAATCAGAAATAATTTGGGCCACTCTCAGAATGTGTAATGGAACACAGCTTAGATCCTCTAAAAAAACAAATCTAGGCTTATGTTGTAGAAGTCCCATTGTTGGAAATTCTATGCTGACCAACTACTAAAGGTATCGTGGATCTCCTTTAGATGGCAATTTCCGACAGCACCACAGATAGTGAAGGAATGGTTGATCTTTTATCGATGACGATTCTCAACAGGACGAATAGCGGAAGATTCATGGTGATTCCCACAAAATAAACATTTGAAGACGTATATCGTGGATTTCCAAACATAACTAACCGCTGGTCTACTCTCTAGGTTGATAACCAACAAAACGTATAATGAATCTTGCAATGAAGAAAATCCCTAACAGAATAAACCGAGCATCTCCACAGGTGAAGGTCTCTAACGGAGTGAACCTTGGATCTCTTCTATATGTGGATTTCGAGCAGAACGAATCTCGGATTTCGTTTAAATGGAAATTCCCAATACAATGAAACTGGAATTTACCCAAATGAAGATTCCCACAAAACTAGTAGTGGATTTGCGTTAAGATTCGCTCAAGATTGAATACTGAATCTCCTATATAGGTTACGATTCTCCACAGAATGTTCCAGTAGAACTGAACGATAAGCTCTGTTTGAATCCTAGCAGAATACAAAATCCTAGATGAAGATTCCTAACAGAACTTATCGTGTATCTCCTCTAAACGGAGATTGCCGACAAAATGAATCGTAGATCACATTTAGTTGAATATTGCATACAAAACAAATTGTGGATCTCCTATAGAAGAATATTCGTAACAGAGCAATCGTGGATATGCTATAAATAATGATTACTAGAAAAATTACTAGAGAAAGAATCGTCGATCTTCTATAGATGCAGATTCCCAACAAAACGATTCGTGGCTCTTCTTTTGATGAAGATTTTTAACAGAACATATCGTATATCTCCTGATTCACAATAGAACAAATCGTTGATCTTCTGTAGATGCAAATTCTCAAGAAAATAATTTGTTGATCTGTTAAGGTGAAGATTTCAAACATAACATCTCGCTTAAGAGATCCTACAGATGGAGAATCCCGTAGCAGATGGCGATTCCCAACAGAATTAATCGTGGATACCCATGGAACCGACAGTGGGAGGAATCGTGGGTCTTCTGTAGATAAATATTCTCAATTGGTCCGGTAGTGGGAGGAATCGTGGATCTATAAAAGGTAAATATTCACAATGGAGGAATCGAGCATCTCCAACGGTAAATATTCACAATTAACAGATAGTGAACCGTGGATCTCATTTAGATAAATATTCACAATTAATAGATAGTTAAAGAAATCGTGGATTTTTTATAGGTATTCCAAATGGACCCATTGGGGAAAGGAACCGTGAATCTCCTTGAGATAAATATTCCCTTTGAAACATATAGTGGATATCCACTATATCCATATGGAACATATAGTGAATGGCATAGTGGAAATATTCCCTATTGAACCGACAGTGAAAGTAATCGTGTATCTTAAATAGGTTATTACTTCCTATGGAACCGATAGTAGAAGTTACTGTGGATCTCCTATAGGTATATATTCCTTATAAAACCGATAGTGAAAGTAATTGTGGCTATCCTATGGGTAAATACTCATTATGGAACTGATATAAAAAGAAATCGTGGATTTCCTAAAGGTAAATAAAGGAATAAAACGTAGATCTCATTTAGGTAAATATTCTCCATGGACCCAGAGCGGGAGGAATCGTGGATTTTCTTTAGGTTAATATTCACCATGGAGGCAATAGTGGAAGTAATCGTGGATCTCCTACTGGTAAATACTTCCTTTGGAAACGATAGTGAAGAAATCGTGGATCTCCTATTGGTAAATACTTCCTTTGGAAACGATAGTGAAGAAATCGTGGATCTCCTATTGGTAAATACTGGATGTCCTATAGGAACCAATTATAAAAGGAATCGTGGATCTTCTTTAGGTAAATATTCGCCTTGGAACTGATGTAATTAATCGTTTATCTCTTTGGGTATATATTCCCTATGAAACAGATAGTGGTAGGAATTATAGATCTCGTTTAGATAAATATTCTCCTTAGAATTGACAGTGGAAGCAATCGTGAAAGCAATTGTAGATATCGTATAGCCAAATATTCTTTATCGAAGCGATAGTGAAAGTAATCCTGGATCTCCTATAGGTAAATCTTCCCCAATAAACCAATTGTGGAAGTGATTGTGGATCTCCTATAGTCCAATATTCTCTATCGAACCGACTGTAGCTGTAATCGTGGATCTCCTATCGGTAAATATTCCTTATGGAGCATTTAGTGAAGGTAATGTCGGATCTCCTGTACACAAAATTTCCTATGGAACAGTTAGTGGATCTGAGGTATGTAAGTGTTCCTGACGAATGATATTTGACGTAATAATCAGTCTATATGGGCATGAAGCAATGTGGAATTGAAGGCAATAGGTTTCCCTATGAAACCGATAATGGATGGTAATATTCCTTATGTAACCGTTGGTAGAAGGAATTTTGGATTTCACGTATGTAAATAATGCCTATGGAACCGATAGTGGATCTCCTAATGGGACTAATACTGAACCTCTTCTTTGTGATTATTTTCTATCAAGCCAATAGTAGATGGAGGTAAATAATTCCTATGGAATCTATATTGGAAGGAATTGTAGGTCTCATAATGACGAGAATTTCTAACTGGACGAAAAGTACAAATATATATATAAATATTGTAAACATTGTCAATGACATGGACATTAGAAGCGAATATCCTTTATAAGGACATTCCCAATAAAATAATTCTAGGGGAATAGATGACGATTCATAACAGAACGAATAGTGGAAGCGATCTACAGGGTTTCCCAACAAGAGGTGTTATTTTGAATCACCCGGTATTTCGGTAGCTCTCACTTTTGAAGCTTTTATTCTTTGACATTTGACAAGCAGAAACTATGCTTCATTCAACTACAAAAATGGTGAAATTCTTGCAGTCACAGTTCGCAAAACTAAAGCATTTTTGGGTCGTCGTGAAGCACCTTGTCGGACCGCAATATAGAAATTGCTGGAAAAATTCGAGCTGTTGGGACAAGTTAGTGATGTGAAGAATAAAACCCGTGCACGTCGCTCAAGAACAACTGGGAATATTGCTGCTGTAGCCCAAAATGTTGAAGAAAACCCAGGTTTGTCCATTCCTCGTCGTTCTTTGGAATTGGGCATTCCACAAACGTCATTACACCGTATCTTGCATAAAGACTTGGGTCTTAAGGCTTATAAAGTTCAGTTAACACAAGAACTCAAGCCGGCCGATCATCAACAACGTCGTTTCTTTGCTGATTGGGTCCCTCAAATGCATGAAAATGATCCGGAATTTCATCGAAAAACCATTTCCACCTCGGTGGCTACGTCAACAAGCAAAATTGTCGCATCTGGGGCTCGGAAAAGACAAGAGTTATTGTTGAGAAGCCTCTCCATCCTCAACATGTGACTGTTTGGTGCGGTTTATGGCGGGGTCATTGGACCGTACTTTTTCGAAAATGAGGTTGGATCAACAGTTACGGTGAATGGATTGAGCTATCGAGAGATGATTAATGATTTTTTATGGTCGGATTTGGATGGTATTGATCTGGACAACGTTTACTTTCAACAAGACGGCGCTACGTGCCACACAAGCAACGAAACCATTGCTCTGTTACGGGAAAAGTTTCCGGACCGTGTTATCTCTCGAAGAGGTGATCACAATTGGCCACCGAGATCTTGTGATTTAACACCTTGGGACTTCTTCCTTTGGGGCCACGTGAAAGATAGGGTCTTCGCCAACAGCCCAGCGTCGATTCAAGACTTCAACGATAGAATTCGTGAGGCTATCGAGGACATAGGCCAGCCACATTGCGATTTGGTTATGGAAAATTTCATGAAAAGGATATGGTCCTGTACGCGTGTTCATGGTGGCCAATTAGCTGATGTTGTCTTTCATTATTAACGGCATACCTTCCTCTTTATTATGAAATAAACATCCGATCATTTATCCCAAAAAATTGCATTTTTCTTTGAATACCTAAATAACACCTCTTGTTGGAAAACCCTTTAGGATCTTATACTGATTAAAGTTCTGGTGCATATTTTGGATTGTCTAAGAAACAAATTGTAAAAGGACTAGGGAATTTTTTGTGAACGCATATTGAAAGAGAATCTATGCAGATACGTGAGAACTACTAAACTCTTTGGATTTCAGAACTAATTCTACTAAAAATCCGTAAACTTTTCGATCACATTCGATCTATTGGAATGTCACATTCTTTCCATTAATCGCCATTCTTTTCCATATTCGCACTTTTCGGAATCCATAATTTCTTCTGTTAATAATAATTGATTGCTTCGCCTTGAATCTACCATTGCTGCCTATCTTCTCTTAGAAATTTACTATTTTTATTGTTAATATACTTTATTGCCCCGTTCTGCTAGTTCTCTTCGTATGTCATGACTCTTTTCATTAATATTCCTTTCCTCCTATCGCTACATGATCTTCCTGGAATCCAAAAATTTATTTTAGGGAATTTATTATTCTGTTGAAGCGGATCCTTGTACTGACAAAAAATCCTTATTTTTTCTTTAAAAAATCGCGGTTTCACTGAGAAAAGAACGGAGAAAGTGATAGTGAAAATCTATAAATAATGTTAACTTCTGTTATATAGACAATAGCTATATCGATGTTCAGAAGGTATATGTACTTGTCTAACGAAAAGTTTGGTAATTTTTGTTGCGACACTTGAAACACATGATTATCTAGATACTATTCTGTAAGTATTGTCATTTATGAGTTTAATTGGCAAAACCTGAGTTTCCATTGATATTTATTCAGCATACTGTACGAGTATATAAAACGTTTCCAGCTCCCGGAATATAACGAAGTTATTTAATTTTTATATAATTATAATTTATTATGTTGCTTGCTTGCTTTTATTCGGTCTGCAAATCTTTGTGATTCTAACTAGGATACTCTCCCGGCTTCAAGACCATTATCAACGGTTCTGCTGCAATTGTATGGGAGATACGGAGATCAAGCGAATGAAAAATCAAAGATTTCTCATTCGCTTGTGTTTAGAAATCAACCATATAGAGCTCCGTATCTCCCATACAATTGCAGCAGAACCGTTGATAACGAGTGTCACGGCTCAGAAATCATGATCCAGTATGTGTGCTGCCAATTTTTAATACATATTTATACACCGCCATGTATAAAATACTTGTTTCTATAATATTATAATTTATTATTATTACTATTTTAAATATTCCAATAAATAGCAATGCATATGTTTGCTATATATCCTCCTAAAACTATGCTAAACACGAACTTTACCACCAATTGTATGCCATGTCTTACATAGCAATAAAACTAACTAATGCATATTTCAAGTTCGTTTTTCGTTTTTGGCTTTTAATCCAATAATCCTTTTAAAATATGCATATGTCTCTTCTAGCAATTTCATTCATTTGTGCGGGGAGCGGTGAAGAGAAAAAAAGAAAATCAATTTTCTTCACTACAACTTGGTAATTTCGTTTTTCTTAAATTTTTAATTAAAAACCCCTAAACGTTTTACCCAATTAACCATTTTGACTTTGGTATGCAAATTAAATTGTATTATGGTTGGTTGTGTCTGTGGCATCAGCACCACCACTCGAGGAAATGTTGGGTGTTAGGTGGGCGCTTCAAGGGATTCGGGCAATATTGCAGACGGTTGCATGGTGGTGTTCGGGTTCGGGTGTTGCTGTAGCAATGCTATGATGCATTTTGCAGTTTGCTGCTAATTTATTCAAAGTACTTCTCTTTAGACGCACACAAGACGTTGTTGAATATTTAAAATGCTTGCCATACAAAGGCAAAATTGCCCGTCGTCATCAGTCGCAGTCGGAGCTGTGTGGCTCACAAACAGACAACCGGCTCAAGTCCTAAGTCGTTTCATTGCAATGTGAGTCTTTTTAAGCTTCTAACGTAATGAAATGATGCCGTTGCATGGTGTATGTTGACTGTTGTTGTTGTTGGTACAGTTGTTGTCGTCATCGTCGTCGTTGTTGTTGTTGATGGTGCTGTTGACGATTCGAGTGTAAAAGGAAAGGCCTCTCATTTCATCAGATTACTGTCAGCACTCTTTTGCAAAATAATGAAATAGTGTTCGTCTTTTAAAATGCACCCCGGATCACAGAGAGACGCAGACACAATCATCATATGTATAGCCTCAGGTCATTGAATTAAGACTGTTTCGCATAATATGAAATCGTGGTATACCATAATTGAACGACAGAAACATCGTGAATTGTATGCAGAAAGATAATTGGAACAATTCATGGTAGATTCCCCATGTAGCGATTAGGGCAAGGCGCTTCGACTGCCATGAGCATGGCGGATTGGGGAAGAATCGCGGATTCTCAAAGTGTTGCACTGGTAAGGAATCGTCGATTAACATGCCCACGAATTGTAAAAAGAATAGCGAGTTCTTAAGGGGTACATTAGGGAGAGGTCTCGCTGTTTCCCATAGCCGCGAATTGCTAAAGGAATGTCGGTTTCTAAGAAATTATGGATTCCCATGACCATGAATGATGAAATCTATGGCGGATTTCCACAGGTTTGCATTGGGAAAATAATCCCGAATTCCCAGGAGGACGAATTGGGGAAAGAATTGCACAGTTTGAGTAAAAGCAATCGCGGATTCCTAAAGACACATATATGGATCGTGCATTTCGCCGTAACGAATATTGGGATCGTGAAGTCCAAACAATGAATCGTGGGATATTAGATTTCCAAGTAACGAATCTTGTAACCTGAATTTCCACGTCACGAATAGTGAGATCGGAGACTTCAAAGCTACGAATCATGGGATAGAAGATTTCGAAGTAACGAATGGTGGGATTGTGAATTTCAAATGAACGAATTATGTGATCGTGGAATTCCAAGGAACGAATCGTGGGATCGTGGATTTCCACGGAAGAAAAAGTGGGGTCGCTGATTCCAAGGAGCGAATTTCCCAGGAACGAATCGTATGATCGCGGATTTCCAAGGAATGAATCTTAGGATCGTTGATTTCCAAGGAACGAATTTTCAGATTATATTTCCAAAGAACGAATAGTGGGATCGCGAATATCCAAGGAATGATTCGTTGGAACGTGGATATCCAAGCAATGAATCGTGGGATTGTGAATTTCCAAGAAACGACTCGTTGAATCATGTATTCCCATGAAACGGCTCGTTGGGTCGTGAAATTCCAAGCAACGAAACGTGGGATCGTGGATTTCCAAGGAAGAAATAGTGGGGTCGGTGAATCCAAGGATCGAACCGTGGGATTTCCAAGGAAGGAATCTTGGGTTTCCAAGGAACGAATTATAGGATCGTGTATTTCCAAGGAACGAATTATAGGATCGTGTATTTCCAAGGAACGAATCATTGGGTCGTGGATTTCCAAGGAACAAATCATAGGATCGTTGATTTCCAAGGAACGAATCATAGGATTTCCAAGAAAAAGCTGGTGCAATCGTAGATTTCCATGGAACGAATCTTCGGATCGTTGATTTCCAAGAAACTAATCTTCGGATCGTGGATTTCCAAAGAATGAAAATCCAAGGAATAAATCGTGGGACCGTGGATATCCAAGGAACGAATCGTGGGACCGTGGATTTTCAAGGAACGAATCTTGAGATTGTGGATTACCAAGCAACGCGTCGTGCAATCGTGGATTTCCAAGGAACGAAGAGTCGTGGAACTCTATTAACTGAGGTTAGTATTTCCATGAAATCTATTTTAAAGGTAATATTAGTGTCTATGAAATGAGTTCCCAGGAGTTCAGGACGAATTGCGAGGGTATTACGTAACTGTAACAAATGGGTAGTGGATTCTTAGGAGGATGCACTATGAAGGAATCGCGTATTTCTAACAAATGGTGGATTCCCATGAGTTGTGGTTTTCCAGAACGAGGTATTCTCTTATATGTAGCAAAAACGGCGAATATTCCCAGAAAGACGAGAAGGAAAATAATCGTGGATTTCTCCAAAATGAGTTGAAGATTATCCATACGAATTGCAAATTTCTAACAAAATTGTAGTGGATTCCTTAGAGGATGAATTGTCAGGGAATCGTGAACTCTCAAGATGATAAATTTCGAAGGAATCATGGATTGTCAAGAGGACGAATTGTAAGAGAATCGTAAATTCTCCAGAGGACCATTTGTGAGGGAATAGTGGACTCTGAGGATGACGAATTATGAGGAAATCGTAGATTTTCAAGAATACGAAATGTGAGGGGAATCGTGGATTTTCAAGAGGACGTACCGTTAGGGAATAGTGGATTCTTAAGAGGATGAACTGTTAGGGAATCGTGGATTCTTACGAGGGCGAATCGTGGATTTTTACGAGGGCGAACCGTGAGGGAATCATGGACTCTTAGAATGACGGAGTGAGATGGAATCGTGGATTTTCAAGAGAACGACTGGTCAACGAATCTTGGATTCTCAAAAGGAAGAAAGGCGGGGGCATCATCGATTCTCAAGAGGACTCAAGACGACGAATTGTGAGAAAATCGTGGATTCTAAAGAGAACATATTGTGAGAGAATCGTGGGATCTTAATAGGAAGCATCTATAAGTATATTTCAATAAGAGGAGTCGTTGATTCATAAGACTGCGAATACGCGAATTGGTATCCAAGATTACAAATTGATCCTCACATGACCCAAAGAGTGATCAAATTTTTTCTAAATGATTTTGTGGTCCCGTATCTAATACCTTCGTCCTTCAGCTGGTCCATCTATCCATAGATGGATTTTTCCCTCCATTCAGTTATCCATCTTTACATCTACCAATCTTTCATTCAGATGTCAATTAGTCTTTTCCATTCTTCGTCCGTCCGTCCATCTGTCTTGCAAGCACTATAGCTTTAAGCTGTTATTATTCACCGGCCTTTTGTCTGTACATCATTGTAACGCTACTTATGCAAATTTGAAAATAACGTGTCTTTCTTGTTAATGCTTACACTCTTATACACTTCAACACACACAGAGACATACGCTTGTATGGATCTGTATGGTCCCCCATCAAATGTATGTGTGTCGAAAGTATTTCGCAAATGACAAGCTTATTCATTCAATATCAAGCAACATGTCATTTTTTCTTCTACTTGATTCTACTGATGGAAGTATGTTACCCCAAACCAGCCATTGCCAAATGGGAACAACAACTGCCAGAGCAGCAAATTGCAGCCAGATCTAACGCCACCAGTGGAGTCCACCACCACATCAGCCTTACCACAAGCAGTTGAATAGATCTTTCAACACTTTGTATGACTTTTATACCCAACGACGACGATGACGAGAAATGGTAGCTGACTGGGACTGACACTGGCGCTGGAAGTGGAAGTGGGACTCCGACTGCGTCGTAGTGCATGCAACCGTAGACAATTGCTTAAAAATGCAAGCATTTCATGAAGATAAGGCAATATACAGACATACACACGCTCACATTCTCAGCAGATAATCATGATGAGCCTGTGATGAGAGTCTCTTTGGCTGATGATGTTGATGAGCAGCAGCAAAAGGACGATGCTGCAGAAGGAGTAGTAGTCGTAGTTGCATGACGGCTTTACAGCTGCCGCCTTCTATATACCTACGTATGTGTATGGCCGCCCGGCATGTGTGTTATATTTCTTGCAATTGGTGTTACATAAAACACATAGACTGGCTTGGCGGTTGATAGACCGCCCCGGCCTCCATCTTCCTCATCTAAGAATAAACCAAAGTGGCAACCATGACTACCCCATTACCCGTTATCCTGATGCGGCTGGCTTTCATGCCAGCATTCCCTCCGTTCTCTACGCTCTCTTCACACAATTTGAATATTGTAATCAATGACTGAAGACTCTCCTGAAGCAAAACTGTTAGGAACTTTGTAATCATCATTACCAGGACTATTATAAAGTAGAAAGTCAAGAGCACGGAGTACATTCAAATACTCTTCAACAAACACAAGCACTCACACATATGAATATGCAAGTCCTTTTGTTGATTGTTGCTACTACTGCTGTTCATCAGACACAATGTAAGAATATTGATTAACAAAGGACAACTGAAATAACAACCCCTTGAAGACTAGCAGCAGCAAAAAATCAGTATTTAAGAGTTTGTTAACATCAAAGTGTTAAAAGTCGTTTCACAAATGTTGGAGATTTTTTTTTGGGAGGGATTGACTTTGCTTTAGACTAAAGAAGGTCAAATGTTCAAGAGTGTGACTTTTCAAAAGGAAGATCAGTCAACATTTAAAGGATTTAGCACTTCTGTACATTCATATTTCATTTTAAAGCATTAATATCGATTGGCTTTGAAGTTTAAATACGAGAGAGAGTTTTCAAATTGATTTGCCTTTAATATGTATTATAGATATAGATTACCACCTATGTGATGGAACGAAAAGGGGAAGAAATCATTTATTGTCAGGAAAACAAAATTTTTGTCGAAGGGCTGTGCATACTATTTTCTACTATAATATGTTGCCCTCAACACACAAAAAATATTTAAAAAAATTTATGTTTTTTCTCTATTTTTTTTTTAATTCCCAATTTCTTGGAAGGTGCTTTCCGTATTTGTAGGATATTTGTTGATGTACCAGCTCGACAAAGCCGAGAAACACTTTAAATTAAAGGAAATTATAAATGACTACAAATGTTAGTAATGACACTTTCACGTGGAAACAGAAATCAATTTTTGTTGGCACGAAAAAAAACCATAAAAATAGAAATAAATTTTGAAAGCTACTATCTTAACGAAGAAGACAATGCATATTTGAAGAAAATATATGGATAAATGAATGATATAAAAAAATTTCAACATAATTCTTATAGAAATCTTCAACTTTTCGAACAGAACAGTCATCAAAGATGACCTGTTCGTATAGAAAAGTCATCAAGGATGGCCTTCTCCTGTAGAAAAGTCATCAACGATGACCTTTTCGTATAGAAAAGTCATCAACGATGACCTTTTCGTATAGAAAAGTCATCAACGATGACGTTTTCGTATAGAAAAGTCATCAACGATGACCTTTTAGTATAGAAAAGTCATCAACGATGACCTTTTAGTATAGACAAGTCATCAACGATGACCTTTTCGTATAGACAAGTCATCAACGATGACCTTTTCGTATAGAAAAGTCATCAACGATGACCTTTTCGTATAGAAAAGTCATCAACGATGGCCTTTTGTATATACAAGTCATCAACGATGACCTTTTAGGTATAGAAAAGTCATCAACGATGAACTTTTCGTATAGAAAAGTCATCAACGATGACCTTTTCGTATAGAAAAGTCATCAACAATGACCTTTTCGTATAGAAAAGTCATCATCGATGACCTTTTCGTATAGAAAAGTCATCATCGATGACCTTTTCGTATAAAAAAGTCATCAACGATGACCTTTTCGTATAGAAAAGTCATCAACGATGACCTTTTCGTATAGAAAAGTCATCAACGATGACCTTTTCGTATAGAAAAGTCATCAACGATGACCTTTTCGTAGAGAAAAGTCATCAACGATGACCTTTTCGTAGAGAAAAGTCATCAACGATGACCTTGTCGTATAGAAAAGTCATCAACGATGACCTTTTCGTATAGAAAAGTCATCAACGATGACCTTTTCGTATAGAAAAGTCATCAACGATGACCTTTTCGTATAGAAAAGTCATCAACGATGACCTTTTCGTATAGAAAAGTCATCAACGATGACCTTTTCGTATAGAAAAGTCATCAACGATGACCTTTTCGTATAGAAAAGTCATCAACGATGACCTTTTCGTATAGAAAAGTCATCAACGATGACCTTTTCGTATAGAAAAGTCATCAACGATGACCTTTTCGTATAGAAAAGTCATCAACGATGACCTTTTCGTATAGAAAAGTCATCAACGATGACCTTTTCGTATAGAAAAGTCATCAACGATTACCTTTTCGTATAGAAAAGTTATCAACGATGACCTTTTCGTATAGAAAAGTCATCAACGACGTTTTCGTATAGAAAAGTCATCAACGATGTGTTCGTATAGAAAAGTCATCAGCGATAACCTTTTTGTATAGAAAAGTCATCAACGATGACCTTTTCGTATAGAAAAGTCATCAACGATGACCTTTTCGTATAGAAAAGTCATCAACGATGACCTTTTCGTATAGAAAAGTCATCAACGATGACCTTTTCGTATAGAAAAGTCATCAACGATGACCTTTTCGTATAGAAAAGTCATCAACGATGACCTTTTCGTATAGAAAAGTCATCAACGATGACCTTTTCGTATAGAAAAGTCGTCAACGATGACCTTTTCGTATAGAAAAGTCATCAACGATGATCTTTTCGTATAGAAAAGTCATCAACGATGACCTTTTAGTATAGAAAAGTCATCAACGATTACCTTTTAGTATAGAAAAGTCATCAACGATGACCTTTTCTTATAGAAAAGTCATCAACGATGACCTTTTCTTATAGAAAAGTCATCAACGATGACCTTTTCTTATAGAAAAGTCATCAACGATGACCTTTTCGTAAAGAAAAGTCATCAACGATGACCTTTTCGTATAGAAAAGTCATCAACGATGACCTTTTCGTATAGAAAAGTCATCAACGATGACCTTTTCGTATAGAAAAGTCATCAACGATGACCTTTTCGTATAGAAAAGTCATCAACGATGACCTTTTCGCATAGAAAAGTCTTCAACGATGGCCTTTTCGTATAGAAAAGTCTTCAACGATGACCTTTTCGTATAGAAAAGTCTTCAACGATGACCTTTTCGTATAGAAAAGAATCGTAAGCCTAACAACCTACGATAATTATAACTCTGTTTGGCGGATTTTCCAATATTTATTAGTTTCATAACCCCTAATGCTTTTATACTTTTATAAGAATAATTTCTAAAAGTATGCTTTAATGTTTGTAAAACATCCGCAGCTGAACAATATGCTTAATACATCTCCTATTTCTAAATCTCCCTGACCATGCTCTCCCCCACAAAGTTTAGCTCATTGTTTCTCTTATTTTGCAACATTCCCATATTTTTTAAAATATTTTCTATAAAAAGAAATTACATACTCACTGATAATGGTGAAACTTTAGTTCAAATAAAATTTGTTTGGTCTTTTTATTCCTTTCAGGATATTTTGTTATCATAACCTCAACCGCCATTGACTGTCGAGGTTTTGCATTTATTTTATCTTTAGTTCACAGCTGTGCATTGAACCTTAAAATAATCACAAACATAACAATAACAATTACATTGCATTGCATCGCATCATCAACAACAAGAACATCGTCATCATCATTGCTATTATCATCATCTATAATACATAACCATTACCATATTATATGCTGTACATCTCCATACAGGCGAAGGACATTTGTTTGTTTTTTTGTCAGTTGAGTTTGAGTTTTTTTAACTGCAATATTGTTGGTATTACTTTTGTTTGCATATACTGAAGTTAACTTTAGAGTAAGTTGACGAAACTTTAATAATAAATACATATTTGAGTGTAGTAGTAGACAGGAGATAAAATTAATACAGCAAATATTTATGTTATTGTAGAAATAGAAAACAAAAATTTGAATTAAATATTTTTGGAATATTATATGGAGAGAAAAATAATAATTAGTCGGCCTTTTTGAAGAGCAGGAATATTGCTTTTCTTTGGTAACAATCCACAACAATAAGAACAAATCTGTGGTTTTCTGAAATGACAGTACATGTGAAAAAAAATCAAATTGTTCAGGAGAGCCAAAATACTTCTCCTCTCGCAGTATATTTGATTGTTGAGTGTTGAAAAAGTATCAAATAATTTAACATACCTAGGACTGCCATATATCGATCGATAATCGAAAATTTCTGATATAGGCGGGTATTACAAAAAACCACAGAAATTGTGTAAAGGTTGCGTATACGTATTTTACGTAAAGATTGAAATATAACATATACGCCTATAAAGCCTCATATTAATATTACGTATACGTTAACATTATTCGCCATGGATTAATCAGTTCGTGAGTGGTTTGAATCTTGTTAGTAAATTTTCTCGTTATTTCTATTTGAGAACTTTGGCAAATTATCTGTAAATACAGATCGCCTTTATTTCTCATTCAAATCTTATTCGATAGAAACAGTACAATTTGTGTTATAAAATCTAGCCACATTCCGAATTCAAAACAGGGGCGAGTATTTCTCTCAATTCAATCTAATCGAGTTAAACTCCCAATTTTTAGACCATATATTTTGGGATATTAAAAGAGAACAGGATACCTCCAAAAATAAGATTTAAATTTCCCCGTAAAATAGAAAAATGCAGTCTTAGAGTTGGGACTGTGCCAATTTTATCTATTGTATAGTTTCCATCTTTTCTTTTGATAAAAAAGGTCATATCTTACATTTAAATGTTTTTATAATAACAGCTTTTTTATGATTTGATTTTAATTGAATAAATTGTCTATGAAGTCCAGAATTGCAAATTCGTACAATATACATAATTTTTTTGTACTTTTTAAAAACTATACTTGAGGGCATACTTCATAAAAAATAAATAAATTATAAAACAAACAACCAGACAACATTGAAACAAAGTATAAAAGGATACGCATAGCAAATACTATGACTAACATAAACGTAAAAAAGGAACTACATCGTCAAGAGCTTGGCTATCCTGGACACCAAAACAAACATAGTTTTACATGTTTTTGTTTCAAAAAAGAGGGTAAAGGCTCTGTTGATTATTTACTATTTTTCCAAGAGAAAAACAACAGATACACATTGAATTTTGTTGCAAATATATAGTTTGAAAATAGTGTAAAAATGAATTTTGTTTGGTTTTCTTGAGGTGTTATGAGAAAAACTTTAAGTGTTATATAGAGTATATGTGTGTGTGGCTTAGGTTTTGGTACTTACCCTTGCTGGCACCGTCCGGACCCCTGAGTATGGTACACTCCTCTATAGTGCCAAAAGGATTAAAAATTTGTCTAACATCCTCTTCGGTTTGTTGTTTGCTTAACATACCCACGAATAGCTTGCGATCTATATTATGCTCTGCCGGATGATGAAGTCCAAGGACCAAAAGAGACGACCGACCCAATGCAGTTTCATGTATGTGATGCGTGTCCAGACACAGGTTTCCATAGGTTGGATGTAAGGTTGGCGTAACCGAGTCCATAGATTTCGGTTTTGAGATTTTTTCAAATTATTTTATTTTTTTGGTTTCAAAACAACAACGGCATACAAAAACAAACAAAACAACATTACATACGTGGGGTTGGTGGTGGGGGGAGCAGGGGAGTTATAAAGGTAGCAGGTTACGGATGAACATGGAAATAAAGAATAAAAAATGTTTAAAACAACAAATTAATATTTTTTCAAAACAAACGCAAATTGCATAAATTTATGGAGGATAGATAGGGGTCATTTTGGGGACGTCAGAAAATTATAGCCAAATAAAAAAAATCCAAAAAAGTCAGCCCGCATTAGCAAAACGTACAAAATTTTGAATATTTGTTGTTCCACAAAAAAGGATAATGAATGCATTTTGTTGTTGTTCGGTTCGATTTGGTTTTGTGGCAATCCAGAGTAATGACAAACAACAGACAATAACAATTAAGAAAACACGTTCAATACAATTACAACATTGATATTTTACGTTTAAGAAAACAAAATAATAAAATAAAAAATAAACAAAATATATAATGCAACGCACGAACGTATATAGAGAAAGAACAAACGTCACAACATTTATAGTTTAAATAATTATTTTTAATAATATTATTTAAGGATTTTTTTTCACAAAAATTAATTTAAGTGGAGTTTTTCACAAATGCAATATTTTTGCCAAATTAAAATAAGAAAAATAAACACAAAATTAAGAAAAAAATATATATATAAAATTTTTGCATGTGAAAATGTTTGATTGTTTTTTTACGACCAAACCCGAGCGAGCAAAATTTTTGTATTTTTTTAAAAGAAAAAAATAAGTAAAAAATTGAAAAAAACATTTTAAATAATTTAAGAAAAACAACCAATTTTTTGAGACAAAAATAAAAATAAACGCCAATTGTGTTTTGTGTTTGTTTTTTTTGTAAATTGTTTTCGAATTTTATTTGTTTTTTAGATTTTGATTTTGTATTTTTTTCATAGAGCATATAAAAGAAATAAAGTAGAAAAAGACAAAAAAGTTTTGATTTAGTTAAATGTTTTTTGTTTTGGTTTTATATTTTAAAAAAATTAATAAATATTCTATATGTAGCATTAAAACATTACTAATAATAAATACATTTAGGGCACAACACTTAGGCTAAAGGAAACAAATTACCATTGAAATTAATACCCACAATTTTTAGTATACGTTGAGGCTGTGAATAATCTTATATGTATCAAAGCATACCTTTAGGGGGCAACAATTTAAAATTTTTAAAGTCAAGGAAATTTTATAAAATGTATTAAAATTACGATGTTTATTAACCTTTTTAGCAAAAAAAATATTATAATCTAATGAAATATGAAAAAATATCAAAGCCTACTTTTGAGGGACAAGGGTATATAAATAAAACTCCCGCAACTATGCTTCGGCTCTCGTTAATAGCCAAAACAACTACATAAAGTTTTCGAATTACAAATTTTTGAGAATATCATTTCGAATTAGAAAAAATTTTAGCCAAAACAAATAATGTTATACCAGAAAATACCAAATCCTACTTTTGGGGTGACAATGATATGAATAAAACGGGTACTGCGATATTTTGACAGCTTTACTAGCAAAAAAAAAAACATTTTTCGAAGATACATTTGTAATATATTTTCTGATATTTTATAAGTATTTTAAAATATCCTTTAAAAAGTTAAACAATTCCAAACAAGACAAAAAACAAAGGGTACTTTAGGCATATATAAAAGTATAATTTGGTAAATCGTTTCAAAATCTAAACATTTTTTATGTTTTGTCAACAAAAGCAATATTTCTGTAAACAACAGAGACTTATAGCAAAATCCTTAGTTTAAAATTTTAGTATTCTAAATACCCAAAGAATTAAAAAAAAAAAACAGGTAAAAGCGTTAAGTTCGGCCATGCCGAATCTTATATACCCTCCACAATGGATTGCATTCAATTCTATAACTGGAAAAATCTTTGGATATGTAGAAAATTATGAAAATATCCTTTTGGTTTAAGCAAATTATTAAAAAAACAGTAAGGAAAGACAGAAAGTCCCTCCCTAACAATGGAAAATGGGCATTGCGATAAGAATTTGGCAGTGTTTATACATGTAATAAGAAAACTCTCTCTGCCGAATTTCGTACTGATCGGATATAAAATACGGGTTCTACAGCGCTTACATGTCAAATCGGTGAAACATATATATTGGGGCTATATCTAAATCTGAACTGAATTTCCCCGAATTTGGCAGAGTTCATTCATGTAATAAGATAACTCCCTCTGCCAAATTTCGTACTGATCTGATACAAAATACAGTTTCCACAGCGCTAACATGTCAAATCGTAGATTGTAACATATACATAAGGCCGGGTCGATTTGTGGGGAGGCAAAAAAAGTCGCCATTGCTCAGTGAAAATCGTATTCTAGGGATCAAAATAAGAAACTTTGCCGAAGGAACCATACCTCTAAAACGAATTCTGATGTCCCGGAATTTGGGTCGAACTTTTGGGTAGGGGCAAATTTTGAAAAATCCCACTTTGACGCATTTAGAGCGCTCTAATCGAGTCCAAATGTATGACCGACCCCCACTAAATTTGGAGGCCCGACCCACCCATGCCAGTGGCACACCCCCTGGAACCCCCTGGGGGTTCCATACATTTGGACTCGATTGGAGCACTCTAAATGGGTCAAAGTGGGATTTTTTCCGGGACATCAGAATTCGTTTTAGAGGTATGGTTCCTTCGGCAAAGTTTCTTATTTTGATCCCTAGAATACGATTTTCACTGAGCAATGGGCGATTTTTAAATCGACCCGCCCTAATATACATATATAGGTGATATATCTAAATCTGAACCGATTTTGACTGATTTCAATAGGGATCGTCATTGGTCCATAAAAGAGCACTGTGCTTAATTTCATCAAAATCGGACCATAAATACGACCTGCTCTGTGATTACAGCGATAAATCTGCAGACGGACGGACGGACGAACGGACAGATGGACGGACCGACAGACGGAAATGGTTAAATCGACTCAGGAAGTGATTCCAAGTCGATCGGTATAATAAACGATGGGTCTATATCTTCTCCTTGTGGGTGTTACAAACAAATGCACAAACTCATAATACCCCGGACCACAGTGTGGTGTAGGGTATAAAAACGAAGGCTGAAAAATGTGGTATTTATGGCTCAAATTAGCATATTTGAGAACTAGATATACACGGGGACCACAACAATATAAAAACTGATTTGTATAAATTTTATTGAGATAAATTCTTACCAAAATAGAATACAAACTGCAAAGTTTTTTGCTAAATTTCTTAAAAAATGTGGTGTTTATGGCTAAAATAAGCATTTTTGGGAGCGACATATATAGGTGGACTATAGCAAAATATGAACTGATTTAAAAAAATTTTACTGCGATGAATTATTGTTTAATTAAATACAAACTGCAAAGATTCAGTTAAAATGCTTAGAAAATATGGTATATATGGTTTAAATACGTATATTTTGGAGCGACCTCTATAAGGTGACTACAACAAAATATGGACCGATTTGTAAAATTTTTGCTGTGATGAATTATTGTCAAAATAGAATACAAACTGAAAAGTTTCAGCAAAATTGCTTTAAAAATTTAGTATATATGGCTCAAACCCCGTATTTTGGAGCGACCTCTATATGGGAGCTATATCAAAACATTGACTGATGTGGTCCTTTTGCAATCCCAAACAACCTGCAGCTATAAGAAATATTTCTACCAAATTTGATCAACCTAGCTCTATTATTACGGACTGTAGCGTGATTACAACAGACGGACGGACGGACAGACATGGCTAAATCGTCTTAGAATTTTAAGACGATTAAGAATATATAAACTTTATGGGGTTTCAGACCAGTATTTAGTGGTGTTACAAACGGAGTGACAAAATGAATATACACTTCATCCTATGGTGGAGGGTATAAAAATTAATTTACAATAAAAATTTGGAGAATCAAAAAAAAAATTTCAAATCGAACATAATTGTTGGATCACAATCCCTGAATTCAAAATAAATTTTCACATCGCTTCTCTGCTCAAAATACTAGTTTTTCTAGTTGGCTACAAAACATATATTTTTTCAGATGTTATCAGCATCTGAAATCTGAGAAAATATGAAAATATTCTCAAAAAGCATATGTTTCGAGTTATGGTTCTGTGAGCACGTGGACGGCTTTTTACAAATGAACGTTCATATCACAGATTCATTCTCGCGTCAGCATTTTTAGGTGCATCCAATGCGTTTGCAAATTTAATTTGCATTCCACTCAATCAATTACGGTCAATTTTCGGTACTCAAGCAGAAAACCAATTTGAAATTTGTAGTGTCAGTTTAGGACAAATGGATCTACATGACTATATTTTTCTCAGAATTTTAAATTGGTGTCATTTATAAATAGGATGCAAAATAAAGATTCTTATGCAACGGATTCATTAAAGCATTTACATTGACTAACATTAAGATATGTACTTAAAAACACAAGTCCCGATCATTTAAACGATTCCGTAATTTCTAAAATACACCTTTTAAGATATTTTCCAAAATTGTTCTCTATTCCGAAGCCTTCTATACCATAATTGTATATGAAATTATTATCCTTTTTGTTTACTGAAAATACCTTGAAAACACAGTGTTAATTTTTGCAGCCGCAAATGCTTTAATAGCAACTACAAATATTCAGTTGATAATTTATTTTTGGTGTATGTGCCTGATTTCTTCTATGAATATTAGTTTATATGCGCAAATTTTGTTTATAAAAATATATATTTTTTAACAACATTTTAATAGATAGACAATAAACACAACTATATGTCACGAACACAAAACAACACAACATTTAACAAGGCCATGGAATAAATCTAATTTTAAAAATAAATTTTCAAATTCCAAGAGTTTATATGTTAAAATTAAAATCTATGGGCCTTATTCACAAATACTTAATGAAGGTCTATGAATAAGAACCTATATGTTTAAATTTAATATAATGTGAAATTTGATAGTGGGATTAACCAAGGGCTAAATAATACACAGAAACTTTTTTTAAAAATAAATTAAGTAAACGAATTTTTAGATACAATAATGTATGATTTTTAATAAAATAATATTTGCTAAAATTTGAGAATATCTCCCAAACTACCCAAAGTACAAGTCTGGTTATATATATAACACTATGCAACAATTTTTTTTTGCATCCGAGGCCTAACATTTTTATACCCTACACCACAATGTGGTACACGGTGTATTATGACTTTGTGCATTTGTTTGTAACACCTAAAAGGAGAAGAGATAGACCCATTGTTTATTATACCGATCGACTCAGAATCACTTTCTGAGTCGATTTAGCCATGTCCGTCTGTCTGTCCGTCTGTCTGTCCGTCTGTCCATGTATTCTTGTAATCAAAGTGCAGGTCGTATTTATGGTCCGATTGTGATGAGATTTAGCATAGTGCTCTTTTTTGGCCCAAGGACGATCCCTATTGAAATTGGTTAAAATCGGTTCAGATTTGGATATAGTCCCCATATATATGTTTCACCCGATTTGACATGCAAGCGCCGTAGAAACCACATTTTACATCCGATCTTTATGAAATTCGGCAGAGAGAGTTTTATTATTACGTGAATGAACACTACCAAATTCGGAGAAAATCCGATCAGATTTAGATATAGCCCCCATATATATGTTTCACCCGATTTGGCATGTAAGCGATGTAGGATCTGTATTTTAAATCAGATCAGTACGAAATTTGGCAGAGAGAGTTCTCTTATTACATGAATAAACAATGCCAAATTCGGGGGAAATCGGTTCAGATTTAGATATAGCCACCATATATATGTTTCACCCGATTTAACATTAAAGCGCTGTAGAAATCGTGTTTTATATCCGATCAGTACGAAATTTAACAGAGAGAGTTCTCTTATTACATGAATGAACACTGCCAAATTCGGGGAAAATCGGTTCAGATTTAGATATAGCCACCATATATATGTTTCACCCGATTTAACATTAAAGCGCTGTAGAAATCGTGTTTTATATCCGATCAGTACGAAATTTAACAGAGAGAGTTCTCTTATTACATGCAAGAACACTGCCAAATTCGGGGAAAATCGGTTCAGATTTAGATATAGCCACCATATATATGTTTCACCCGATTTAACATTAAAGCGCTGTAGAAATCGTGTTTTATATCCGATCCGTACGAAATTTAACAGAGAGAGTTTTCTTATTACATGTAAGAACACTGCCAAATTCGGGAAAAATCGGTTCAGATTTTAACATAGTCCCAATATATATGTTACACCCGATTTGACATGTAAGCGCTGTAGAAACCGTGTTTTATATCCGATCAGTACGAAAATCGGCAGAGAGAGTTTGCTTATTACATGTATGAACACTGCCAAATTCTTATCGCAATGCCCATTTTCGCATTGGTAGGTAGGTGTAGGGTATTATATAGTCGGCCCCGCCCGACTTTCTGTCTTTCCTTACTGGTTTTGTAAGAAAAACTTTGAAACACTTAGTGCTTCCTCCTATAGTTCCTATATGTTCCCAGGACAGGGACTGGACAGTTATCCCAGATGGGTCACCAGTATTTGATTTTCTGGAATCTAACTGGTAGTGTCTACGCAGTCTGACCAGGGTACATAATCTAGTACCACGGACTGAATTTTGGTGTGGACCCTTCGGGTGGTGGCTGCGGTTGAAACCAAAATCGCTGAGAGAGAACAGTCTCAGATGTGGAGTTGCAAACCAAGCGGGTGCCATGACCCATAGAATGGTAAGGAGTTTTTAAATGGAAGAGGGCAAAAGTGTCCAGAAACACGGAATTGTTTTGTGCTCATGCACATTGTGTGTGTGGGCATACATATACGCAAACATATATACCTTATCACCCATTGTACCCAAGCGAGGACACTGTTGTTCAAACATACATTTTGCTTGGAAAATCACATTTTTATGAAAATTGTTTTTCAAATTAGAAAAAACAAGCCTTTTTATTAGTAAATAAAGTTCCAACTCTTTTATTTGTTTTGCGACAAACTTTTGACAGAGTCAAACAGTCACTGACCTAACCAAAATGCGCAAATCTGGAAAAGGCTAATCAAGACGAAGCAAAATTCGAAGTACTCTTATTTTCTAACGTTAAACTGTTACGAGTAATGTGTTTTTATTAAGCAGAGTACAGATAACACAGTGCGACAGTCCAAAAACCAAAAACAGCGATATTATTTTTCTTGTAGGTCTTGGCGAGTAGAACAACGTTTGTTCTACGAAATTTGCCGGACACCCTTAAAATCCGGATTTACGGGTAAAAAAACGATTTTCTTGCCTTTTTCACTTGGACGCCTACAACTTTGTTGTATATTTTGTTTGTTTGAAGTTGTAGGAATATAGGATTATTTGTCCTACAAACACATTTTTTTCATATTTGTCCGTCATTTTCTAGTTTAGGCAATGTTTTTACCAATTACATTGTGACATAGGTGTATCGTGGTGTAGGTGTAGGCTATTGAAAAAAGTATCTCTACTTGGATCACCCTATACAATGGCCAGTAATGTGTTGATAAAAAAAAATCTATAGATAATTGTATAAATTATGACCCATATTGTAAAAATAGGAAAATTCAAAAAAATGATTTTTCATAATTTTTATTTTGGAAATTTTGTTTGGGAGTTACCAAAAGACCAAAAAACATTACAAACAATTAAAAAATCGATTTTTTTCAAAAACATCGTCTTTGCTGGCACGAAAAAAAACCAGAAAAATTTGCAAAAAATTGTTTGTTAAATTTTTTTAAAGCTATCATCCTAATAAGGAAAACAGTGCCTATTTTTAAAAAAAATGTATAAATGTATAAATTATGACCCATATTGCAAAAATAGGGAAATTCGAAAAAAATAATTTTTCATATTTTTATTTTGGCAACTTTGCTTGGGAGGTACCAAAAGGGGTGTGGCAATAAAGCCCATTTTTTAATATACTATGGGTACTATAAAAACATTCCACTGTACAAAATTTTAAGTATTTTTATGGACTGGTATTAAAGTTATAAGCCATTAACTTTTTGTGCATAATGGTCCATTTGTATGGGAGGTACCAAAAGGGGCGTGGCAACTTCGCCCATTTTTCTAAAGATGATAGCGATTAATAAACTTTTACTATGTGTGGAATTGTGAAAGATTCTGAGTAGTAGTATATAAGTTATGGGATAATCAATATTACACTAAATGTTGAACCTTCGTGGGGGATGTACTCGAAGGAGTGGACCAACATAGTCCATCTTAGGCCTTAGCCTGAGATAGAAAAAACAAATCGACACATACAAAATTTGTAGTCAATTAATACTGTTAATACGGTTAATACTGTCGAAAGTTAGCGTGCGCACCAACAAGACAGACAGACGGACAAGCTGACAGGCATTGCTAAAATGACTTAAAATGGCCCAAAATGTATTTTCGTCAAATATTCTTGGGGTCTCTTAGGTCACTCCATCGATATGTTACGAGTATACTTTTGATACAGCATCTGATATATACTCTTATTCACAATAGGGCGGGATATAACAACAGAATTTTGTTGAAATTCTCTTATTTCTACCAAAAGTGCTATAATTTCTACATTTATTCATAGATTTTCTTCAGATAGGCATTATTTTCTTCGTTTGGATGCTAGCTTTCAAATGGTGCATTTTCTTTTTTTCTTTTTTTATGGTTTTTTCGTGCCAACAAAAAAACAATTTTTTTAAATAATCTAATCTATTCCAGTTGTTTTAACGACAGTTACTAAACTTCTGTTCCCACACGAAAGTGTCATTACTAACATTTGTAGTCCTCATAATTACCTTTAACCTTACGCATATTTCGCCATTATCGAGAATAGATTTAATAAAAATCTGACTGAATAAAAATATTTGGCATAATTAATTAATTTGCCATTAATTTTTTTATTTTTAATTTTTTAATATTACACCAGAAAATGTTATGCGCATCCTTTCGACAAAAATGTTGTTGTATAGTGTAATCAGTTTATCCATACCCATCCTATTTGTCACTGTTCCAAGTTCCAATTAAGTATTGCACTCTGCACTCCATTACATACTTAATTTTTGTTAGCATAAAATCCTTTGTGAGCATGTGTTTAATGCATAATGTCTGAAAACGTAAAAAATATCGAGCTAAAATTTGCAACATAGCTTCAGGTCAAGCTCATCTGTGCTTCCAAATTGTTTACATCGCTGATGAGTGAAGACATTTTAAAAATTCGAATGTTTCGGGCGATTTTTCAGAATTTCAGAAATATTGTACTGAATCAAAACTATTATTAATTTACCTGAATTTAATCATCAAACATTCATCTGAATTATTACTATTTTTTATGAATACTCTACTAATGTATTTCCAAATTGTCAAAATGTGAAAATAAATGTTATTGGTTCATTTCGATTATAGACCCGTCATTGGGTGTTTAGAAGATAAATCTCTGCACATAAATAACTTTGTCCCCCAACAAAATATGTCCCCAAAACTAAACATAAAACCACACTAACACCCCAAGAAACCTTAAACCTATCACCAAACGAAAGCACTCACGTAGCAATAAAATAAACTCCGTTAAGCCTTCCGGTCAACCGGTGTCGAAAACGGGCAACAAATAAGGGACACCCAAAGGTTATGAAATTGGAAACTTCTAAACATAACAACGACGACGACCAACCAATATGGACAACAAAAATATAAACATTATTACAAGCCAAGGAGAATTGGCGAAGGCAACATATGTTTCCTAAAACACTAAATTGGTTAGATAATTGTCAATTGAAAGAATTGCCTTGAACGGAAACAGAAAACGAACCAAGGAACGAACCAAACAAAGCAATAAATATTTGACAACAAAGAAGCAATTTGAACTTTGTTAACCACCTGAGGGGGAGAGAAGGAGAGGCATATGCCAGAGCAGATAGTCTTGAACGCTGTCTTGCCAGAAACACCAAAAGGATATTAAGGACAGCCAAAGTGATCCTTAAGAATAATAGACCTTACAAATAACGCCTATTATAGTTAAATGGAGAAAAATCTAAATGCAAGTTTTACACCTGTGACACAAAATCCAGAAGTTTTCGCAACACAGGAAACAGCCGAGAAATGAAGATGTAGTTTTAGTCCTTAACTTGACTGTTGTTGACTCTAACCTTTATGGACAAATTAAGGATTTCTGGGTATGGCACCTGACGATAAGGTTAAAAAAAGCAACAGCTCTACCCTTCCTCCCCCCAGCAATAATGCCGAGACATCAGTTCAGAACCAAAGCATAATAAAAATGTATGGCACGTTTAACGTACGACAACCTGGCACATGTGGCCGCTGTGCACCTCTTTTGAAGTTGGAATAGGTATGTGCATTTTTAAACTGGAATACGAAAAGTCGAGAGTTAAGAGTCAAACAGGCCAGAGAGACAGTCAGGTAAACCTACGTGGGCCAATGAACATCATATAACATAAACTGCTTCCCCCCCCTTTCGTTAGGTTTGCAGAGAATAAAAACAACACCAAACAAAACAAAGGACACCATAAAGGATTTACACTAACTTAGAGACCATACAACGAACCAACCAACCATCCAAACACTTGCCTACAATTACCATACCGTGTACACGGTACATGGACATGGCAAAGAGGCATGGAACCGAGTGGAAAGATAACGTTTCAGCTTAAGGCTCTATAGAGACAGAACTATTAAACAGGCAAAAAGGCCAACCTGCAAAAAACGAGGGAAAAGAGGTGCATGAGTGGAGGGGGAGGACAGAATAGGAATCCTTATATAACAGCCACTCAGAGATTTTTGTCAGTTGTTAAAAATTGCTTAACATACACGTTCACGGGTGAAGGGTTATCACAAAGGAAATAAATAAAACTTACTTGTCTAGTGGGAAATTAACAGGGAAATATTATATTATCGAGCCGACCCCAGCGGACATTGTCCTGCCCGTTCTTCTTTGGGATTCAGTGATTTGGATATACCATAAGCGGAAACTTATGCACGAAAAGGTGTATGTAAATTTTTTAATTTTCGTCAAATCACTCTAAAAATAGGAATTTTGCTATAATTAAGCCTATCAATAGCGTAAGGAAAGACGGACCCTACCCTACACCTCCCTCACAATGCGAAAATGGACATTGCGATAAGAATTTGGCAGTGTTCTCAGCCGAATTTCGTACATATCGGATATAAAATACGGCGCTTACGGACTACGGACTATGTTTAAATCGGAACCGATTTCCGATTGACAGTGTTCATACATGTTATAAGAAAACTCGCTCTGTTGAATTTCGTACAGATCGGATATAAAATACGGTTCCTACAGCGCTTACATGTCAAATCGTGTGAAACATTTATATAGAGGATATATCTAAATCTGAACGGATTTTCTCCGAATTTGGTAGTGTTCACTAATGCAAACAGAAAATTCTCTCTGCCGATTTTCGTACTGATCGGATATAAAATACGGTTTCTACAGCGCTAACATGTCAAATCGGGGTAACATATATATGGGGGCTATATCTAAATCTCAACCAATTTCGAACAATTTCAATAGGGATCGTCCTTGGGCCAAAAAGTGCACTATGCTAAATTTCATCACAATCGGACCTTAAATACGATCTGAACTTTGATCACAAAAATACATGGGCAGACAGACAGACGGACATCGCAAAATCGACTCAACAAGTGATTCTATGTCGATCGGTACAATAAACTATGGTTCTATTTCTTCTCTTTTTGGGCGTTACAAACAAATGCACAAAGTCATAGTATACTGTACCACAGTGTGGTGTAGGGTATAAACACGGGTGAGCTAGAGTTGAACCGCGGAGTAAGTACACTAGAAGTCAAATTAACTTTGTTAGCGGAGTAAGTACACTAGAAGTCAAATTCACAACAGTCAGAGATCTATTTTAAAGATGTGGTCGACATCTAAATGTGGACCCATTTTCTTAACATTTTGCAGCGTTCTTTCTTCAATCAATAAACTCCACTCTGCCAAATTTCATAACGATCGGATGTTAAACCAGTAAGGAAAGGCTAAAGTCGGGCGGTGCCGACTATATAATACCATACACCACTCTCGTAATATTGAATAACTCTGATATATAAATTTTGTAATTCATGTATAAATTGTTTACATAAATTTACTTTTGGGACATTTTATACTTAAATAATACCCTGGATCTAAAGAGCCAATTTGGACGAAACATATATATGGGAACTATAGCTAAATCTTAACCGATTTTCTTCAACTTCGGTAGTGTTGGTTAATGGATCAAGAAACTCTACCATTCTAAATTTCAAAATGATTGGATGTAAAATACAGCTTCTACAGGACTAAAGAGCAAAATCGGACGAAACATATATATGGGAGCTATAGCTAAATCTTAACCGATTTTCTTCAAATTCGGCAATGTTGGTACATGGATCAAGAAACTCTATCATTCTAAATTTCAAAACGATCGGTTGTAAAATACAGCTTCTATAGGACTAAATTTCCAAATCGGACAAAACATATATATGGGAGCTATAGCTAAATCTTAACCGATTTTCTTCAAATTCGGCAATGTTGGTTCATGGATCAAGAAACTCTACCGTTCTAAATTTCAAAACGATTGGATGTAAAATACAGCTTCTATAGGACTAAAGGGCCAAATCGGACAAAAGATATATATGGGAGCTATATCTAAATCTGAACCGATTTCAACCAAATTCAATAGCGATCTTAACAGCCGCGAAATACTCTAAACTGCAGAATTTCAGAACGATTGGGGTAAAATTGCGACCTGTAGTCGACGAACAACTTTACATGGACAGACGGACGGACGGACGGACATCGTTAAATCGACTCAGCTAGTGATTCTGATCGATCGGTATACTTTAAGGTGGGTCTAGCTGTGTAATTTTTAGGTGTTACAAACATCTGCCGTGAAACAAACTTATAATACCCTGTACCACAGTGTGGTGTAGGGTATAATAAAGCTTCTACATCACTTTAATACCAAATTGGAACGAATACGAGGTATGTTCAAAAAATATCGCGAGTTTTGTATTTTTTCAAAAAAGTATTTATTTATTCATGAATATCTATTTTGTCACTTTAAAGTAATTCCCCTCGGAATTTTGTATTTTTTTAAAAAGTATTTATTTATTCATGAATATCTATTTTATCCCCTTCAAAGTAATTTCCCTCGGATATAATACACTTCTGCCAACATTTTTTTCCAATCCTCGAAGCACTTCAAATAATCATTTTTTGTGATCTTGTTCAGCTCCTCCTTCGATGCAGTCTTTATCTCCTCAATCGTGGCGTAGCGTCGTCCTTTTATGGACCTTTTCAGTTTTTGGAACAAAAAATAGTCACAGGGGGCGAGGTCTGGGGAGTACGGTGGCTGCGGCACCATTACTGTGATGTTTTTGGCCAAATATTCGCGCACAAGCAACGATGTGTGTAGGGGCGTTATCATGGTGCAAAAGCGGATTGCTTCGCGCAATTTGCGCATAACTTGCAGGTAATATTCTTTATTGACCGTACTACCCTGTGGCAAGAACTCATAATACACCACGACCCTGCAATCAAAGAAAACTATGAGCAAAACCTTTACGTTCGACCGAACGCACTTTATTTTGTTTTTCACACAAAATTTGATGCAGATTCTTTGATCCATTTTCTGAAATAGATAAAAATCGAAGACAAGTTAAAACACATCCAAGCACAACAGCTGCCAAAAATTAACTAAACATTCAAAATGGCCGACCTTGTCAGCGTAAGTAAGGGACATGAGTACCAACATAACGCTACAAAAATATCAAAAATCAAATACACGTAGCCTGCGGAAATTAAAAATTCTCGATATTTTTTGAACATACCTCGTACATACATATATGGGGACAATATATATAACTCTCAACATATTTAGATCAAACATAGAAATCTTCGTTTGTATGTCAAGAAACACCTCTCTACCAAAGTTTATGATGATCGGATGTAGAAACCAGTAAATACGGATTAAGTTTGGCCATGCCGAATCTTATATACCCTCCTCCATGGATCGCATGGAAACTATTTCCGATACAAGTAAACTCATTATGTACCAAATGTCATCCACGTAGCTCAAGTATTATAGATTGTAGCGTGATTACAACAGACTGACATGACTAAATCTTCTTAGAATTTACGACGATTAATAATATATATACTTTATAAGGTCTCAGATCAATATTTAGTGGTGTTAGAAAGGGAGTTACAAAATTAATATAACCCCCTCCTATGGTGGAGGGTATAGAAGGGTTTTGTGGTACATTGATGCCCAAGCGAAAGGTACGTAGAAAGGGAGGCTATATCTAAATCTTTCCCGATTTATTTCAAATTTTACAGTATTCGTTCTTGGATCAATGACAATGCTTAGATATTAAATACGATTTCTATAGAACTTAAATGCCAAATCGGAGTTGAGTATATATGGCGGTTAAATATATATAGCTAAATCTGAACCGATTTTCTTCACAGTTGCAAACTTCGTTTCTGTATGAAAAAACTCCTCTCTGCCCATTTTTATAATGATCGGATGCAAAATAAAGCTTCTCTGATATGTTGATATCAAATCGGAAGGATCTTATATGGGCTATATCTAAATCTAAACCAGATTCTTTCCAATTTGCTAGTATTCGTTCTTGAACCAATGAACTCCTTTATGCCAAATTTAGTAATGCTCAGATGTAAAATACGATTTCTGTAATGCTTAGAAGCCAAATCGGAGGTAAATATACATAGAGGCTATAGCTAAATCTGAACCGATATTCTTCAAAGTTGGCATACTTCGTTTCTGTATCAAAAACCTTCTCTCTGAAAAATTTTATAATGATCGGTTGTATTCTCAGAATTGAGTCCCAAATCAGTGAGCTGAAAAATGCTGTACTGTGTAATGATCAACATCTTTAATTTCTTCTTGGAATTCGCCTTAATGAGGAAGTGGAGTTAAGTACTTTGTTACCAGAAACGAAACTAGCTATTCCAAATTATTATCGCAATGCTCATTTTCGCATTGCTAGGGTGGTACATTGTACTATATGTATAGTCGGCCTAGCCCGACTTTCTTTCATTCCTTAATGTTTTCAAAAATATAATTTTTGTAAAAATGTCTAATCATTATTGTATTAATTTCCAAATTATTGTTTATCTGGGGGTGCAAGGAGCCTTCAAGATCTTTGAAATGGGCCGTGACGCAGAACGTGACTGATATTCTTCTTAGTTGCGGAGGCATTCTTTTGGTTCCATTGCTCCCAATCGGTCCCTGTTACGGATCTATATCCGAGGGCTACTTTTATCAAGTTACACGATACCATCTCTTTGTGGCATTTGTTCATCATTAATCCCTCTAAACATTCAAATTCCGAAAATAAGTTTCTGACCTGATTTTACATCCCAATAGTCATGTTAGAATATTCAATGTTATAGAAGTGGGTTGATTCAAAACTGCATTATATATGAGCTCAACTCTTCCTCTATAAATATCTAGTGTATTGTGAACATATTTAATAAACGAATTCTGAGTTCTGATATTATTATCATATTAGTTTGTAATCAGTTCCACTAGGACCACTTGGCGTATAATTAATACAAATTCTTGTGGTACACTTTTTAGTGATTCAGTGCAACCCAATGCTACCAAACTGTATACTAATGAACAGCTATTTTTCCATAGATGTGTCTTGTCTTAGTTAATTTGAGTAATAGTTAAGAAAAAATCAGAATATAGTTTCCTTCCAGAAATTATATTTTAAAGGCGTTTCGAAACTTCTACCACTCAGGCTTTTAATAGTATTGAATTTAAAGATCTGAAGGAAAAAAGCTTATACAACTATGAAATGATATTAGACAATCTCAAAAGTGTAGTACATATTGATTTGGCATTGCCAGTCTTCAAACGAGTATAAAGATCCCTCATCAAATGTATTACTTTGGTATGGAAATATGCAATCTATGCAATCTGGCTTAAGTGTATGTCCATGGTCATGAGACGTTCACACGTCTCCTCTATTCAATCTAACCTAACCTAACATATTTCACAATTATCGGTTTTTATTTACTCTCAATTTTAAAGATTCTTGAAAGCACAAGATTAGTATACAAATTATCGTAGTAGAAGAAGTAAAATGATTAATGCCAATAAATTTCCTTTTTCATAATTGCCACATATATACGCTACATTCACAATATCGCTAAACCTTACGTGACTATAAAGCGAGACAGAAGAATTATATCAAAAATGTGTCTTTGATAACTTACGACTTTTTTCTGAAATCCCTGTTTTGTTATTTCTTGTACAAAACTGGTATATTTTCCATTTATTTGTACACAAAAAGGAAAATAGCAGCACCCTGTTGTTAACCCTTTCGCTATATGACATCACGACCCCAACAACTGTTTCGTGTGAAAAGCACAAGGAGCACAGGATGGCAAAACAATAAAACTGAATGAACATATTAAAGACCATTAGGCTCATATAGACAACCTAAAGTGGCTGACTGGGATGGCTGACTGAAATTGCCGGCCGACCGACCCAACGAACGGTTTTGGTGGGTATGGTTAGATAACTGGCTTCAAGTTGGCCTGTTTGTGGCGAAAACCTCTACCTTGACTATAAACGAGACATGAGGGTAATAATTGCATGTTTAACTGCTGCTGCTGCTGCCACTGTTGCCGACGTTTTGTGCCGCCTCAGACCATAAGGCCAGGACATGCCAAGCCAAAGAAGTCATTAACGCTATGATGATGTCTTTTCAGGTTTTTCATTTCTGATCATACGAGTATGCAAAAAAAAAAAACAGAGAAACATTGAGCACAAGGATGCTGGCGGTTAAAAGCAATTTCAAATGCTAAAGCATCAAAGAAGATCTGGCGCGGGAGGGAAGCGAGTACAAATCCTTGACTCTAGGGTAAAATTGAAATTGTTAACCACACAAAATTACAGGTTATTTAAAAACAAGCTTAACCCAAGGACTGCATGTAATCAGCAGATGAAGAGAAATGAACAACAGAAGAAACAACAGAAACAACTCCCGATGTGACTTTTGCTTTAAATAGGGAGAATGGCGGGAAAGAAAAGGCTAAAGTAGTGGTACGAAAGAGGGGAAAAACTAAATGATAAGAATGAACTGAAATGAAAGACACATTTTGCACAGGGGAAAAAATGAGTTAACTCTAGACAGACAGTTTACTAATTGTTTGCGGGTCTGGTTTTTTTTTACCACACTACCAAACTCCAAAGTATTCATTTATCTTGGCGATTTTTCCCAGTTTTTTTCTCCTCAACGTGCCAGACAGACAAGTAATTGTATTTTAACTAAAAAAGAAAAACTGCAAAAACTGCAACAAGAAAAAAACGTTAAAAAAAGGGATTAGAAATGTTGTTCAACATTTACCTCATTCACGTCTCTTTTTATATATAGGTATATATGTATATATACATATATAAGTATATATGTTGTGACATTTGTTTCGCTTCGAGGCATTGACATGTAAATTGGCATTTAATGACTGACAAATGTAAAGCAAACAAGACAAATAGAAAAACAATTTTCGTAGTCTATTCTACAATGTAAGGGGAAAATTACCCAACTATTAAGAGAAATGAAAGCAACGTACATAATGAAGAAACAGAAAGACAGTGCAGGAAAAAATAAGAAGAAAAACAATTCCAATAACAGAAAATCAATTTCGTTTAACACAATTAACCTCAATGGAAATTAGAATGCTTTTAGTTGTATTAGATTTCTTTCGAGTGAGGCTAGAAAAAAGGATATGTGAGAAGGTTGAACATTTTTCCAAATATTTGTAATATTTTGATGGTATAAGAAAGAGGAAAACACATGGCGTTCACTACAAAAGAGTTTCATTCCTAAACATCTCTAATTATTAACATTGTATTTTTGAAAATGCAGGAAAATTGTGATTTTGCAGTAGAGTTCAGTTATCGAATAAATAAGATTTAAACAAACAGATCAGCTAATGTTAAATATTTGCCACATTTGAAGATTAATACAATTTTTAAACAAATAAGTAAAAACAATCATACTCCCAATGGGATAATTTTTTTTTTGAAAGGATATAATGAAAAAATGGAATTATCAATTTGTGGAGTCTACTACAATGTAATGGAAAATAACCAATATATTTTTCGAGAAAATTTATTGCAGGCTAAGTAATGAAGAAATGACAGAGAAAGAATAAATACCAATAGCAAAAAAAAGGCTTTGTGAGGAGTTACTAAACTTTTCCAAATATTTGAAATATTTTTATAGAAAAATAAAGCAGAGTAGACATCACTTTCCTTATGAATCGATCCCATTTCTATTTATTTCCTAATTATTAAAAATTTATTTTTGTAAATTGCGAAAAAAAGAAACTAAATGATTCTGTTGTAGAGTTCAGTGAGCGTATAAGTAATATTTAAACAAACCGACCAGATAATGTTTATTATAAGTCGCTTGTGAACATTGAAGCATTTGTACAACAAATAATTTAAAAAAAATCATACGCCCCAGAGGTGTTTACAACTATCTAATGGGATAGTGATAGTTGCTCCAAAAGGAATGCTCCAGAAGCCCAACAGCAGCTATACTACGATGGATAAGTCTAAATCTTGGAGGTATGAGTAGGTGTATTTTATCACAAAATCTAAGAAGCATTTTTTCCAAGATTCATCTAATTTTTGTCATTTGTATCCCAAGTATGAATATAAATTACTGAGTGCATAACAAAGTTATATCATTTAACTTTTCTCTTGTGTCTCACATAATTTCAATAACAATCAATTAGTAAGATTTTCTGTGTTTTTCGAAACACAATAAATAATTTTCTAATCTCTCAAACCATCGTATGAAGACATATAGAACTCTTCAAGATAAAATCTTGCTACATTTAATCTATTAAATACTCATACGAATTTTATAATTTATTAAAATTTAAATAATTTCTATGAAAACCATAACAATTTTATAGACTTTTGATGAAAACAGAAATTCTTAATCATTAATGCATTTTAATAACACTCTTTTGGGTGCATATGTAAATATTCCTTACAGGGAGTTTGTCTGAAAACATTTTGAACATTAGAGTGGGTTCATTTGATTCGTTTGAATGCAGAAAACAAATATATTGGATTAATTCATTTCCAAATTAAGGCAATAGTATAGATATTATGGTCAGCTAGGTGTGTTCCATTATTGAAATTTGAAATATATTTATTGTTATCGTTAGCAAAATTGCGTATAACTCAGAATTTTTTTAATATATATTTAATTTGAAAACTTTTTCCATATAAATACGCGAAAAGTCACATACACTCGCTGAATTGTAATATGCTGCTGCCCCTTCTCAACTTAAGGTTTCATCAAAAAATTACAATCTATCAATGGTAAGTAATATTATGTTTCTGCACATCCCTGGAAAACTAGATTTTCATTAATATACATTTTGTTACTATATGGTGGCACTTAATCACCTTCAAGTGTACCACAAGGATTAGTGGTAATTATACGCCACATAGTCCCCGTGGGACTGACTTTAAAAGAATATGATCAGAACTTATAAGTTGTTGGTCAACTATTTTTACAATGCACTAGACATTTTTAGAGTAAGAGCTGGGTTTTTGGAAAATACAGTTTCAAAACACCTTTTTGTGAAAGAGACTGTAGTACAGGTTGTCAAAATACAGAACTTCTATAACGGTAAACTATCTAAGGCAAACAATATCTAATCTACACAGTCTGTTTAAAACCGTGAAATACCGTGTACGTGGCGAGGGTATCCCTTATAACATAAACTCTGCACTAAATATGATTTTCAGAAATTGTAACTTTATGTACCTATTTCGACGAGCGGTTTATATGTATATTAGTGGCATTAGCGGTTTTTCTAGGTTAGCTCTTATTTTCGCCATATTCAACCACAAAGTTATTTAGGAAAATAGAGAGGTTAGTTATCTCCTTGGTTTTTCTAAGTTAGCTCTTATTTTCGCGATATTCAACCATAAAGTTAGTTGGGAAATCAGAGAGGTTAGTTATCTCGTTGGTCATTTTGAAGTGGATGGCTTCCAAATACACTCATCAAAGATTGAAATGAAGGAAGCCGTCGGAAAATTATATCTCTCAATCCACGTCCACGTTTCTCACAACCTTACCTCTGAAAAAGTGCAATAAAATCTTACCATATGTGAAACGTCATACAAAATAAGAAAATAGGTAGTTCAGTGAGCGTATAAGAAAGATTTTAACAAACGAACCAGAAAATGTTAACTATTCCATTTGAATATTCATACAATTTTAAAAAAAATTAATTAAAAAAAATCTTATGTTCAATGAAACGTTGATGTTTAGGTATATTTCAGAAGACTTCAAAATCGAATATCATCGTATGATATATACAAGGATATAACACGTTATATACATTTTTTTGAAAGGATATAAGAAAAAATTTTATTAATAATTTGTATAGTCTACAACAATATAATTAAAGTTTACCAATGTATAGAAAGAAAAATAAATGCAGGAAAAACAATGAAGAAAATTACAGAGAAAGAAAAAATGCCGATAGCAGAAAATCTATTTTATTTAACGAAATTAACCTCAATATAGATTAGATATCTTTAAAATTAGGTCAACAAAAAGGCTATGTGAGGAGGTACTAAACTTTTCCAAATATTTGAAATATTTTAATATAAAAACAAGTAAAAGCGTTAAGTTCGGCCATGCCGAATCTTATATACCCTCCACCATGGATAGCATGTGACCTCACAAAATAACTCAAACCTAAAGAAAATAACACCGAAAACACAAAAAATACAGTAGGTGAGACCAGTAGGAATCACAACAAGTTAGATGCTATATATTGGGGCTATATCAAAACATTGACCGATATGGCCCATTTGCAATCCCAAACAACCTGCAACTATAAGAAGTATTTGTACCAAATTTGATCAACCTAGCTCTATTATTGCGGACTGTAGCGTGATTACCACAGACGGACGGACAGACGGACGGACAGACGGACATGGCTAAATCGTCTTAGAATTTTACGACGATTAAGAATATATATACTTTATGGGGTCTCAGATCAATATTTAGAGGTGTTACAAACGGAGTGACAAAATTAATATACCCCCCATCCTATGGTGGAGGGTATAATAAAGCAGAGTGGACATCACTTTCCTTATGAATCGATTCTATTTCTATTTATTTTCTAATTATTAAAAATTTATTTTTGTAAATTGTAAAAAAAAGAAACTAAATGATTCTGCTGTAGAGTCCAGTGAGCGTAAAAGTAATATTTAAACAAACCCAGCAAAATTTCTCATTACCAAATAATCCGACGAGTAAGCAAAGTTCGATAATGGTAAGTACTTATTATTTAGCCACTTTTCTCATTATTTTAACATGGGGATGTCATTGGAGGAAAGTACATCCCAAAAGCATACAATAAAGTAGCATAATAAGTACTTATTTGTAGCAAAGGCATACCACATAAATATGTGCTTATATTTTCACGATTTTAAGTACATGAATAATGCATTACCAATAAGTTATAAAATAAGTAGTAGATTTGAAGAAATGGTCATTTAAAGTGATTTTTTGCATATTGTCGCGAATTTTTCTTGAAACAGATTTCATAATGCCAGATTCGAATTTCTGAACCCAAACCCCCATGTGAAAAATTCTTCGACGGTCTAACATTATACGATATACGTAAATATTTATGGTATTTTCATTCAAATCTGCACGTATTATTTGAAAACATGTTGAAAAATAAATAAATCTTGTACAATAACCTACATATATCCCAAATTGCATTATATCAAAAATTGCCAAAATGCAGCTATACTAGGATGGATATATCTAAATATTGGAGGTATGAGTGGGTGTATTTTATCAAAAAAATCTAAGAAGCTTCTTCCCCAGTAGTCATCTCACTTTTGCCATTTGTATCCCAACTATGTATATGAATTACTAAGTGCATAACAAAGTTATACTATTTAACTTTTCCCTTGTGTCTCACATAATTTCAATAACAATCAATTAATAAGAGTGTCTGTGTTTTTCGAAACACAATAAATAATTTTCTAATCTCTCAAACCATCTCTAGTCTAGGCAGACATCATATGAAGACATATAGAACTCTTAAGCATAAAATCTTGCTACATTAAATCTACGTTTAAATACTCATACGAATTTTATAATTTATTGTAATTCATTAAAATTATTTGCAAAATATGTATTCTAGTGAAAACCATAAGAATTTTACAGACTCTGATAAATACAGCAATTCTTAATCATTAATGTATTTTAATAACACTTTTCTGGGTACATGTGTAAATTTGCCTTACAGGGAATTTGCCTGGAAACTTTTTGAACATCAGGGTGAGTTTATGTGTTTGATATAAGAAAATTGATATTGTAATAATTCATTTTCAAATTAAGGCAGAAATCTAAAATATGTATATTAATGTCCTGAAACGTTCGTTCCAATATTGAATGTGGGCAATAGAAATTTTAATTTATAGTTCTCGTCAGAAAAATTGTCTGGAACCCAGAAATGTTTAAACATATTTTGACATTTGTTCACAAATTGGTTGACATTTGAACTTATTCCACCTTTTCATGCTTCTTCACCGACTGGTGCTTGTAATATACGGCTGCTGATTTTTCAACTGAAGGTTTCATAAAAAAATTTAAAATCTATCAATGGCAACTAAAATTATAATTATGCACATCCCTGGAAAACTAGATTTTCACTAGTATACATTTTGTTACTATTCGGTGGCATTGGATTGTCTAAAGGTGTACCACAAGAATCAGTATTAATTATACGACACATGGTCACTGTGGGGTTGATTACGAACAATAATATCAGAACTGCTAAACTGTTGGCCAAATAGTTTTCCAGTATACTAGACATTAGTAGAAGAGGAGTTAAACCTTCGGGTGTTAACACTATAAAAATGATTAGCTACAAAAATAGTTAGCTATACGAAATTATTTTTGTCTAAAAACTATTTTTTTTTTTTCAATAAAAAAATATGTCAAATGAATCTACATAATGCCTGTTCTTCATCTAAAGGTTTCATCAAAAATATAAAAGTTTGTAATAGAAGCTAGGATTATGTTTCTGCATATCTCTGGTAAAAGAGCTATTCATTAATATACACTTTATTACTATTTGGCTAATCTGAAACACCTAAAAGTGTACCACAAGAATTAGTATTAATTATACGCCATGTGGTCACTATGGGGTCAATTGCAATAAAATCAGAACTGCTAAACTATAGGTCAAATAGGTTTACAATGTACTAGACATTTGTAGAATAGGAGTTAAGCTTCGAGGTATAGAAATAATAGCTTTGTGAAATTAATAATTATCATATGTCTAGATGTGTAGTATAACTACAATTTGTTGTTGCAGTGATTATTTAAGTGCCGCAGATTTACCATAGAAATAACCCTAATACTCAAATTAATAAAAAACTAACTGAAATTAAATTTTAAGTTCTAAACAGAATGAATTCTCTATAGGAAATTATGACTCCATACATCACTTAGTGTACAAAAGGAAAACAATATGTATTTTTGACATGGATCTTATGAAGGAGTTCTCCTCGGACATAGTTCTGATGATTAGCTATACCAAGAGAATTTTTCCTCTTGCGAAAAACACACATTCGGCATAAATTCTGTCTGCTTTGTTCCTGTTCTTCTGATATTTCAAAAATATTTGTAAAAAATAATAATATTAATTATACACCTCAGGTGGCCACAGAAGTATGTATATAAAAATTAATAACACTCATACGCCTAGGTGTCTACAAGAAGTTTTTTTTAAATAAATTTAAATAAAATCTGCACAATATTCTTCCTTAAATACAGGAAATTCAAAATAAATTTCTATAAAACTTATTTTAGCATTCATCCAAAAAAATATTTAGCATGCATTGAAATTATTATCTTTAAAATCGCTTCACCCTAATAAATTTGTTGCCAATATCTATTTATAACGTTTTTGCATTTAATTAATAATTACAATATAATGATAAAGTGATGTCGTTTTTCTCAAAGATGAAATGACCATTAAAGCCAAGTCGTTGTAACTATGGAGTTCAAAGACGCTAAGAACTTAGGAATTTTCCATTACCAAACGTTAATTGTAACGTCAGCATCCTTGTTGTTGTTAATGTCATTCCAAGAATTGTTGTGGGTTTAAGACACTTCACTTTTGCTTACAATAAAATAATAAATATTTCTCTTTTTGAGTATGTCGACAAAAATTTTCTATTAATTATGCAAAAGAGAAATTATTCCATGGTCATTTGAATAAAAGAAAATCAGTTTTGCAGACACTAGGTCTTAAAAGGTAAGATGAGAAAAATTAAATATTTTCTTTTAAGATATTTAAACTTTAAACTCAGTTTACTGAGAGACATTAAATAAGTGAAAATGTAAAGTCGAAGAATTTGGAGAATATCTTAAAATTATTTTAAATATCTTTACATTTGTTTTCTTTCTGAAGCCCTGCATACCACATACCAGCCTCGATACCTGTGGTATTTCTTTGTAACTATTAGGACAAACATGCTGGGAGGTCCGTTTTCCTTTGTTTCGAGTTTTTTTGCTCTAATGAAAATTTAATTACAAATGTTATTTTGCGGTTGATTAATTGAAATGATGGTTATATGATTTCTTCTCAAACAGTCTCAAAGTCTCGTGCTGTTATTATTCTGATTGTATTGGCTCAGGTTTCCCACTCCCATTCCCGGATTCGTCCTTTATTTCAATATGTACATTTACTGAGGTGATTGCCTGCCTTTGTCGTTTGCGATAAGAGCATAAGGCCAAATTGTGTTGAAATCATAGATATTTTTTTATAGAAATTGCGTGTTTGAATTTGAAGACAATAATGTATTGCTCTGTTGTATGTGTGGGTGGGTATCCTTGTAGCCCCATCATCCCCTCTGCTGCTCATGCAGGACCTTGTTGCTTTGTATATTATATTGACTTTACGTGAGAGCTTGAATCCGTTATTTGTTTTTGTGTGTACTGCCACACGTGGATATGTGTGTGGTTTGAAGTTCAATTTGTTTAATTAATTAGAAAATGTAATGCTTCTCTTCCCCATTAGAGGTATCCTCCGCAGCGAAGGGCTGCAATGTGTAATCATTTCTGGTATTGATAGAATAAAATAAATAATATCTACTAATTAGTTAAATTAGTTATGATTTTGCTAAATCCATCCTAGGTTAGGCGAGTTACGTGATGTGTACTTTGTTATGTAAATTAAATTAAATTCGAAAATTAATTAGAAAATATTTTTGTGTTTGATTTAAACTCATTTGAGAGAAATTTATGGAAAATTCCTGAACTAAAGGAAAAGATTTTATCAAAGATTTTAATTGAATTTTTCTTATTATAATAGAATGCAATACATTTAGAAGAAGAAAATTAATATAACTTATATGCCCTATATGTTACTGATTGTTGATAACAATCATAAACAACAAAGGCCAATAGAAAAAATGACTACATGAAAAGCTCCTAAGAGAAAAAAGGCTCAAAAATAATGAGTTATCACTCAAATCATATAAGATTTATAGGTATAGGGTGGATTTTAAAACTCTAAAGGCGACAACAAAATTTAGAAAGGGTGATTATCTCGAATGCGCTTTAGGGCATTTTGGGTCATTTGAGTTATGTACGTCCGTCTGTCTGACTAAAGCGAACGATAATAAATACTTAAAAGTGTTGGCCCACTGTCCTCAAACTATATGTATATGTGGAATATGATTATAACACCTAAAATGAAAGAATCGACAAAAAAATTCGGAATATTACCCATTTTTTGGATAATATTTTATATTTTCCCATATTTGTAAATTTTTTTGGGTGATTTTTATCCCCTCACCTTAGAGAGGAGGGTATATATCATTTGCTACGAAGCAAAAGAGTAACACATCGAAGGAGTGACCTAAGACACTAAGTATGTTCGGCGGATATCCGTTTTGGGTCATTTTAAGTCGAATGAGCAATGTCCGTCCGTCCGTCTGTCTGCTGGCTGGTGCGCACGATAACCCCCGAAAGGAGTAACCGATTGACTTCAAATTTGGTATGTGGTAATATTTTCTTCTATCTCCGGCTAAGTTCGAAGATGGGCCATATTGATCAACTCCTTCTAGTACCTTTTAGTACCAAAGTGTTATCATTTAGTGAAATATTGATTATTTAATAACTTCTATACTACATACTTGAATCCTCTGAAATTCTACACATAGTATTAGTTAATTAGTCGCTATTACCTCGAGAAAAATGGGCGAAGTTGCCAAGTCCTTTTTGGTACCTCCCACACAAATGGGCAATTTTGAAACAAAAGTTAATAGCTTAGAACTTTATTACCAGTGCATACAAAGACTTGAAATTTTGTACAGAGTAATGGTTTAATATTACCTACAATACAGTGAAAAATGGGTATTATTGGGTCGCCCCTTTTGGTACCTCCCACAGAAATGGACCATTTTCTACCAAAAGTTACCAGCTTATAACATTAATAGCAGAGCATAGAAATACTTGAAATTTTGTACACTGTTATGCTTTTATAGTATCTAGAGTCCAGAGAAAAATTGGCGTTATTGGACCGCCCCTTGTGGTACCTCTCACACAAATGGACTTTTTTGTACCAAAAGTTAACAGCTTTTAACTTTAATACCAGTACATACATATGCTTGAAATTTCGTACAGTGCAATGCTTTTATATTATCTAGAGTCTAGAGAAAAGTGGTCGTAATTGGCACGCCCCTTTTGGTACCTCCCACACAAAGGGACCATTTTACACCAAAAGTTAACAGCTTATAACTTAAATACCAGTACATACTTTAAAGTTATTAAATTCAATTTTAATTGATAATAATTTAATAAAAACAAAAATTTACTAATATTTCTTTGGGACTCAAGGTGAGTCGGAGGATTCATAAGTCGGTTTACCCGACTGAACTTTCTTACTTGTTCCACATTCGCTTGGTAGTAGTGTTTTATAGGTAACTTTATACAATTAAATAATAACTATTGTCTAATAAACAAAATCGGAGGTTTTTGTATCAAAAGAAAAATTAATATGAATCATACGCCACGCTTAACCAAAGGAACGGTTACACTATGCAACAACAAAATTTTATTTGTGTGCGAGACCTAAAAACTTTTTGTTTGTATTGATTGAGGCATACTATTTTACGAAACCAAAACCAATTTTTTTTTATGGTAATGTTTTTTTTTAATTTTTTTTATTTCAAATTTTCTTGGAGTGCACCTTTAGTAATTGAATTCTATATTTTGAAGTATAAGCTCGAAAAAGCCGATATTCCACTTAAATTATATATATTCCATATATTCCACTATATAAATGCTGAAAACATCACTTTCATGTAGAGATTGAAGTTTAGTAACTGTCGTTAAAACAATTTTTTTGCTGGCATGAAAAAAACACAAAAAATGGAAAAAAATCGGAACATTTTTTTTCTATTTTTTAAAGCTAGCATCCATACGAAGAAAACAGTGCCTATTTAAAAAAAATCTATGGATAAATGTATAAATTATGACTGTAAAAATAGGGAAATTAAAAAAAAATAATTTTTCATATTTTTCATTTTTGCAATTTTTTTTTGGGAGCTAAGCTGCTATTGGTACTATAAAAATATTAGAGTGTAAAAATTTTAAATATTGTTAATGTACTGGAATAAAATTTATAACCCGTTAACTTTTTGTGCGAAATGGTCCATATGTATGGGAGGAAGCAAAAGGGGTGCGGTACTTCGCCCATTTTTCTAAAGATTATAGCGATTAATAAACTAATACTATTTCTGGAAATGTGAGTGATTCTGTGTAGTAGTATATAAGTTATGGGATAACCCATATTTCTCTAAATGTTGACCCTTCATGTGGGAGGTACTCGAAGGAGTGGACCAATATAGTCCATATTTGACCTAAGCCTGAGATAGAAAAAAACAAGTAAGAAAGTTCATTATAGGTACTATTAAACCATTATACCGTACAAAATTTCAAGTCTTTGTTTGCACTGGTAATTAACTTTTGGTTCATATTTGTCCATTTCTGTGGAGGTACCAAAAGGGGCGTTGCAACTTCGCCCATTTTCTCGAGGAAATAGTGACTAATAAACTAATACGATGTGTACAATTTCAGAGGATTCAAATAAGTCGTATAGAAGTTATTAAATAATCAATATTTTAGTAAATGTTAACCCTTTGTGGGGGACCACATACCAAATTTGAAGTCAATCGTTTACTCCTTTCGAGAGTTATCTTGCGCACCAGCCAGCAGACAGACAGACGGACGGACGCACATTGCTCATTCGACTTAAAATGACCCAAAACGGATATCTGCCGAACATACTTAGGGTCTTAGGTCACTTCTTCGATGTGTTACACTTTTGGCTCGTAGCAAATGATATATACCCTCCCCTCTAAGGTGAGGGGATAAATATTGACAAATACCAAATTTGAAGACAATCGGTTAATCCTGTCGAAAGTTATCGTGAGCTTCAACCAGACAGACAGACGGACAGTCTGACGGACATTGCTAAAATTACTTAAAATGCACCAAAACGGATTTCCGTCAAATACTTTTGGGGTCTCTTAGGTCACTCCATCGATGTGTTATACATTTGGTTGGCAACATCTGGTATATACCCTTATTCACAATAGGCGTGGTATATAAAACGAACTTTGTTGAAATTCTCTTATTTCTAGCAAAAGTGCTATAATTTCTACATTTATCCATAGATTTTCTTCAAATAGGCATTGCTTTCTTCGTTAGGATGCTAGTTTTTGAAAATATAATACAAATGATATTTTGCCGATTTTTTCCATTTTTTTGTGTTTTTTTTCCTGCCATTGTAGTCCTCATAATTCCCTTTTATTTAAAGTGGCAATATCGAGCATAGACTTACAAAATATGGTCCAAATATTAAGGGCACCTTCCAAAAATATTGAAATTTTAATGAAAAATTTAAAAAAAATACCATACAAATTTGTTTAATATTTTTTTCGTGTTTAGGGGTCCATATTATACCAGAAAATGTTATGCGCAGCCCTTTGACAAAAATGTTGTTGCATAGTTTTATCAATAACAACCATACGCACATGATGCCATAAGAATTTAAAGATACAAAATACCAAGGACTGATTTAAGTACTATTTATATATGTATATTTATGTATTTAATATGAAGAGATTATTCTGTTTTTTTTTAATATATATTTTTTAAACAATGTCTCCAATGCATTTAGAGTTAAGAAGAGAGTGAGGACGAAGTTCGTATAATTGAGATTAAATAATTTTCACAAAATTATTTCCATCTCTGGAATTAATTGTATATTGCCAGCCAGAGCGTAGTTGATTAGGTGGAATGCTCGCCTATGAGTTTGGGGGTCGTGGCTGTCGCTGGTAAACTAGCCAGGTCTTTTAACTCGTCTTTTCCCTGGACAATAAAAATTAGAATATAAATTTACTTTATATTGTAATTCATATTAATCAATAAATATTCCCAACCAAAATATGCATAAATTGCATTTAGGCATTTTTGCTTTAGACTATAGATAAGCTGACGATAGTTTGGAACTGTCTAAGAATTGTTATACTAAATCTTACCATCTATACATATTGAATATAAATTCAGATAACAAACTGGATTTTTAAACACTCACCTGAAAATAAAGAAAAAGTGAAATATTATTTAAATGAGTTTGAAGGTATTGATCTAATTATAAATATAGAGTAAAAATATGACAAAACGTTACAACAATTAGCAACAGGTCAAAGTTTACATATATATGATATTATGGTGGATGATAGCGAGAGATTTTCGGATTTATATAGAAGTTGTATTTGCTACACGGGGCAAAATCGCCTTTTTGGAACTCTAATTTTTAAATATTATATATTTCTGAGCAAATTAATTTTATTTGAAAATCAATAAAATATATTTGGAACTCGTATATTAATATGTTACAACATATAATATTTGCAAACTAAATTTCTCAAATAAAATATATTTTTGAATACAAATAAATTGATTGTTAGGAATTTCTCCAAATATATTTTATTTAAAAAACATTTTCGAAACTTTTGTTGAATTTTTCGAATTTCAATTTTACTTTTATTTTGTTTTTTTGGTTTGAACCTCCCAGTTATGATTCAGCAATAACTTATGTTTTAAATTAATCATTTAAAATTTCTGAGTATTCCAACCCATCATTGGTTGTCAGTCCTCCAAGTATATATTTCGATCCAAGATTATATGATTTCAATTATTATTATTGATTATATTTAAGACGTTAAATTTTTTTTTAACAAATTAACTTTGAATTACCGAAAAAATTTAACACAATTTAGGTATTTTCTGAATACTTCGATGCAAATAAATATTTGTTTCGGAAAAAATAGTCCAAAATAAACACATATTGAGATGTAAACAAAGATTTGTTTAGAACAACATCTTCCCAAATGTATAATTTTTGTGTGTACCAAATATTATATGCTTAGAGTGTATCCTATAGATATATATGTTTCAAGCCGAATATGAGAAAATTATTGAAATTCCTCACCTACTTCCATATGTTTAAACTATCACGTCTGCACCACTTTTGATACTATAAAAATTTAAAAATATTTATACCCTACACCACACTGTGGTACAGGGTATTATAAATATGTTTCATGGCAGTTGGTTGTACCAAATAGAAGTACAGGGCGGCGCAGAATGAGCTATATGGTTTGAATTCTTTATAACTTTTTTAGTTATTATTCTTTCTTTGTTTTTTTTCAGCATTTTGTGAAGGAGACTTGGGGAATTAATTATGAATCGAACAACGTACAAAAATAATAGATTTTTTGCGAAATTTTTCGTTCATTTCATATCCCCCACTTCTTTAAAAAGTTATAATACAGGGGGCGCAGAATGAGCTATATGGTTTGAATTCTTTATAACTTTTTTAATTATTATTCTTTCTTTGTTTTTTTCAGCAATTTGTGAAGGAGACTTGGGAAATTAATTATGAATCGAACAACGTACAAAAATAATTGAATTTTTCCGAAATTTTGCGAAAAGTTATGGAAAATATGCTAAAAAGAGCACGTATGTGCGAAGCAGAAAACATATAATACCCTACACGTCCAATGATGTGTAGGGTAATACCCAATGACGTCCTACACAGGGTCATTGCGATAATAATTTGGAATAATTGGTAAATTCGTAAGAACATTTCGCACCTGTTCCACAAAAGGGTAACAACTCAAAATTTTTAAATTTTGCTTTTTTGAAAGAAAACAACGTGCAATGGCAATTTCTACCCACTGCAAAAAATGTCCGTCGATTTTTCTTCTTTTTCATAATAAAAAACCGTTATGACTCTCTCTGTGTTTACAGAACAACGTCTTTAGATTCAACTAAAGAGTTACATTTTGAATTGTCTCCAAGTGTTTAAGCAAATGCAACCGTTGATTTATCATCTATAGAGTAATATTTTTAGTTGTGCCCTTTTCAACTTATAATCCGAGTAAGATTTTTTCAGTTGTTATTTTTCTAAAATCAATAAAAAAAACAAAAAGGAAAATAGCGTTATTATTTTTTTCTATGATATTTTATTGCAACGACATATTCTTTTTTTTTAATATACCATTAATATTAACGGAAACAGTTTTTGGCCTCTACTGAAATTTTTTAAATTTTGAGTTGTTACCCTTTTGTGGAACAGGTGCGATATATATGTGTATAAATCTAATTCTGAATCGATAATCGCTAAATTAAGCAATATTCGTTCCTAAATTGAGAAAAATCTTTCTGGAGAACATATATATGTATGGAGGTTATATATAAATCTGAATAGATTTTCCTGAATACTCATTCATGTAAAATAGAAACCCATTTCTGTCGAATTTCGTACTGATCAGATATAAAATACAGTCTCTATAGCGCCTAAATGTCAAATCGGGGCTAACATATATATGAGGGCTATTTCTAAATCTGAACCGATTTTCTCCGCATTTGGCAGTATTCCTTCATGTAATAAGAAACCTTTTTCTGCCGAATTTCGCTGCGATCGAATATAAAATCAGTTTCTACAGTGCTTGAATTTCAAATCGGGGGTAACATATATATGGGGCTATATCTAAATCTGAACCGATATCCCCCAAATTCTATATTGTCTCTAAGTGTATCACGAGACTACTCTCTGTCAATTTTTGACAACCATATTGCAAATAGTCAAAATCAGTTTAGATTTAGAAATAGCTTCCCTATATATGAACCATCCTGATGCTATATTTTCCTTCAGTCATTTTAAAATTTGCCATACAGTATTTCTTGGTACTTAGATTAACACTATTAAAAATTGTGTATTTTCTTACTATTAAGCTTTATTCTCTATAGGAGCTATAATTTCCTTTTAATATTCATGCAATTTTGTGAAGAGTAATTTATTACACCAGTTAGCATCTGCGTTGAATATGATTAATATTCGTTCCGATTTGCAATTTAAGCGCTATTGGATAGTCGTATTCTGTTCTTCTGAGCATTACTAAATATGGCGCAAGGGAAACGGTTCATATTTATATATATAGCCCCTCAATATATGTACCTTCCTTCCGATTTGATGTGAAAGTGCTGTAGAAGTTTTGTTGTACACACTAACATTAAGAAATTTGGCAGACAGGGGTTTCTTGATAGAGAAAAGAACACTGGCAAGGTTTAAAAAATCGGTTCAGATTTATATATGTATATGGGAGTATTTCATGTCAAGTGAGTCAATTTTTAAAATCGATGCCTTCTGATCTGGATGAATCTTGCCGCAAACTTAGTCCTATTGGATAGTAGTTCTGACACAAAAATTCAACGAGATCGCTTAACGGCTGTCGAGTTGGGGGTGTTATATTTTGAAATTTTGGCCAAACGGCACTTTATTCCAAGCCATATAACTAATTAGGTGTTGTAGTTAGAAAATTTTGACCAGATTTTTTGTTTTGGATAGATTTTTTTCAACCTTTTTAAGAAAGTAAAAAAAAAAAAACGCAAAAATATGTTTTGGTATTTTTTTTTCGAAACTATAACTTCTTTTGACATTTTCGTAAAACCCATATTTTAATTTTTGATTTTTTTACTTAAAGAAAGCTTCAGTCTTTTCGTATAAGAGCTTTGTGGTCTATTAGTGGGATGCAACCGTTTATCTGACAAATTAAGCATAAAACTCTAAAAAATTTAGGTTAAACCATATATTTTAGCATAACTGGAGAACCATCTTCTTCTAAAACAATTTCTTCATCCCATCAGCGGCTTCAAATATATCTTACAAGATATTGCAAAAAATCTTATTTTTTGAGAAAATTGTAATAATTTTTTAATAAAATCCTTTGAAAAATGTTTAAAGATTCACAATTATTATATTTATACCCGGCATTACACTGTGGTACAGGGTATTATAAGTTTGTTTCATAGAAGATGTTTGTAACACCAAGAAATACTACAGCTAGACTCACCTTAAAGTTTACCGGTCGACTCAGAATCACTAGCTTAGTCGATTTTACCATGTATGTCCGTCCGTCCGTCTGTTCATTTTAATTTGTTCGTTAAGTACAGGTTTCACTCCGATCGTGCTGAAATTTTGTAGTTGGGAGTCGTTCGTTCCTGGAAAGAACCCTATTGAAATTGGTTGAAATTGGTTCAGATTAAGTTATAGCTCTCATATATATGTTTCTTCAGAGTTGGCCCGTTAGCCCTATAGAATCTGTAGTTTACATCCAATAGTTTGGAAATTTAGCATGGTAGAGTTTCTTGATCCGTGGATCAACATTGCTCAATTTAAAGAAAATCTGTTCCGATTTAAAAAATCTGTTCCGATGTCGACAGATTTAGCTCTTTAGAACCTGTATTATACATTCAATTGTTTTGAAAGGTAGCACGGTAGTGATTATTGATCTATAGACCAACATAGCCGAGTATGAAGAAAATCGGGTCCGATTCAACTATATCCCCCATATACATATATGTTACGTCTGATTTGGCCCTTTTTCCCTATTGAACCTGCATTTTTTATATCCAATGATTTTGAAATTTAGCATGACAGAGTTTATTTATCTATGGACCAACATTGCTGAATTTAAAGAAAATTTTTTTTAATTCTCAAAAGTAAACGATCTTAGTGAATTTGTTAACATGAAAAAATTGGTCACCGATATGTAATACAATACTTTCATATGAAGAACCCAGTCAAACCAATATTAAAATCGAACTAGATTCCCTTTTGGGGGAGTCTGCTCCGTCGTTCACAACTATGTATAAAATATTGGGTGGCAGACTTTAAACGCGCTGTACGAGCTGCCACAACGAACACCGTAATGGTCATCCAATTATAGTGTCCACGCCAGAAATGGTTAAAAAATCTACCAAAAAGTGCTATACATCGCATATTGGCGGAAAATTTCATGATGAGAAAGCTGTGAGCAAGATTGGTGCCGCGTTTGCTCAAAATCAAAACAGTGCACCAGCTCACACATCCACTTTTGCGTATTGCTTCAGCAGGCGCAAGATGGGTGCCGCGTTTGCTCACAATCAAAACAGTGCACCAGTTCACACATCCACTTTGCGATGGCCAAAGTTCGTATTGCAATAAGTTCGTATTGCTTCAGCAGGCACCTTATTCGCCAGATTTAGGTCCCTCGGATTATTTTTTGTTTCCAATCTTTAAAAATGGCTCGGCGGAAAATGGTTTGCCAGCAATGAAGAGGTGGAGTTGCGGTTGATGACTATTTTCAGGAGCTAGACAGTTCGTACTATAAATAGGGTATTGCAGCTATTGAAAATCGCTGGAAAACGTGTATTGAGCTAAAAGGAAATCATGTTGAGTAATAAAGAGCAATTTTCCCATATTTGTTGTGTTTTCCTTGTTATGTATGACTATTTGTGTAAGCTATTCAAATATGCTGTCCTATTTTCTAAGCTTTGCCCTTAAAGTAGGCAATAATTTTTTTAAACATTCCAATGTTCATGAGCTATGCTTAATCTTTTTTTTTTTCGCAAACTCTTCTTTGACGAACATACATGTTTGTCATTCTTTCAACAAATTTTATCTATGTTTTACTAAATTGTTATGTTTACTGTCTATTAAAATAATTTTAACTTATGGTGATTTCGTTTGTGCAAAAATTTTTTCTACATTTTACACTGAAACCGCATTTTTAGATTCGTTTGTAAGAAGGGTGCAGCCGTATGAACGGGTTTTGATTTCGTTTGTAAAATTATTGCACTCCGCAAATGCGAAAATATAGCATTTTCCACACTTAGCCCAGTCCACGGTGTGGAGTGTTGCTCCGTCAAAAAGCAGACTTCAGAACCAAACCTAATTGAAAGCGTACATTCTTAATGCTCTATCAAATGGTTGCGCCATGATGTAGGTATGGGTTTTACTCACCGCACGATTTTTGTTCGATTGTTCGCACGCAAAATGCGAAATTAGCAATGGGTGCAGGGGGAATTTTTAAAATATCGCAACCTGATGTGTTGATATTACTTTTTCGGAAACGAAATCACTATAAGACAAAAATGTACTACAGCCCTAAGTTTATTCCTAATTTAATTCTAGATCAATCAATCAATGAATTATCTACCATTTATGACTATTAGGGTTTGATTCAAATATTTCTAATATTTTTGTTTTGCCTAAAATAGGCCACAATTTACGTACGTCCGTTAACATCCTTGAAGTATGCTTTGAATATTTTATTTTTAAAACACTTCCTTTGATAAATTTGTCTGCGTTCGTTTTTGTCACCCTTATTGCGATTTTGTTTCTGCAAAAAAGTGAAACATTTGCATTGCCCTTTTCCAAAAACTGGACTTTTATACCACATTTTGGAATTTTGATATAAGTTTATTTCGTGAGACTACAGCAGTTCCACCTAAAAAGGGCAAATATTTTTCAGAATTTCGCCTCAGGGGGGGCAAATTTTTTTCAGAATTGAAATCAATAAATTGTCTCATCTTATAAATCCTTTTTTGTTCATGGTTTATTACCGCTAAACAATGCAACGAATAAACCAGTAAGGAAAGGCTAAAGTCGGGCGGGGCCGACTATATAATACCCTACACCACTCTCGTAATATTGAGTAACTCTGAAATATAAATTTGGTAATTAATGTATAAATTGTTTTCATAAATTTATTTTGGGACATTTTATAGTTAAATAATACCCTGTACCACAGTGTGGTGTAAAAACGATTGGATTTAAAATTTAGCTTCTACAGGACTAACGAGCAAAATCGGACGAAACATATATATGGGAGCTATATTAAATCTTAGCCGATTTTCTTCAAATTCAGCAGTGTTGGTTCATGGATCAAGAAACTCTACCATTCTAAATTTCAAAATGATTGGATGTAATATACAGCTTCTACAGGACTAAAGAGCAAAATCGGACGAAACATATATATGGAAGCTATAGCTAAATCTTAACCGATTTTCTTCAAATTCGGCAATGTTGGTTCATGAATCACGAAACTCTACCATTCTAAATTTCAAAATGATTGGATGTAAAATACAGCTTCTATAGGACTAAAGGGCCAAATCGGACGAAAGATATATATGGGAGCTATATCTAAATCTGAACCGATTTCAACCAAATTCAATAGGATCTTAACAGCTGCGAAATGCTCTAAACTGCAAAATTTCAGAACGATCGGAGTGAAATTGTCGATGAACATCTTTACATGGACAGACGGACGGACGGTCGGACGGACGGACAGACATGGTTAAATCGACTCAACTAGTGATTCTGAGTCGATCGGTATACTTTAAGGTGGGTCTAGCAGTGTTACTTTCAGGTGTTACAAACATCTGCCGTGAAACAAACTTATAATACCCTGTACCACAGTGTGGTGTAGGGTATACAACATTTTCTTTAAATCGATACCACCATTCTAAACTATGCTAAGTGCAAAAAGGTAGTTTTTCAGGAAAGGCTATCAAAGTCTGATGTTTTTTTTAAATTTGTGTGGAATTCCTTTATGATGTAAATCGAATGACCTGTACTGTTTTGTGAATAACACCAAATTTGGACTGAATATAACTTGAAATATTCAGAAATTAATAATACAATCTCCCTAAAAACATGCTAAGTCGGCTTAGCATGTTTTAGAATGGAGGTAACGAAGTGGTATATTTCTGATTTCTTTGTTTTTTTAGTCAATCAATCATTTCTTTACACTTCATGACTATTAGGGAACGTCAAAACATTTGTGAATTAATTTATTAATATTGAAAATAATTCAAACTCCCATAAATACGCTTTGCTTTATTTTTTTTAAAACTCTGGTTGTGATTTTTGTTTATGTTCTTTTTTATCTTTCTCCTCATCGCGATAATAACTTGTCTCTCTTTTCAAATTATTACTTTCATTTACAGGTTTTTTGGAAAGCCAAAAACATTCCGTGATTGGCGACAAATTAAAAAAATGCCGTAAAATCAATATTTGCACCCAAAATTCGGCAAAAATTAATTCCAACAAGTAAAAGCGTTAAGTTCGGCCATGCCGAATCTTATATACCCTCCGCCATGGATAGCATGTGACCTCACAAAATAACTCAAACATAAAGAAAATAACACCGAAAAACACAAAAAACAAGTAAGAAAGTTTCAGTCGGGTAAACCGACTAAGGAATACCCTCACTTTGTGAGTAATGTAATATATAACATTACACCAATAAATCTGTCAATTTGTGTGGGAGGTACCAGAAGGGGTTTTCCAAAAACACGTATTTTTCGGTAAATACATTGCATTGTGCTATAACTATAAGCGTTTATGTGCACTGGTATATTAAATATTATCATTTTGTGTGGGAGGTACAAAAAGGGGCGGGGTAATAACGGCCACTTTTTACAGGACTATAGGCACTATAACAACATTACACTGTACAAAATTTCAAGTATTTGTATGCACTGGTATTAAAGTTACAAGCCGTTTACTTTTGGTACGAAATGGTCCATTTGTGTGGGAGGTACCAAAAGGGGCTGTACAATAATGCCCATTTTTTACCGGACTATAGGCGCTACAAAAACATTATACTGTAGAAAATTTCAAGCATTTTTATGCACTTGTGTTAAAGTTATAAGCAGTTAAATTTTGATGCAAAATGGTCCATTTGTGTGGGAGGTACCAAAAGGGGCATGCCAACTTCACCCATATTTCTCGAGTTAATAGCGACTAATATACTAATATTATGTGCAGAATTTCAAAAGATTCGAGTAAGTAGTATAGAAGTTATTAAAGAATCAATATTTCACTAAATTTTAGCCCTTTGTGTGGGAGGTACCAGAAGGAGTAGACCAATATGGCCCATCTTCGAAGTCATCCGGAGATAGATCAAAATATTACCACATACCAAATTTGAAGTCAATCGGTTACTCCTTTCGAGAGTTATCCTGCGCACCAGCCAGCAGACACACAGACAGACAGACGGACGGACATTGCTCATTCGACTTAAAATGACCCAAAACGGATTTCCTCCGAACATACTTAGGGTCTTAGATCACTCCTTCGATGTGTTACACTTTTTTCCGTAGCAAATGATATATACCCTCGTCACACTAAAGTGGGGGTATAAATATAGTAGATGAGAACAGTAGGAAAAACAACAAGTTAGATGATCTATATAGGAGCTAAATCTAAATATGGATCGATATCGCCCGTTTTCAATCCCAAGTTACCTACAGCTATAAGAAGTATCTGTACCAAATTTCAGCCACCTAGCTCAAGTATTATAGATTGTAGCGTGATTACAACAGACGGACGGGCACACGGACGGACAGATGGCTAAATCGTTTTGGAATTTTACGACGATTAAGAATATATATACTTTATGGGGTCTCAGATCAATATGTAGAGGTGTTACAAGCGGAGTGACAAAATGAATATACCCCCCCTCCTTTGGTGGAGGGTATACAAAATTAAATACCTATAGAAAAAATATTTTTCAGAATTTCGCGTCAAGGAAAGCACAATCACCATTCGTTTTTTATAGTCACCACCATGGTATGGAGGGTATATAAATTTTGTCACTCCTTTTGTAACACCTCTAAATATCGATCTTAGACCCCATATAGTACTCGTAGCTATATTCTTAATCGTTGTTAAATTTTTAAGACGATTTAGCCATGTCCGTCCGTCTGTTGTAATCACGCTACAGTCCGTAATAATAGAACTAAGTTGATCTCATTTGGTAGAAATAGTTCTTATAGTTGCAGGTTGTTTGGGATTGCAAATGGGCCATATCAATAATTTGATATAGCTCCTCTATAGAGGTCGCTCCAAAATACGGTTTTTTGTAGATACCACATTTTTAAGGAAATTTAGCAGAAACTTTGCACATTGTATTCTATTTTGACAAGAATTCATCACAGCAAAAATTTTACAAATCGTTTCCTATTTTGTTATAGTCACCCTATAGAGGTCGCTCCGAAATATACGTATTTAAGCAATAACTACCATATTTTTTAAGCATTTTAACTGAATCTTTGCATTTTGTATTTATTCAAGGCAAAAATTCATCGCAGTAAAATTGTTTTAAATCAGTTCATATTTTGTTATAGTCCACCTATAGATGTCGCTCCCAAAAAGGCTTATTTAAGCCATAAACACTACTAGTTCTAAGAAATTTAGCAGAAACTTTGCAGTTTGTACACTATTTTGGCAAGAATTCATCTCAATAAAATTTATACAAATCACTTTTTATATTGTTGTGGTCCCCGTGTACATCTAGTTCTCATATATGCTAATTTAAGCCATAAATACCACATTTTCAGCGTTCGTTTTTATACCCTACACTACTCTGTGGTCCAGGGTATTATGAGTTTGTGCATTTGTTTGTAACATCCAAAAGGAGAAGAGATAGACCCATCGTTTATTATAGCGATCGACTTGGAATTACTTGCGGAGTCGATTTTATCGCTGTAATCAAAGTGCAGGTCGTATTTATGGTCCGATTGTGATGAAATTTAGCACAGTGTTCTTTTTTGGCCCAAGGAAGATCTCTATCGAAATCAGTGAAAATCGGTTCAAAATAAGATATAGCTCCTATATATATGTTACACCCGATTTGACATGTAAGCGCTGTAGAAACTGTATTTTGTATCACATCAGTACGAAATATGGCAGAGAGAGTTCTCTTATTAAATGAATGAACTCTGCCAAATTCGGGGAAATTTAGTTCAGATTTAGATATAGCCCCCATATTTATGTTTCACCCGATTTGACATGTAAGCGCTGTAGAAACCGTATTTTATATCCGAGCAGTACGAAATTCGGCAGAGAGAGTTTTCTTATTACATGTACGAGTATGAACTCTGCCAAATTCTTATCGCAATGTCCATTTTCGCATTGTTAGGGAGGTGTTGGTTTTTATATAGTCGGCCGCGCCCGACTTTCAGTCTTTCCTTACTGGTTTTTTAATAATTCGCTTAAACAAAAAGGGATCGTTGCATGATTTGCTCCATATCCAAAGATTTTTCCAGTAATAAAATTAAATTCAATCCATGGTGAAGGATATACAAGGTGGCGCAAAAGTAACCTTTCGATGTTTTTTGGCTGCAATTTAAAAAAAAAGAAAAACTTTGATTGTTTTTGTGGATTATTTTTATTTGGTCTTTTAATTTTTTTTACATCAAGTCGAGAATATGATGTCATGTAAATGGCCGCCGCCACAGTTGATTGTCATTTGAGCCCTTTTTATGGCATTTTCCATCACTTTGGCCAAAACTTCCGGCGATAGGTCCTCACATTCTTGACGGATATTGTCTTTAAGAGCTGCAAGAGTCTGAGGCTTGTTGACATAAACCCGCGACTTCAAAAAGCCCCACAAAAAGAAGTCTGGAGCGGTCAAATCAGCCGATCTTGCAAATCGCCAAAACGGGAGATTAGGCGCCCGGGAAATGCATCCTTCAGCATATCGGTTGTGGCACGTGCAGTATGTGCCGTTGCACCGTCCTGTTGGAACCACATGTTTTCCAATCCCAATTCATCAAGTTGCGGCAAAAAGAACTCGTTGATCATTGCTCTGTAGCGCTCACCATTCACAGTAACCGTTTTGGCCGCGACGTCTTCGAAGAAAAAAGGTCAGATGACTCCTCCAGCGAAAAGAGCACACCATACAGTGACTTTGAGCGGGTGTAATGGCTCTTCGTGGGTTACACGCGGATTTTCAGTGCCCCAGAAGCGTAAATTTTGTTTATTTACGTACCCGCTAAGATGGAAATGGGCCTCATCACTCATGATTATTTTTGATGAAAAATCATCTTCCTCTTGGTAGTGATTAAGGATGGCTTGAGCGTATGTTAGACGCGATTGGCGGTCAGCAGCTAACTGCTGATGCACCGTCTGGACTTTGTACGGAAACATCTTCAAATCTTGTACCAAAATTCGTTGTAGAGACCGTCGACTGATACCCATTTGCGTGGCACGTCGTCTGGTCGATGTCGACGGCGCTTCCATGACATCCTCGGCTACAGCAGCAATATTCTCTGCAGAACGGCTACTCCGGGGTCTGCCAAGCCTAGCAGCATCTCGTGTTGTGCCAGTCTCTTCGAGGCGAGCTGCTAAACGTCGCAGTGTTTCACCAGTAGGCGTTGGACGGCCAGGAAATCTGCGACGAAATTCACGTTGTGCCAAAGTCACCGACCGATTATTGGTCAAATAAATAGTCAGCAATATTCCGCGTTCTGGAGCAGTGTAGCGTAACATTGTTTATTAACGTGTATTTCGCATGTGTTTACTACACAAATGTCAAAACAGAACTGACATTAGGGGCCAATCGCAAAATTTATAGCATTTTCTGATAGGAGGATTACTTTTGCGCCACCTTGTATAAGGTGAAGGATATAAGGCATGGCCGAATAAAAGTAACGCTTTTACTTGTTAATATTCCTAGTGTATTTTTAATATATATAATAAATCAATCTTTTCCCTAAATTTTATGTATTTTAGGGAAATTTCAACCATTATCCAATCAACAAATTGAAAAACAATCCCCCAAAATAAGGCTTTAAGTATTTTTTCAATATATTTTGCTTTACCCTTAAAGTAGGCAATGATTCATGGTAAAACATCAAAATCCTTAAACTATGCTTTGCTGTCTATTTCTCAAAATTCGTTGATGGTTTTTGTCTGCGTCTTTTTTTCATTTCTGATTTCTTGCTCGCTCTCTTTGCCAATAAATTGAATTGTTATGTTCATTGTCTATTAAAATAATTGCAACTCATAAAAATTCTTTTGCAAGTTTTTTACGTTTCTGTTGCTGCTGCGTTTAATTTTTTTTTTGTGCCAGATATTTCTTACATTTCATTATAGCCCCATAGTGAATTTTTTCTTGCTATTTTTTGGAGGTTGGTATTTTTCAGTACTTTTGACATAAGAAAGGGCTGCTTTGTCATTTCTTAACCTTGAGAGTTTGTTTTGGATATTGTTGTTCGTTCTTTTGCTAGGGACGAGGCGTTTTGGGGAAAGAGGTGAGCTTCAGGAATTCTTAGAAGACATTTGTAGAATATCTTTAAAGGACAGGGGCAGCAGACGTTGAAATTGTCATTGCTGTTGTCTCTCGTCGTTGGTTTTGCCGGGTCTGTAATGAAACTTAGATTTGATGCTCTGAGTCTGAGTGTTTCTGTTGTTGCCAGTGTGGGTGTCTAGCTATGAATGAGCTTCATTTTCTTATTATTCCCCTTGGGGAGGTGTGAGTCTAAGAACAATTGCGGTACTTTAAGACAATTGTCAAAAGTTCAACTGTTTGCAACAGAAGCAGCGACCCCCAGAAGCTAACAACTCCAATGTTGCTATACCCCAGCAACCATCAAACCCAACATTGCTTAGCTTGCCTTAAAGGACTTTTTCAGCTGAAGCGAGTGTTTGGAAAAGTGTTGCAAATATATGAGTTGTGATAATTCACTGACACCATAAGACCACATTTTTTCGTTTATTTTGGTGTAGCCTGAAATTGCTGCTGCCATTTTTTCCTCCGCTGCCTGTCTCTGATGTTGTCGTTTTATAGTATTTGTCTATTTATATGACTGTTGTCTTTTTATTACTCCTGCTGCCACAGTTTACAAACGTTTTAAATGGCAACTACCACGTTTTGTTGCTGGGACATTCTTAGAAGACTTATAATCCTTGGGGTCCTTTTGCCTCAAAAGGATGTTTGCCAGTCTGCCTTGGTGTTTGTGCAATGAAAGTATTTGACATTTGTCAGCGCATTTCTCCTCCCATTTAACTAAGCTCAAGTGGCTGTCAGTAATACTACGAACAGATGAGTCTAATGCCACGACTCCAGCCAATTCCAATTCCCTTCACAGAAGCTGTGCAACCTCCTCCGATGCTGCTGAACAAGGTCTTGCATCCTTTACGAGGACTTTGCAGTCAAGGCACGCGAATGCTATTCTACTAAAGGAGTTAAGTAAATTAGTTATTAGTCTTGTAAATAGGCATGCTTAGGCTTAAAATCTCTTTTCAAGTTCATTCATTTTCATTTTCTCAACTCTTGGCACCTCTAACACTAAACTGGCTAATTGTTAATTAGTGTCAAGCGCAAAGAAGGCGAGTCCTTCTAAATAAATTACAGCCTACTCTGAGGCTGTTAACTTTGAAAAAGGCCAGATCAAGCAAAACTACGAAACGCTTTTAAAACAATACCTTATTAAAATTTAAGTCTTAACCCCACAGTATAAAAGTTTTTTCATATAGTTTCTTTTTTTTTCTTTTCCAAAAAGGATTTCTTACCACCATTTCTTAAATTTAGCTCAATCTTTGTGTGTGTAAGACTTTTGCTTGGCGCCGGAAACCAAATGTCAAAAGTTTTATTCTTTTACTTGTCGGCTGTATGCCTTGTGGAATTGAAGTGTTAATTAATATTGAAAAGGATAAAAGTTTTTTCTTCTCGACTTTTTTCTCTCAAGCCTCAAACACAGCAAGGAAATTAACAGCATAAACGTTTTACAGAAAATTAAAAATAAAATAAAAAAAATTAACTAAAAATTGTAGACACGTTCCTTCGAAAACCCCCCGAAATAACGGAAATTGAAAGGCTGCGGTAACTTCAAGAACAGACGAAATATTCTCAGATATACTTTAATGGAAATTTCAAAAGAAAATTAATTATAATCTTCAATAAAAGAAAATTAAAAAAAGTTTAAACAGAATACCGCAATTTCCGCCGGTGTTATTCAAAAAAAAAACATATACTTTCATAGTTCAAGCCAGCAAATAAAGGTCATTGCATTTTTTCGGTTCGCCTTAGGCTACCGAAAGGAAACAGAAACAAAACCTGACAAATATTAGCAATAAAGCCATAAGTCGAGACGCGTCAGGGATAATGCTTATGGTTGATGGTGTGTTGTACTTTTTTGTGAAAAACTTTTTAGCGCTTTCTGTGCCACAAATATTTGCCAAAAAGGTGTGATAACAAAAGGTGAGAGGAAAAGAGAAATATGAAAAATATTAATTTAAAGGACAGCTTCGCAAACGGCAATGCTTTTGGTGACAATAACAATTTAAAATTATTATATTGCAATTAAATATTTTGTAGTTTGTGGGTCTTGATATCAGAAATAGAAAGAAATTCTTGAATCATTGTATTTGCAAAAGCCAATCCCACAATTCCCAAAATAATTTCGAAAATAATTCCGAAAATAACCAACAATTTGTTTTTTTGCATTTTATACTAAAAGCCGTTCTCCCAATTCCTTTAGCAGTTCAACGCACAACGGCTTACCACATATAAAAATAGAAAAGGTTTTAATATTTTAGCTTTGTAGAGAAAATGTGTCTTACTTTTGAAATTTGTATAAAAAATTGTGTTTATTGGAGAAGCTTGTTGCCAATTGTATACCAGTCAAAATTTTTGGTCTGATTTTTTTTTCAGAAAAAATCTTTAGAAAGTTTTCTTTAAGATGAATATAAATATGTTAACAATTGTAAAATATCTTCATCCTTAACTCCAAAATAAGACATATACCCTTTTCGCAAAAAATCTAATTTGTTGAAAATATATCTGCTAATGGCTATAACTTTTGTCTTATTGAGATTATAGCTAATTTTGTTGCCTATTCGGAAAAGTTCATACGAAAGAAATCGTTGAATTTTCAGCTCTGAGATTCTCAAAATACTAGGTGGGAAAAAAATCAAAAATTAAATTTTCAATTGCAAATATCTCGGTAGCTATACGATATACAGGGAGGCTGATGAAAGCTGCTACCAAAAAAAAATTTAATAACTTTTTTTCTATTTAATGAATCTGGTTAATTTTTTTTTTATTTTGCAGATTGATTTTTAGATTTAACAAAAATTGACACTGAAACAAGAATTTGGATTGTCCGCCGCTATTACGCACTGAAATCCGTAGTTTCGGTTCAAAGAGAGTATAGGGGCACGTTTGGCGGCAATCCTCCGAGCAGATGGACCATAAAGAGACTTGTTAACAATTTTTCCGAGCATGGGATAGTCAAATGAAGAGCTTACCATCGAAACCCTTCATTTCGGACGGAGGAAACAATCGCTGCTGTAGCTGATGCCATACAAAATAATCCAAGATTTTCCACAAGAACCTTATTTGCTCAAATGGGTATAAGCAGACAGTCAATTATGCACAAAGATTTGGAGTTATTCCCATATAAAATTCAAATGGCCAACAAAGTGAACTCAGCAGACTTCCCGATTCGCTTGGAGTTTTGCCAGAAGATGCTTCAAATGGTGGAAGAGGACGGAAACATGTCTGACGAGGCCTATTTCTATTTAAACGGCAACATAAACAAACAAAATTGTCGAATATGGAGTGCTTCCAACCCACAGATACTCCATGAGACGGAATTGCATCCACTTCGTGTCACAGTGTGGTTTGCAGTTTCATCACGCTGCATTGTCGGGCCCTACTTCTTCGAAGAAAACGGTCACACCGTTACAGTTACTGGAGGCCGTTACTTGAGCATGTTGAGAGAGTTTTTCTATCCAGAATTACACCGAGTGAGAATTTCTTTCAACTCTGTGAGGTTTCAGCAAGATGGTGCAACTCCTCACATAGCCCGGCCTGTTATGACAGAATTGCGGCGAAAATTTCCCAATAAGCTGATATCCAGAAACTCCACATTCCGTTGGCCCCCCAGGTCGCCTGACCTTACTGCACCTGACTTTTTCTTGTGGGGTTATTGCAAATAGGAAGTCTACAAAGCAAAACCAACAAATTTGAATGAACTAAAGCAATTCATTCGAGAAACAATTGCGGCTATTCCCGTCTCAACTCTCCAAGCAGTAATGAACAACTTTTTGGTAAGATGCCGCACATGCATCAACGAGCAGGGGGGGCATTTAAATTTCATTATTTTTAAAACTAATTACGCTATATTTAATTAAATTTAATGATTAAATTTAATGAAAAGATTTTACGAATCAGACGAAAAAGATAAAAGTTACACGAATTTAAACATTTCGTTCACCCGAGGTAGCCAACTTTGAGGTCCTGCACCATAGGGGCCCAAATACAAAACATTACTTCTCTAATATCTCTTCTACCAGCATGTCAGGTTGTGTTGCAATCGCTTGATTGTTTAAGAAACGGAAAACCGAACTGATTCCCTTTTTTTAATTCCTCCCACTGTGCGTCTTTTACTTATAGCAGGAAAGTAACAAATCAGGTGCTTCTGGCGTGTTCACCGATCAGGCAGTGTCCCCTCAGAACTGATGCTAACGTAGACATTTTTTTCGTATCTAGCGCGAGAAGATATTTTGTCCTTCTCAGGTCATATCTCGGCCAGATTTGTCTAGCTACCCAACAGGTGCCGATTTTTATCCATTTTTCGTTTCGGACTGCCTGATATCCTTTTGCCCAGATACCCATATGAGGTGTATGTTAAAATGCCATCTCGTTGACAGATCTGCGGCAGTCGAGGGCCGTTTTGTGAATTAAGGGATGTTGCCTCCAGAGAATTGATGTCAGCCTGGCTGTCCGAGCAAATGACAACGCCAGTGTTGGTTACTACGTTGCGACTCAGCCACATGCCGACTTCCCATATTGCCAGTATTTCTGCTTGATTGACACTACAGGTATCTGGTAGTCTGTGTCCTATATCCAAACTAAGTTCTTTACAGTGTACTCCAAAGCCAACCTTTTCATCAAGCATCGAACGATCCGTATAGGAGTGAAGTTGGTTTCTATTACCTGGTATTCTGCCAACCCATTCATGACTGGCCACATAGCATTAACTTTAAACGAATTTTAGAAAATAATGATACAATTAGAGCCCCGAAATCCGCACAGAAGACAAGCGAACGTTCACGTTCATTATCGTGGGTCAAGCAGAACATGTAAAATATATATTTTGAGCAATGAACTATTTAAATATTTCGATATATTTTTAATAGGTGTCGAAAATTTCATATAATGAGTAAGCTTGCGATTTATCCAAGTGGAGCTTCGTACATTTGTAGCAGTCTAAATGATACTCAGAAAAATTAATATATGTGAAGGTATTTTTTTTTTTAAAAAAATCATATTTTCCTGTCACGAAAAAATCCATAAACAACAGAAAAAAAAATTCGCAAAAAATTGCTTGTTCCATTTATTGAAACCTACCATCCTAACGAAGAAAACAATGCCTACTTTCAAAATATCTATGTATAAATTATGAGTTATATTGTAAAAATAGGGAAATTCAAAAAAATAAATTTTCATATTTTTTAGATTGACAATTTTGTTTGGGAGGTACCAAAAGGGGCTTGGCAATAACGCCTATTTTCTAATATACTATGGGTACTATAAAAACATTACACTGTACAAAATTTCAGGTATTTGTATGTGCATGAAACCATGTTATAATCCGTTAACTTTTTGTGCAAAATGCTCCATTTGTATGGAAGGTGCCAAAAGGAGCGTGGCATCTTCGTCCATTTTTCTCAAGATGATAGCAACCAAAAAACTAACACTATTAGTGGAATGGTCAAAGATTCTGAATAGTTGTAAAGGGTTTTCCAATAAGAGTGATATGATTTCTTAAAAAAACACACTTATTGTTAAGAAAATTCAAAAGTTTTTTATGTAATGTGAAGTACAATTGATACAAGTAATTTCTAAATAAAACGTCATTCAAATGGTCTCCACGACTTATTCTGCAGGAACGAATTCGAAGAACCCAATTTTCGAGTGCTTTTTCCTCTAAATCAAGTCGTATGTCATGAATGGCACCTTCAATATTGACTTGTAAAGCTTGAAAAGAGTCTGGTTTTTTTCGAATGACCAATGACTTCAAAAAACCCCACAAAAAATAGTCTAATGGTGTTAAATCACAACTTCTTGGAGGCCATTCAATATCACAATTTCTTGAAATAATCGAATCTCCAAACTTTTCTCGCCACAATTCTATTGTTTCATTTGCTGTGTGGCACGTAGCCACAATCGGTCAATGGCAAAAAGATAGCTCTTAACGAGAGCTAAAATATTGCTCATGGGTATCAGGGTCATAGGTCGACTGGAAAGTGTTTTTTTGGATTTAAAAAAAATGGACTTAGCATCATTTTCAAATGTGAACGGAAAGTTTATTTTTGCTCTACCTCCTTAACGGTAGGGATAGCTCTTAACGAGAGCTAAAATATTGCTCATGGGTATCAAGGTCGTAGGTCGACTTGAAAGTGTTTTTTTTATTTTAAAAAGCGGACGAAAAGTTGCAATTGGAGAACGATTATTTTGATAATAAAACTGAATAATTTGTAAACGTTGTTCTTGAAATTGTAAACACTACTGAATACAATGAAAAACAAATGACAGGTCATGACGTATTACAAATGGCCGCAACGTCACTTCAAAATCATGTCATCCCTATTGGAAAACCCGTTATAAAAGTTCTTAGATAATCAATATTTCACTAAATTTTGACCCTTTTGGGGGAGGTACTCGAAGGAGTGGACCAACATAGGCCATCTATGACCATTATCTGAGATAGAAAAAAATATTAACACTTACTAAATTTAGAGCAATCAGTTAATCCTGTCGAAAGTTATCGTGCGCTTCAACCAGACAGACAGACGGACATTGCTAAAATGACTTAAAATGGCCCGAAGTGGATTTCCGCCAAATATTCTTGGGGTCTCTTAGGTCACTCTATGGATATGTTACACTTTTGACCTGCAGCATCTGAAATATACCCTTGTTCACAATAGTGGGTGTATAAAAAACGGATAATGTTGAAATTCTCTTACTTCTACCAAAATAGCTATGATTGGAACAAACAATTTTTTTCTAATTTTTTTAGTCCGTTTTTATGTTTTTTTCTTGCCAGCAATATGTAAACCATTTGTTTAAAAAAAAAATTCTAGTTATTTTAACGACAGTTACCAATCCTCCTTTTCAACGTGAAAGTGTCATTGCTGACATTTGTCCTCATAATTTCCTTTAATTTAAAGTATATCCGGTCTTTATCGATCATATATTTAAAAAAATACGGTGCAGATGCTAAGGACATCTTCCAAGAAAAAGGGAATTTTAAAGAAAAATTGTTGAAAAATAAATTTATATAAAATTTTTTTAAATATTTTTTTCGTGTTAAGAGCAGCATATTACACCAGAAAATGTTATGCACAGCCCTTCGAAAAAATGTTGTGTGTACAAATGTTAGTGTATTTGGAGCAATAATTTCACAACTTCGACATCTTACAAACAATATAATATGAGGACTTCAAGGAGGGCCAAAACTGAATAATAAAGTGACGCATATATATATTTTTTCCACAACATTAACATTTTGTTAATGTTTTTAAAAAGTTTCATTCAAGTAAAGTTATAAAAATTTGTTTTGAGTTTAAGTGTCTTTTCATAAATAAGGAGCGCACAACAGGCCGAACCACTGGCTTAAGTGTATGTCCACGGACATGAGACGTTTAAGCGTCTCCTCTCTTCAACCTAACCTAACCTAACCTAAGTGACTCTTAATATTCAATCTATAGAATTCTAAAATCTGTGTAATATTTTTAAAGTATACAACTTTTTATTTTCAGTTGTGTTTTTTTTTATTTTCAGTTATGGTCTAAATCATCGGTGGATATAAAAGAAAAACGAAAATGCAATGGCATTTACTTAGAGTTAGAAAAATGTCTGAAAAAAGGATATGTGTGGCGGTCGATTATCTTTCCAGTTAGAACCTTAATATTTTAGGATCTAATAAAGAACACATTTAGGATCTAATAGGTGAACAACAACTAAAATATAAATTGGCAAATATATGTTATGACTTGAAGAAATGTATTACATTTAATATATATACATATATATTTATTATTATTACTTTTCTAAAATTATTCGCTTACTTTTTATTAATTAGAAACTGCAAGATCCGTGCTCTCTTTGATATCCAAAGCTCGTTAAAGCTTTATGTCTCGTTTGTTATGATAAATTCCTTTATTTTATGTTGCAATAATATGGTGGCTTTTAAAATGTAGTATTTTTTAGTTTTGGTTTTCCTTACAATACATATAAATAATTGAAATCCCTGTAGTCTTATTGTTGATGATTATAAAATTTAAGGTCCTTAAGTTTAAAAAATAGGATTTCTTTTTTTTTAATTTTTAACAATAACAACAACTTAAAAGCTCCGTCTACATTAGGCACACTCTCACTTTTGTTTATTGGTTTTAAATATGTATATATTCGAGTAGTTTGATTGGAGTTTATTTTTAGTTCATTTGAGGGTTTTGAAAAGTTTATTTATATATACATAGACTATAATTGATCACTTTTTGATATATATACAAGTTGCGTTATTGTATTATTATGATATTTAAAATGGTCCATTTGGTTTTTTAGAAAGATAATATTTAAAATATTTTTTGGTACTTTAGTTTTAGTTTCTCGTTTGGCCAAATTTCTTTTCAGATTTTGGTTTTTTAATTTTAATTTTCACTTTGATTTTGTTTTTTTGTTATTGTTGCTGCTATGAGTTTTTCTTGTCTGTTGTTGTTTGTGCGCATTCTTTTAAATGTATTTTTTGGTTGAGAATGTCCTCTTTTTTTAAAATTTTTCCTCGATTGTTTGTTTGCTTATTTGTTTGGTATGCGTTACATATCATTTAATTTCATTTCATTGTCCTGACAAGGTTTTCCCGTAGCTACATTGGCCATGGTCTGGAGAGCATACATAGAGTGTCCTGACAGTGCATCCATTCAACAGAGTTGACAACACAGCATCATCATCGCCAGGATTTGTGCTGGTCCTGTTAAAGTTGATGTTGCTCTGGTGACTGATGTTGTTGTTGCTTCGTCAGTTATTTTTGCTGCCTTTTTACAGTCTGTTGGTATGTGTGTGCGATTTTTTGTATAATTTTTATTTTTGGCAAAATGGACACCATGGAAGTAAAAGAAGAAGAGAGAGAGAAGAAATGTTTGTTAAATATCAATCTCAATTTTTGCTGCTGTGTTTGTTTTGTAATTTTTGGTTCACGTGACACAACATTGAGTACGAACAAACAATTCGGGGGGAAAAACACTACTACGGCCAAACACACACACACACACGCATACATATATATGAATGAGTAACACACACATTTAAAGGATTTTAAAAAAGGACATCATGGCATATGCACTCAAATTTTTGGGAACTTTTTAGTTTTATTTTCTCTGTTAAACATCATTTGGGATGAGCATTTTACAACATCGAAAAAAAGTAACATCCTACATCGTTTACGACTCTATTAAAAGGACATTACATTGTAAAAATTGAACAATTTAATTTTTAAATTTATATCTGAGTTTTTTCGAAAGTGTTTTCAACCAATCTGAGCATACATATACGCACACATACAAAGAAATAACACAACAACAACAATAACAGAATGTCAGCAATTTGTTTAAAAGTTTTTTTTTTGAGGATTTTAATGTTTTTTTTATTATTATATTAGCCAATTCTATAGTAACCAAAGAAATTATGGGTTTTTATGTAGTTTTTTTTGGTTCGTTTTTTTGTTTGTAATTCTTAAATACGCACAACATCGAGAAAATAGTAACAACATTTATATATGTATGGTTAAGTTAAAAATGAAATTAATTGTTTTATAATTTTGATATAATTTATGGTTGTACGAGTATACAATAATATAAATAGAATACAAATATATATATGTTAATGCAACACAACAGCTTACATATATGGTTTTTAGAGTTATGGTAATGAATATTTTTAGGAGGAAATATATAATTACTATGAATTAAGTAAGTATTAACGTAGTTTTATTTATGCTAAGAGTAAAAGAATCGTGCAAATTTCTTCTGAACATTTTATAGAGTATAACCTTGTTAATAGATCTCGTGAGATCATTGACAATGTACAGGATTTTTCAATATATTTTTTCGAGAAACATATTTGTCATTATTTCTATTAAAAAATCATAAAAATGTTATGGACAGGCATCGTTAGTGCTTTCGGTTTGAGCTTATAGAGTTTTTAGGAATATAAAGAATAAGAAACACCGACTTTACATTAATTTAGACAATTATCTCGAGAAAGGATATATGTGGAGGTCAGCGATCCGTGCAATTAGAACTTCAATATTTTGTCATTAACAAACAACAACAAATGACGACTTGTAGCAATACGAAATATATAATGGAAGACTTAATAAATTAATAGGGTCGCAATGATTTCTTTTTTTTTTTTGAAAAATTCGAATAAGGGTATGGGCGGATATCGGCAGTGCATTCGGTTTAAGCTTATATAGTTTTTAGGAACAGAAAGAATAAGAAAACTCAATTTTACATAACATTAAACAATTATCCCGAAAAAGAATATATGTGGAGCTCAGCCATCATTGCACTTAGACCTTCGATATTTTGGCATTTAACAAGTAACACAACATGACGACTTGTAGAGAAACTAAACATATGGAAGAATTTTTTTTTTTGAAAAATTTTATGAATGTTATAGTCATCGGTTTGAGCTTATGTTGTTTGTAAGAATATAAGAAACAGAGAAACACGATTTTCATGATATTAGACAATTATCTCGAAAATGAATATCTGTGGAGGTCAAATAACAAATAATACCAAACGACGACTTGTAGTGAAGCTATATATATATATATATAAAAGAAACCTTAATAACTTAATATTGTCGGAATTTTTTGGAAAAATTCTTATAATGTTATAGACGGACATCGGTAGTGCAGGTAGTCGCATTTTTTGATATGTTTGAATCGAAAGAAAATTTATTTGGAACATAAAATTTTTAAATATTATATATTTCTGAGCATATAAATTTTATTGGAAAATCAATAAAATATAATTGGAACGCATATATTAAAATATTACAATAAAAAGTTTTTGCAAACAAAATTTCTCAAACAAAATATATGTTTAAATACAAATAAAATTATTGTTTAGGAATTTCTCCAAATATATTTTATTTAGAAAAGATTTTCGAATCTCTTATTTTTCAAATTTCTGAACATTCCCAACCCATCATTAGTTGTCAATCCTCCAAGTAATTTATTTTGATCCGAGGTTATACGATTTCAATTATTATTATTTATTATTTAACGAACATTAAACATTTCTAAAAAAGTAACTTTGAATTACTGAAAAATTTAACACAATTTATATATTTTCTGAATACTTAAAAGCAAATAAATATTTTTTCGGAAGAAGAGTCCCAAATAAAAACATATTGGGATATAAACAAAGTTTTGTTTAGAACAACATCTTCCCAAATATATAATTTTTGTGCACCCCAAAAATTATATGTTTAGAGTGTACCCTAAACATATATGTGTTTCATGGCGAATATGTTTGGGACAATATACTACAGAAGCTATTTTTTTCAGCGTGTAAGAATATAAGAAACAGAGAAATACGATTTTCATGATATTAGAAAATTATCTCGAAAAAGGATATAGTGAAGGTCACTAATCCTTGCAGTTAGAACTTCAAAATTTTTCATTTAACAAATAATAACAAATGACGACTTGTACACGGGGAACATCGTAATTTTTGATATGTTTGAATTGAAAGAAAATATACTTGGAAACGATTTTTTTAAATATTATATACATATTTGTTCACAAATAAATTTTATTTGCAAATCAAGAAATTCTGTTTGGAACGCATATATATTAGAACATAATTTATTTCCAAACTGACTCACAAATAAAATATGTGCTTACACACAAACAAATTTATTGTTTAAGAAGTTTCCCAAATATATTTTATTTAAAAAACTTATTCGAATTTTAGTTAGTTTTCCACAGTTTGCGTGTTAAACTTTATAGCTTAAAATGTCTTTAAATTTGTAAATATTCATCAATTTTTGTCAAATTATATTTACGAAAGATTATACGTTTTAAGTTTTAATTAAATTTTACAAATATATATTTATAAAAAAAAAATGCTCTTTGAACATCTGAAAAAGGAAAACTTGTCTAACTAAATACAAATTAATCTTTGTTGCGGAAATATTAGTTCGAAACAAAACAAGTAAAAGCGTTAAGTTCGGCCATGCCGAATCTTATATATCCTCCAACATGGATAGCATGTGGCCACACAAAATAACTCAAACCTAAAGAAAATAACACCGAAAAATACAAATATGGATCGATATCGCCCATTTTCAGTCCCAAGTTACCTGCAGCTATAAGAAGTATCTATACCAAATTTCAGCCACCTAGCTCTATTATTACGGACTGTAGCGGGATTACAACAGATGGACAGACGGACATGGCTAAATCGTCTTAGAATTTTGCGACTATATATACTGTATTTCTATAAAAGGCTGAAATGCAATAGCATTTACATATGTTTGGATAAGTATCTTAAAAAGGATATGTGTAGCGGTTGGTTATCCTTCCAGCTAGAATTAAAATATTTTGGGGTCTAACAAAGAATGCACAATGACGACTTGTAAGAGTACAATAACTTAAATATAAATTGGCTAATCTACGTTATGACCTTCAAATTTTTTTATGATGTGTTAACACTCATAAAACAGACATTGGTTGAGTTAAAACCGATTCAAAAATGAACAAGAAGACTACATAAAGCGAGTTATATGTATAAAATAGAAACTTGAAAGATATTTTTGATATTTTAATATTTTACAACATACACAGGATGACGACTTGTATCAGGACTAAATATAAAATTTCTTAATATTCAAATAGTATGAGAATTGTTTGCAAATTAAAAAATAATACCGCTTTATATACATGAATAGTTGTTGCTTTCGACTTTCCCCTATAAAGTTTGTAAAAATATACAGGGTGGCTGATATGTAATGCAACAAAGTTAAACGCTATATTTTTAAACATTTTTTTTTTAAATTTTATTGTTCAAAAGCAAAAAATGTCGGAAATAACATAAAATTTTAGAAACAGTTTAGATTTGTTCGAATTGGCCACCTTTGTCACGAATTATGGCCTTCATACGGCCGACAAAGGCATCACACGCTGCACGAAAGTAGCTCTGCGGTATTTTGGCCCATTCCCGGCGAAGCGCCATCTTGAGATGATCGATACTTTGGAATTTTTTAGTGCGAACCTTACTCTCTAAAATGCCCCAGGCGCAAAAGTCCAAAAGTCCATTCTTGGTTGACGCGTGCTGAGTGCGATGGTGCTGAGTCCTGTTGGAATGTCCATGGTCTGCGGCCGAAATGTTTGTCTGCCCAGGGCTTCAATACTGTCTTTAGGACATTTTCCCGATAATATTCGGCATTTATTTTGACCCCATGGTCGATGAATACGAGCGGGGAGCGACCATCGGCCGTTACGGCTGCCCACACCATTACCATCGGCGGCGCTTGAGTTCTGGTGGCCATTCGAAGGTGTAAATTTTCAGCTGACCTCTTTGGCAAGTAAACCCGATCATTTTGTTTGTTCACAAACTGCTCAATTTGGAATGGCTTCTCATCGGAGAAAACCAAATTCGGCAACTGGCCACTTTCGTGCAAGCGAAGCAACTCCTTGGCTCTTTCCAGTCTAACTTTTTTTTGTGCATCGGTGAGCTCTTGCACTTTTTGGAACTTCAATGGCTTTAGTCCAAGCTCATTTTTTAATATGTGTTGTATCCGTTCTCGCGATATGTTCAGCTCACGAGCAATTTTTCTATCACTGCGGCGCACAGTGTATTATGAGCGGCAAAAACTCCCAATTTTCATAAGGCCCAATCTCGAAATTTTTGATTCCAATCTGTAAAGAACATTCCAATCAACTAAATCTTCAATGGTTTTGCCGATATCTTGGCGAAATATCGCGGTACAAGCATTTGAAATTCATAACTGGTACAATGGTTCCAAAGTTTATCATTTAAGAGAGTATTTTGTAAGCCCATATCTCCGAAACTATGAAACGCTTAGGAACTTCGTTTAATTCTTACTATACAGAACCTTTTGAGGTGTTTTTTTGCATTAAAAAAAATATAATAGTGTTGTCATTTTCCTATTTAATCTGTGGTTTACTTGTAAGTTGCAAAAAATCAAGGCGTTCCATTTTCTCCAGGATAAAACTATACTTCCGAGGCCGACCGAGGTCTTGTCATTAACAAAAATTAATAAACTAGGGACTTAGTTAAACATTGCAAAAAGAAAATTCTGCCTATACCTGCCTATGTTGATTTATTTAACGAAATGGTACAACCTACTCGGCTAAAAAAAATCCAAAATTCGTTATTTTTAGTCCATGTTGCTATGTATTGAACAACTTTACCAAAGCATACCTTAAGGGGCAAATAATAAATTGACTGCAAATATAACAAAAAGCATATAAAGCATGTATAAAAGAAAGTTGATCTTGAGCCGAAAGAGTATCTCAGTTTAAATCAACTATTACAGACCAAATTAAACGGCAACCGACATGAACAACTAAATATTCATATAAGCAAACATTTGTTTGCCAATCTACTATATATTCATGCCTCATTGTTTGTGTCCTTTCTACATATATTCCTAAAAGTATGCTTTAAAAATAACGTATTATTAATGAACACATTGCTAAATCAATGATGATTTTTTCTGGATAGTTGGAATGATTGATTAATTAACAAAAAACTGTAAACTATTTCATCATGATTTTTAGTGTAAATGTTGAGCTAATGTATTACGCTTTAGTTACTTACTTTGTTCTATGTACTGATTTACATCGATCAAAAGATACAAAGCGTTTTACAAAAAATTTCCTACAATTTCCAACATCGTATAAAATTTAAATTGATATATGGGCGTTGGGCGTGGCACTTGCAATTTTTATATAATTGAGGACTCAAATACAATCTCTAAAAGTGATTTGTAATAATATTAATGCTAAATTGAGAAAAATACTAAGATTTTGAATTTTAGGTTATGTGGGAAGTAGGCGTGGTTATGGGCGGATTTAAACAAAAAATTGGTTTTTTGCTAATTAGGCGAAATGAGTGATATGTACAAAATTTCAAAGCCCTAGCTCAATTCCTTCTAATTTTTGCCGCGTCTTGTGTGAAAATATTCCACTGTGCGGCGTGGATTTCGATCAAATCTGGCCTTCACTTTTCGGATCATTTCTGGTGTTGTTACCGTTTTTTTTCGTCCACTTTTTGGAAGCGATGCAACGCTGCCAGTATCACGGTAACGAGCAATGGTACGAGAAACAAAAGATTTATTCACATTTAAATGCTGGAGGGCTCTAACGATAGCCACTTGTGTTTTTCCACCCAAATATAAAGCAATCACACTATCACGCTTGAATTCCATCACGAATAACTTTTTTTCTGAATGCAATAGATCAAAATGCTTTTGTAAGCTTGTAAACAATAAAATGAACTGTCACTGAAATAAATCTGTCAGCTATCAGACTAGCGGTTTAGAAATGATAGCAACCTGAAGTTGGTTGCAATACATATCAGCCACCCTGTATATGGGAGCTATATGTAAATCTGAACCGATTTTAACCAAATTCAATAGGGATCGTCCTTGGGCCTAAAAAAGATATGTGCAAAGTTTCGTTGAGATCGGACCATAATTGCGAGCTGTACTTTGATTACAAGAATACATCTACAGGCAGACGGACATAGCTAAATCGACTCAGAAAGTCGATCGGTATAATAAACAATGGGTCTATCTCTTCTCCCTTTGGGTGTTACAAACAAATGCACAATGTCATAATACCCTGTACCACAGTGTGGTATAGGGTATAAAAATACTCGACCGGATGATAACGTATATAGTGGCCTATAAGTTTAAATAAAACTTAGTTTGTGATCGCCGGTAGCACTGTACCAATATTTTTTGTGTTTAGGACTCCATATTACACCAGAAAATGTTGTGCACAGCACTTCGACAAAAATTTTGTTGCATAATGTTATTCACATGTTAGCCAACATAATTTCCTTTAAGTGTATCCCGGCTTTATTGAGCAAATTTGAATTTTAAAGAAATTTTATTTTAATTAAAAAATCTATAATAAAATTTGTTCCAATATTAATTCTTTATTAATGGAATTTTCCAGAAATCACTTTCTTTGAAAAATGTATGTTTGAAGCTACTAACACATCAATAGTAAAATATTTTTCTACCATTACATTGTACATTCCATTTACACAATCTCACTTAAATAAAATGTCTATTGTTGTGGGGGATTTGCAGCCAATGTTTTTCAGGGCTTCTTGTTGCAAACATATATTTACAGATTACAGACTATACAAAACAACTAAACCAATATAGACTATAGTATATAAATTGGTATGTACAGTTTTTCTCGTTTTAATTCTATTTACATGTATTGGAAAAGTATGTACAATGAAAGAAACCCCTTTTTAGCTAAACTGTTGCATTCTTTTCGTCTTGTTTTTTTTTGTGTTTAAATTTATTTTGTTTTTTGTTTGTCTGATGGATGAGTGAATAGACAGAAAAACGGACGGACTGGCGGACAAACGGATGAATAGACCGACGTTCCTTGCGAAATTTTGGACAGATTGAACAGACTTTATGTTTGCCCGAGATGGATGACTAAAGTTTTTGCTCTGCATACTTGCATTTATAGTTCTGGATATTGTTAGTCTTTGGGCCTTTGAACTTTGGCTATAGATTTTTGTGTGTGTTATTTTTCATCTTCTTATGGGTGTTTGTTGTAGGAGAGGACAATAAACTCGTTAAGCTCGTGCTTTTTTGTTCTCCACTCGCAAGTTGATGATGGGGAAAACATAATGATGAATAGTAAAATAAAACCCAATTGCTTATATAAGTAAGCTAAGACAAGCAGCCATTCTCTAGGCTCCGCCCCTCTTAGCCCTGCACTCACCAGGATTCTGCTAAAACTCAAACTAAAGGAAATCAATATAATGTTAAACAACTACCAGTCGTTGGCTTCATCCTCCCAATATGCCACCATTGAATCCCCTCTCTTAGTTTTGCAAAGAAAATGCCACCAAATGTTTACTGTCTGTATTGGTGTTCACTAGCTGGTTGATGATGGTGGTGGTTGTGTTATGTTTACGTTCTTTGGTATTTGGCCATAAGATATTGAATTTCATTATGAAACGACTGACTAGGATGAAACACCCTTCGCATACCTTGCCTTCCCTCGCATTCTTCCAGCATGTCCTTGGAGCTATGGCAAATCCGGCAAAAACGAACACAATCGAAATTAATCAACAACAGACGAGACGCGAATTTCCTACATCGTTTTCATGTAGTTTTGGTTTTTGGTTGCGACGGGTAGTCGGAGTCTTGTGGTCTTCAGAGGAGTGAGTGAGAGAGGGGAAAGGGTTTGAGTTTAATACAAAGGATGTAAATTATGGAAATATTCTGCAGAAATCCCATAAAAGATATAATAGTTTCATAGTTGTAATCCAAAGGATTAACAACTTATAAGCCAGTTTACCAAAATTTCTGAAATGATTTTCCAGAATTTGATATTCATTATAGAATTCATATTCCTAAAATCATCTGCTAACAACGGATATATAAAGATTTAAGGTCACAAAATGTATTACATACCTCAGATTCCTAAAAATAGTTTGCATAATACGAAAATCTAACTGAAAAGTGTATAGCTTGAACTCTGGTCTTGGCAAAGGATATACGCAATTTCGTATATTTTTTACAAATCAAATAAAATTATATTTATTTTAAAATACCTCTATTTTAATTATTGATGTTGGGATCAAAGATAAAAATCATTATATTGAATTCGCCCAGCGAATGGCTACGTTGTACTTACGAACTCACTTCAGTACTTTCAAGAGCGCTTCCCTTGATGATGTACAATTTCGTAAATTTACCAATTAATTTTATGTTTATACCATACACCACACTGTGGTACAGGGTATTATGACTTTGTGCATTTGTTTGCAACACCCAAAAGGAGAAGAGATTGGCCCATTGTTTATTATACCGATCGACTTGTAATCACTTTCTGAGTCGATTTAGCTATGTCCGTCTGTCTGTCTGTAGATGTATTCTTGTAATCAAAGTACAGGTCGCAATTATGGTCCGATCTCCACGAAACTTTGCACATATCTTTCCCAAGGACGATCCCTATTGAATTTGATTAAAATCGATATAGCTCCCATATATACATATGTACCTCCGATTTGGCATATATGCACTGTAAAAGCAAAATTTTTGAACCGATTTGTAAAAAAATTCACAGAGAGTAGTCTCGTGATACACTTAGAGACAATACAAAATTTGGGGGATATCGGTTCAGATTTAGATATAGCCCCCATATATATGTTAGCCCCGATTTGACATCTAAGCGCTGTAGAGACTGTATTTTATATCCGATCAGTACGAAATTCGACAGAAAGAGGTTTCTATTTTACATGAATGAGTATTCAGGGAAAATCGATTCAGATTTATATATAAACTCCATATATATGTTCCTCCTGATTTGGTTACAAAGCGATATAGAAGTTGTACTGATCATTACAAAATTCTCCAAAAATATGTTTCTCAATTTAGGAACGAATATTGCTTAATTTAGCGATTATCGGTTCAGAATTAGATATATCCACATATATATGTTCTTATCTATTTACCAATTATTCCAAATTATTATCGCAATGACCCTTATCGCATTGTTAGGGAGGTGAAGGGTATCTATATATATAAAGAAGAATGTGTGTTTGTTTGTTTGTTTGTTTGTTTGTTGGTTTGTTTGTACCGAATAGACGTCTAAACGGCTGGACCGATCTTCTTGAAATTTTCACAGAATGTACATATGTGGGGCGTGGTGAAAATAGGGTACTTGAATTTTCGATATATCAAGTGGGCGTGGCCCCGCCCACATAAGACAAATTTTAAAATTTAGATATCTTGCACAATTTGATACCGAGAGTGCTGTAATTTTGTACATATGTATCTGGTGGCAGTCTACATGATTGGTCCAAAAATGGGCGTGATCGGACCAAGGGGCGTGGCCCCGCCTATATAAGCCAAATTATGGAATTGAGATATCTTACACAATTTGTTAGCTAGAGTGTTGTACTTTGGTGCATATGTATCTGGTGGTAGTCTACGGGATTGGTCCAAAAAAGGGCGGGATTGGACCAATGGGCGTGGCCACGCCCACACAAGAAAAATTTTTAAATTGCGATATCTTACACAATTTGTTAGCGAGAGTGCTGTAATTTGGTGCATATGTATCTGGTGGTAGTCTACGTGATTGGTCTAAAAGTGAGCGGGATCGGACCAATGGGCGTGGCCTCGCCGAATTTTGAAATGGAGATATCTTGCACAATTTGTTAGCGAGAGTACTGTAACTTTGTGCATATGTATCTGGTGGCAGTCTACGGGAGTAGACCAAAAGTGGGCGGAATCGGACCAATGGGCGTGGCCCCGGCCATGTAAGACAAAATTTTAAATTGAGATATCTTGCACCATTTTTTAGCAAGAGCGTTTAGTTTTGTTTACATGTATCTGGTAGCAGTCCACGTGTTTGGTCTAAAAAAGGGCGCGATCGGAGCAATGGGAGTGGCCCCGTCTATATAAGCCAAATATTGAAATAGAGATATCTTACACAATTTGTAAAAGAGAGCGCTGAAATTTTGCGTATATGTATCTGGTACAAGACTGAGTAATTGGTCCAAAAATGGGCGGGATCGGTCCAATGGGTGTTGCCCCGCCCATATAAGCAAAATTGTAAAATTGAGATATCTTGCACAATTTATTAGCGAGAGTGCTGTAATTTTGTGTATATGTATCTGGTGGACTTCTACGTGATTGGTCTAAAAATGGGCGTGGCCCCGCTATCTGGTGTGATAGTGTGGTGTGGTAGTGACCCCGCCCACATGAGCCATGTTTTGAAATTGATATATCTTGAGAAATTTGTTAGAGAGATTGCTGAATTTTGTGTACATGTATTTGGCGGCAGTCTACGTTATTAGTCCAAAAATGGACGGGATCAGAAATCTGAAATCTGGGGCAACGAAGTGGAACGGGTCCAGCTAGTTATATATATTTGCCACATTTCCAATTACCCCACAACTTTACAAACCGTGATGATTACAATAACGCAGTATTGTTCTATAAATTACTGCAAGGATATGTGATATTTCCAGGGTAGGGGGGCAGAGATGTTACTGACATTATTTCTAAACATTTTGCACGAACACAAAAAAAACAATTTGCTGTTAAGCCAATATAATACCCACGAAAGTAACAAATTCCTTAAACAATTGATTTAGAAAAACACTTAAACACAACCACAATTTCACACATTCTCACGTATAGAAGGAAATAACACATCCCTGGCCTCATCACAAGTAAAATATAGATTGCACAGTGGCTCAGGTTGAAAAAACTTACAGACCCAAAAAAAAGCGGTGAAGACAGACAGACATTTTCACCATAGTATATGAGAGGAAGATTAACGGATAAAAGAATAGTCTGCAGATTCAAATGTATATTGATTTATTCATAGATATATATTGAAAAATATATTTAGAAGATAGAACAAAAATTATGTTGTATACAAATTATTATGAATTTATACCAGTGGATTTTTAAGAAGACAGAACGTTGACTAGGGCAGACAGATGAATGCTGAAAGATTACCATCTCGTAGTGTGAACCAGAGCATATGAATAAATCAAAATGCAGAATGATTACCACAGGTGTGGACGAAAAGACAGACCAGATCATGGAAGGACGGATGGATAATCAATCGTAAGTTTTCAGGGATGGAAAACAATGCAGAATGATTACCACAGATGTGGACGAAATCGGACAAATAATCAGATAAACGTAAAAATGCGCTGTTATATAGGGTGATCCAGGTAGAGATACTTTTTTCAATAGCCTTTTTCTGACAGATCACATGTGAGTCGTGTCATGCTGTCATGTTATTTTTGTTAAGTATTGTTTGGCATTTCATCATGGAAAGACTTACGCCAGAACAACGTTTATGCCAATTTTTTTTCATCACCGATTTCAAAAATGTAGATGCCATTCAATTGTATTAAAATTAAGCCAAAAATTATATCAAAATATTTGTAATTGCGGGCGTGGCGTGCTGCTGAAAACTCATATTTTATGTTATTTAAAAAAAACGTAATTTTTATAAATTTTTGTAGAAGGAAATTGCTATTTCTCGCAAACTATTATCGATAACGGGCTAATTTTTTTAATTTTTTATTTTAATTTTTGGTAGGTAGGAGAGTAGTCTTTAAGACATGGTATACTGTACTGTTTACACATGGTTGTTATATTATATGTTTCCACAGGTACTATAATTTAGTCAAATTTGAATTTTAGAGGAATATAACTTTTGTAGGTCTAAAGTGGTCAAAGAGATTTTGCTGTCAGTAGAAAGGTGAAAGTGTCCTCTTGGGTTTATATATACTTTTGTTTCTGTCTTTTTTAATTTTAATGAAATTACTTGATAAAAATGGTTTTTCTCATTTTATTTTTTCTGCACATATGACTTTGTATGTAAGCACACCAAGCCAAGTTGTGTGTGTTGTATCATATAGTTATAAATATATTTATATATAGTTATTACTAGACTAAAAAATTTTTTATTTTTCGTTAAAAATTTTTTCGTTGAAAATTTTTTTTTAATTTTTCAAAATTTATTATTATAATGGTTTATTTATCCATGTATGACCTTCTTTTAATAAATAAAGAAGATGACGAAAAAACAAAAAACCCAGAATTCCATTTAAAATATTAATAAAATTCAAAAGTTCAACATTGATCTTAAATTCCTCAATAACTACTGAGATTGAAACTGGAGAAAAGCTTGATGAGTTATCTGTCGAATAAAAATCTAAAATATCTCTATCGGTTCAAAAATTACAGAGTTTTGGCTAGTAAAAAACGATACAGGAAAACTGTGGGGCGGTTAATGTTTCCCCAATTTTGCCTGTTTGTGCGACGTATCAGTATATGCAACTATGTGTTATTTACTTCTGAAGTGTGGGATATGCTTATCAACTTCGTGGAAAACTTTAAGGCCAATATTTTTGTGGAACATATTTACCCACTAGCTTCCCCACATAGCGGTAATATTTGGCTAAATTTTAATAATTCGTAAAAACGCCCCTTAAAATGGGGAGGGCTTTTCCCCAATTTTGCCTGTTTGTGCGACGTATCAGTATATGCAACTATGTGTTATTTATTTCTAAGTGTGGGATATGCTTATCAGCTTCGTGGAAAACTTTAAGGCCAATATTTTTGTGGAACATATTTACCCACTAGCTTCTCCACATAGCGGTAATATTTGGCTATATTTTAATAATTCGTAAAAACGCCCCTTAAAATGGGGAGGGCGGGTGTGAAATGTTTTACAAAAATGTTGTTGTTTACTATATATGTCAAAGCACACCAAAGCCCAAAATATACCACAAACACAAAAACACAGTCAAATTCCAGTCAAAAACACTTTTTAAATAATCGTGCAGAAATGTTATCCATACGCCCCAGTGGTCGAAACAATAAATATACCAGTAAAGAGGGGTTTTAATTGCAGCTGTTTTTCGGGCTTCTGTTATGTTTTGGGATTTGAAGTGTTCTGACATATATAGTAAAATTTTATGGTCCAGTTATGTTGGGTTAACGGGTATTAACCGTTATGTTAGAGGGTTTGTTCCAGCAAATATATTGGCCTTAATGTTTTCCATAAAGTACAACTCTCAAACAAATGATCCTCCCCACTTGACTTCTGGACACTGAGAAGCTAAAAATGTCCAGACATTATGCTGAACGTTTAATAGTGCTTACATAACTTTTCATGACTTCATCATTGGCTTACATATTTATACATTTCCCCTATACAAAGAACCTACACGACTTGTATTCTTGACGTTATATGTGGCTATGAAAGACATACATATCGAAACTTTTATTCAGCACGTTTCGATTCACCAATAAAAGAGCTTCTCTTGGTTGACATTTTGTTATAGAACTCATAGAAAGATCCTTCCTTATTTGAACATTTTACATAATTTCCAGTTTTTTTATTATACCGGTAAAGCATTTGGCCTTGCCAAACTTAACGCAGTTTTTACTTGTTTTATTTTTAACCCACCTATGGCATCAACATTTTGTCACCATCAAAAAATTCTTAAATTTAGAATATTTCACTAAATGTTAGTCTTTGTGGTACTAGAAGAAGTGGACCAATATGATCCATCTTCGAACCTAGGCTGAAATAAAAAATAATAAAAAAAAATATTACCACATGGACGATTTGAAGTGATTCTGTACTCCTTTCAAAAGATATTGTGCGCATCAGCCATTCAGATAGAAGAGCAGGAGTGAAATAAGTTTATTCATTATCAAATCGAACGATTTTTGAAAAAAAAAAATGTGGTCGACATTGCCGATTGTCTTGAAAATTTGTATATGAGTTTTAATATGGAATTGAATCATCTTGTAGTTGGCGTATGAAAAGATGTATTTTGGAAGTTATGTACATATTATGTAAACGTGTGGACGGATTTTACAAATGATGGCTCATTCGTAACGTCTTGGCTTGTACTTTAAAGTACATATGTATATGTATAAATGCAGGTTAAGTCAAAGTTTTAAAAACATCAGTTGCATATGCAACTTTATTTTGCATCTTGGACATCAATGACACCAACTTAAATTCTGAGAAAATGTAGTCATATAGTCTCATTTGTCCTTAACTGTCCCTACATATTTCAAGATGGTGTTCAGCCTCTATCTTTTTTAAAACAATACTTACAAAAAATGCCAATGATTTTCCTTTATAAACTAAAGGGTTTTCCAACAAAATGTGTAATTTTGGTATTCAAAGAAAAATGTCATTTTTTGAGATAAATGATCGGATGTTTATTTCATAATAAAGAGGAAGGTATGCCGCTAATAATGAAAAACTACATCAGCCAAATGGCCACCACGACCACGCTTACAGGACCATATCCTTCTCATGAAATTTTTTAATAACCAAATCGCAAAGTGGCTGCCCTATGTCCTCGATAGCCTCCCGAATTCTATCTTTGAGGTCTTGAACCGACGCTGGGCTGTTGGAAATTATCTTTCACGTGGCCCCAAAGGAAGAAGTCGCGAGGTGTTAAATCACAAGATCTCGGTGGCCAATTGTGATCAACTCTTCGAGAGATAACACGGTCCGGAAACTTTTCCCGTAACAGAGCAATGGTTTCGTTGCTTGTGTGGCACGTAGCGCCGTCTTGTTGAAAGTAAACGTTGTCCAGATCAATACCATCCAACTCTGACCATAAAAAATCATTAGTCATCTCTCTACCTCATTTTCGAAAAAGTAAGGTCCAATGACCCCGCCGGACCATAAACCAAACAGCCACACGTTGAGGAGGATGGCTTCTCAACAATAACTCCTGGGTTTTCCGAGCCCCAGATGCGATAATTTTGCTTGTTGACGCTGTTTGCTTGTTGACGTAGCCACCGAGGTGGAAATGGGCCTCATCGCTTCAAAAAAAATCGCTTTAGTTTTGCGAACTGCGACTGCAAGATTTTCACCATTTTGGTAGTGAATTTTAATAATTTAAATGCGTTGTGGAATCTTGTATCGTTCAATTTTTAGTAATGGCATAGTTTCTACTTGTCAAATGTCAAAGAATAAAAGCTTCAAAAGTGACAGCTACCGAATACCGGCTGAATCAAAATAACACCTCTTGTTGGAAACCCTTTATGATAAATTTTGAAATTACTAAATAGACAGAATCATTCCAATAAAAATAATTTCCATTTCTGACATTTTTAAGTAAAAATGCTATTTTATAGAAACTGAAGAAAACACCAGATTAAAATTTACAGGATCAGCTAAGATTAGATAGGACTACATGCCTATACATATATATTTCATAAATATATGTATGTTGGTGTTTACCTGTTCCAGTAGGCAAACTAAATTTTAAGAGAAAAATAAATAACGATATATGCAAATATTGGCAAATTTTTGCATATATATAGGATGTCCTGGTCAAGATCTCTTAAAAAGAGCTCTAATTTGTATAAAACCACAAACGCGTTTTTCAAATATAACAAATGCAATATTCGCAACTCAGGAATTTTATAATAAATATCTTCTTTAAATTTTCAGCGTTCATGTAGAATATATGGGGCTACATAACTATATTTTTCACAGAATTTTAAGTTGTAAAATTAAATTTGCAGATGCACTCAGAAACGTTAACGACGCGAACATAAATCCATGCTATGAAAAAAATAACTTACGACTACTTTTGTAAAAATCCGCTCACGCGTTCCGAAAATACAGAGCTCGAAACGTACTCCATTTGAGAATATTTTCCTATTTTCTCAGATTTCAGATGCTAATAAGATCTGGAAACATTTTTTGTAATTTTTTTCGCCAACTATAAAATGTTTTGTTTTGAGCAGAGAATCGATATGCCAATTTATTTTGAAAACGGGAATGGTGACCCAAAGAAGGTGTTCGGTTAGATATAGAATGAACGACATACGAATTGGCAGCAAAAATTATAATTTTATTTTCATATGGCACGGCAACACTGTGCCAACGCCTGGACTAACGTCACTAGCCTGGGCGTCATACTCATACCGGAGCGAAATTCCACGTAACGCTAACTTAAATGAAATGCCAATAGTTCAACGTAACGTTGGCAAAACCACAACTCAACTATCGACGACGACGAAGAGAGCTGTGAACTCAAGGCAAGAGCATGTCAACATGAACACAGACTTTTACACGAGCTATGCACCACTCTTCCATTCTTCCAGCCTTCCAAACATCCATCCTCCACAAAAACCACCAGTTGTAAAGCAAACACAATAAACTGGGTAAAGTGCAAAAAGCGGATAGGGTAAGGAGAAGGGTACGAGAGCTATTTTCTGCGGGGTTAAGAGTTGGGTAGTAATCAAATAAGACAAGGCAACTGATGTATATCAGAGTGTTTGTGTGTGTCTGTGGATGAATGTGTTTAAGTAACATGACCCAAGAAAGAGGGATGAGTGAGCAGAAATTGGAAAACAAAGCAGGCTTCTCGTCTTTTGGCCCCCACTTGGCTAACATCAATATGTATTTAGCAGCAAAAGTTCAATTAATTGCGCTGAACTAACAAAAACAAACAGGAAACGGCAGAACACAACACGTTTTTGTCCCCCCAAGACTCCTCTCCATGACATCGCTGTACACTACACATGCACTATAAACCACAAAAATTAAATTAAAATTTATACACCACACAGAAACCCTTCCTTTCAGTTTCCGGGAAACACGCACACATTCGCAAATAAGTATACAGAGAGTATAAAGAATACACTCATACTTATGGTATCCTTGCCACATAAAACACTTAAGGCGAGATCATACACTGGAAAAAATCTGGGCATGCTTTAAAAGCTTTAACTCATAGTTAAATTTAAATTAAATTTTCAATGATTTTTTTTTGTATTTGCTTCTATTACATTTTTGCCATAAACCAAAAAAATTCTGACTGAATAACAAAAGCACAGACCAACAATAAACAACAAATATTTTTGAAATTTTAATTAATTTACATTAATTCATATGAATTGAGAAAATAATTCATATTAAAACAAAAAAATAATATTTCGAACTGTTAAAATTATTCAAATTATATTTTCCACCATTACGTGGAAAATACTATAGGAAAAATTTAATTGTTTCAATAAATTTAATGATTGTTTAAAAAAAAATCATTGATATAATTAATATGTACACATACATATTCTACAAGAACAGCTATCGAGAATCTAATAAAAATTAGTTAATAGTTAACTTTCGGGAAGCTTATTTAATAGTCAACTATATTTTATTGTATTGCTTAAATTTTTAATTGAATATTAGATCAACATCTTGAAGTTTATTTTAATTGATATTGATTAAAATTCCATTGAGCGAAAATAGAAACTAAAAATAAATTAAAATTTCTCTTGTATTCCTATACAAAATCATTTTTCATACTTTTGGTTGTATAAATAAATTTATTATGTATTTAGTTAATTTTTTTAAAAAAAATTAAAGAAAATTTATTTAAAAAATCATTATTATAACAAAATTGTTCTATTCTTCCGAAGTTAGTATTTACCATGAAAAATGTTCCACTTTTCTAATGAGTTTGTATTATATCCCACATATTTTTCTATGTGTACCTCTCCCACTCTTCTTATTTGGCCTCGGGAAGCCGTCAATAGTCCTGATGCTGATGGCGGTGGCTATGGCTATGGCGGTGTTGCTGTTCCGATTGTTTGCCAAACGACGGCACCACCAGCAACAAGGCCGCCAACAAAGCGTTTAATGTAGTGAAGCACGTAATGTGAATGACAAGTGTTAAGACGTTAACATTTAATGGTATGTACAGTGAGAAAAGTGAAAAGCAACAGCGGAAAAATATCCTCTATACAAAATGAGGAAAAATAACCCCCCAAAATCCCTCCAAAACCGACAACACAACACTGGAAACAAATGAGAATCCGCTGAGTGACACATCACAACCAACAGCGGCAGCAGTAGTAGCATGTAAAGGGTTAAAAGCTTTCATTACTACATACCACCCCGAGGCACCGGATAGAGTAGGAAAATTTAATTAAATTTAAAAGGTTCGATTCAGTGAAAAAAGCGTACAGAGAAACAAAATTTAATCAAGATAATCTGAATACATTTACAATTTTGAGGAATCTTTATTAAATTCAATTTTTTGCGTGGAAAAGATGTATCATAGTACTTTGTATTGAACATTAGACAAGTGAGAAATTTCAGTCGGGTAAACCTACTAAGGTATATGTACTAATATTATGAACTATGATATGTCTTGGCTCTTTTTGTGTGGCAGGTACTAAAACATGGGTGGTGGTAACTCCCATTTTTAAAAATTTTACACTGTGCAAAAATTTGGAGTATTTATATGCATTGGCATTCACGATACAAGCTGTTAACTTTTTGTACAAAATGCTACGTTTGTGTGGGAGGTACCAAAAGGAGCGTGATAATAACGTTCTGACAATATTGTTAGATCTGACAATCATGTGTACATAGCTTTACCGTTCAAAAGTTATAAAGTAAACGATTTGGATCAAATGGGCCTAATCTAACAGCAGAATTAACTGCAGTTTGAGAACATAGAAACACTTTAGAATTAGGTGAAATTCCTAACAGAGAATTGAAAATACTAATACTAATACGCGTTCAGATTGTATTGATATGTTACAACAACAACAACAAAAGTTGTTCAGATTTACATTGGCTACAACTTTGCCAAACATTGTTAGTGAAAAAAAATTACTAATCCCTAAAAGTTATGCTGAAAAAAGTGAAAAAAAATATTTTTTCCTACACCTTTTCAAAAAAAGTACCGGATAAAAATATTTTTTCGCAAAAATATTAAGAAGCTTTGTTCAGCATATTCTTAGCTACATTATTGCCAAATATAGTTAAGCGCTATCACCAAGTCTGAATGAGTTGTTGGACTAAAGCTGATGACACCTTTTTCGAGGGGCCCACTGATCTTCAGAAATTTTGGATGCCCATATAAAAAAATTGGTCACCAATTTCGCCACACTGAGTATCGGGTTATACTACCCTTTGATAGTAGAATCTAACCTATACTGTCAAGTCCGTGTATTTTTTCACTACACGCTGAAAAAAAATCGCCTCTGTAGTATATTGTCCCAAACATATTCTGCTTGAAACATATATATTTTTAGGGTGCACTCCAAATATATATCATTTGACACATACAAATATTATATGTTTGGGAGGATGTTGTTCTAGACAAAACTATGTTTACATCCTAATATTTTTTATTTGCATATGTTATTTCCCAAACAAAGATCTATTTGCGTGAATATATATATATTCTTTAATTGTTGTAAGTTTTCTGCAATTGAAAGGTAATTTTTAAAAATTTTGAATGTTAGTAACATTTCTTTATAATTGAAAATAATGACCGGGAATAGTTACAAAATAAAAATAAGTGGTTTCAAATAGAAGTTAATGCTAAGTATGCCATTTTTAATAGGAAAGCATAATTCGAAAACATGGAAAAAATTAAAACTAAAGTTCGAAAAATTCAGCAAAGTTTTGAAAATCTTTTTTTTTAAATAAAATATATTTGGAAATATTCATAAACAATAATTTTATTTGTATTTAAACACATATTTTATTTGAGAAAATTAGTTCGCAAATATATTTTATTCTAATATATTAACATATGCGTTCTAAATACATTTTATTGATTTTCAAATAAAATTTATTTGCTCGAAAATATATAATAATTAAAAATTTGTGTTCCAAGTATATTTTCTTTCGACTCAAACAAATCAAAAAATGCGATTTTGTCCCGTGTATTGCACAGTATTATTAAAAAAACGAACGCTGCAATTTTAAGGCCGCAAATTCTTTAGCAAAGCTTCACCTGAAAAATGTGGTGTTTGTGGCTTGAAATAGCTTTTTTGAGAGCAACATCTACATGGGGACTACAACAAAATAAAATTGTATTTGTATAAATTTTATTGAGATAAATTCTTGCCAAAATAGAATACAAACTGCAAAGTTTCAGCTAAATTTCTTAGAAAATGTGGTTTTTATGTCTTAAATAAGCCTTTATGGCAGCGACATCTATAGGTGGACTATAACAAAATATGAACTGATTAAAAAAATTGTACTGCGATGAATTTTTGTCTTAATTAAATACAAACTGCAAAGATTCCGGTAAAATGCTTAGAAAATATAGTATTTATGGCTTAAATACATATATTTTAGAGCGACCTCTATAGGGTGACTATAACAAAATATGAACCGATTTCTAAAATTTGTACTGTGATGAATTCTTGCCAAAATATAATACAAACTGTAAAGTTTCTGCTAAATTGCTTTAAAAATGTGGTATCTATGGCTCAAACCCCGTATTTTAGAGCGACCTCTATAGGGGAGCTATATCAAAACATTGGCCGATATGGGCCATTTGCAATCCCAAACAACCTGCAACTGTAGGAAATATTTCTACCAAATTTGATCAAGCTACCTCTATTATTACGGACTGTAGCGTGATTACAACAGTCGGATGGACAGACGGATCTAAGAATTTTACGACGATTGAGAATATATATACTTTATGGGGTCTCAGATTAATATTTAGAGATGTTACAAACGGATTGACAAAATGAATATACCTTTATCCTATGTTGGAGGATATAAAAAAGGTTTAAAGTCGGGACGGGCTGACATCGTGATACCTTATACCACTACTGTATTTCCCAGTTTTCTTACGAATGATCCTAACCTATTAATTAATTTTACATTTTCTCCTAGATCGAATATCGGCCAAAATTTCTTAAAAAAATTTTCAGTAAACAAATAAGGAAAGGCTAAAGTCGGTCGGATCTGACTATATGATAACCTACATCATACAGTGTCTTGATTTCATGTCAAGGTTGGCCAAAAATAGAAGGAGTTGTCGTAGGCGAATGAAAACTGGTATAAGTCATTTTCGTAAGTAAGAAAGAAAATATGTAAAGTTTTGTGAAAATTGGTTCAAGGACATGCATAGCTCCCTTTCACCCTGAAATGAAAATATTGCATAATTGTTGAAATTATTGTCCGATTTGAACCAAAAATTGGCACGATTTGAGTATTGTGTGTAGTAAGAAAATCTGCAGTATTTATCTCCAAGCATACGTCCAACGCCCATATATCCTGAAACAAAAAATCGCATACTTTTTGAAATTGTTGCCAGTATTGGACCAAATATGAATGTATTTATGTTCGAGGTAGAGTTTTGTATAAAAATCTCAGAAATTTTTCCCAAAGTATGCGCCCCCCGATATCCTTGAATTTAATTTCGTAGTAATGTTTGCCAAAAACCCGTAAGAAAGTTCAGTGGAGTAAGCCGACTTAACCGACGAATCCCCTCACCTCCAGTCCCAAAAAATATTCGTAAATGTAATTTTTTTGTTTAATAGAACGGGGCCGAACACCGTCTTAACATTTTCAGCGTTCGTTTAGAATTTATGGGGCTACAGAACTATATTTTTCACAAAATTTTAAGATGGTGTCATTGATGTGTAAAATGCGAATTAAATTTTAAGATGCATCGGAAGCATTTAAAAATGTTAAGGACGCGAAAATTAATCCCTGCGATCATTAAAATGTGCCTTCATTTGTAAAAATCCGTCCATGCGTTCCCAAAATAGATTTGCTAATGCATCTGCTAATAAAATCTGGAAAAAATTTTTGTATTTTTTCGCCAACTATAAAATGTTTTATTTTGAGCAGAGAATCGATATGCTAATTTATTTTGAAATCGGGAATGGTGACCCAAAAAGGTGTTCGGTTTGATATGGAATGAACGATATGGGGGTTATATATATATAATTTGAACCGATTTTTTCAAACTAGACAATAATCGTTACTGGGTCTAGAAACTCATCTCTTCCAAATTTTATATTTATAGGCTGTAAATTAAAGCTTCTATAGCACGTTGATATCAAATGGGAAGTAACCAATATATGGGGGCTTTAGCTGAATCTGAAACAATGTACTCCAAATTCAATACCATTCGTCCATAGGACGAAAAAGTTATCTGTGCCAAATTTCATCGAGATTAGTTCAGAATTGCGACCTATACATTGATTATAACGTTTACTTGGACACCAGATCTACAGACAGACGGACGGACAGACATCGCTAGATCTAATTAGCTGGTGATTCTGAGTCGATCAGTATACTTTAAGGGCCAAAACAAAACATGTAATACCTTGTACCATAGTGTGGTGTAGGATATAAATACAATCTGCAACACATGCTGAAGAATGAGTCTTCTTGAAAAAAAAAATCAATGTGGAAGTTATCATCATATTGGGGCTATATCCGATTTGGACAATTTTCCCAGAAATATTTAAGGACCTAATACAATAAACTGTAAAATTTTAGTCTGTTCGGCTGTACAGTGTGGCTTCTAGAACGTAAGGAATATACATCCAGAAGGTACACTTATATGGGGGTTATATGTATCCGAACAGGAATAAATAGCTGAGGCATAATAAAACATAAACTGCTAAATTTCAGCTGAAACGGTTATACAGAGAAGCTACATCCAAACATATAAAATCACAATAAAACATAATTTCCCAGGTTTCAGCTTTATCGATTGTACAATGTAGTTTCCAGAACATGAATATTTCAAATCGGAAGGCATCGTTGTGCCTAATAAATCATGGACCGACATAGACCATTTTTAATAGGGTTCGTCGCTTACTCCAAAGAAATCCATATTCAAATTTTAGTAAGGATAGGTTAATATTTTCCAGCGCTACTTTGTAACAATAATGTGTGGGTGGACAGACGGACATGGTTAAATCGACTCATAAAGTGATTCGGATACAAAATTCTCCAAATTTTAAATATATATAAATTTGTCTTTATCACTTGTACTTGTAACTACATGAATAGAATCTACAGTTCGCACGCATTGCTTAATGTCCGACGATCCTCGAGGAATATCGCTTTTTTCGAATTATCGCCCTTATAGTTCAATATTTGTAAATTGTTCAATAATTTTAATAATAATACGACACTAAGCAAATTATGAAATAGTTTCAGATTTTTGTCAATTAAGTGAAAATAGTTGCTCTATATATTTTAGCTTAACTCAAAAACAACATCCACGAAAATTTACAAAAACTGTTGCATTAATAGTTTAAATATCGACAGTGTGGGGGCATAAAAAGGCATTAAGGAACATATCTAATTGATTAGAATTTTTCTTATTTTTAATTTGTTTTGCCTTTTTGTTGCTGAAAAACGACTTCCCAATATTTTCGAAAGTTTGGAATAATATATGTTTTTCTTTATTAATACTTTACTTTATTTTACTAGACAGGAAGTTCCACTTCAAACCAAACATTTTGAAAGCGCAAAAAAGCTGTGGTAGCGCTATATACATGTAAAAGTACAATAGGAAAATGCTGGAATCTGAACCCACGCATAGTTTATTGGTAGTATACGGCAGCAGTCAGACCTAAAGTGCTGTATGGCATTGTTGTCTGGCGGACAGCTCTGCAAAAATCCACCATCTGTGCGATACTTATCAAGGTTCAGGGAATGGCTGCGATATGTATCACTGGTGCGATGAGAACAACTTCCACTGCGGCACTAAATGTTATATTACATTTAATGCCGCTAGATATTATAGCAGTGCAATATGCCGCATGTTCTGCGATTAGACTCAGGGAACTGTCACTGTGGTCAGGAAATGGCTAAGGACATAGTGTCATTCTAGACAGAATGCCTGACCTACCGGGCACTGCAGATTACACAAGAAGTATCTCACTCTCATTTTGACAAGAAGTAGCTCACTCCTATATATGATAGATCAGAATGGAGTGGTCATATCGCAGGACAGAGGAGATTCATTAACTTCTTTACAGACGGTTCCGAACTTGATAGCCAAGTGGGCTATGCTGTCTTTTCTGCAGAACTTCAGCTATAACTTGCAAAAATAATGCCTGATCACTGTAGTGTTTACCACGCAGAAATCATAGTTATTATAGAGGTAGCGGAATGGCTGGAAATTAATGTGCTGACCAAAGTCGGTATAAATATTTTCTCTGATAGTCATGCTGCTATCAAGTCCCTGGCCGAACAGTTTAACAATTACCTGATATGGGTGCCACAGGGATATCCAGGGAACTGCAAGGCAGATTTACTTACAAGACGAGGAACTACCTTACACGCTCCAGCCGACCTGGAACATGTGGACATGCCTCTAGCACCCTACAAGCATTTTTGGATAAATGTAATATCGTGTTTATACTTATTAACAAATGAAACAACTAATAATTTAGATAATTTAGTTTTGTTTTAAATTTTTAGAGTAAATCTTAGATGAATAGTTCTGGATTCCTGTGAAAATCTGTGGAAGGATTGTCGCAAAGTTGTTATACCCTACACCCTGTACCCTACTGTGGTACAGGGTATTTTGACTTTGTGCATTTGTTTGTAACATCCAAAAGGAGAAGATATAAATCCATTGTTTATTATCAACTTTCTGAGTCGATTTAGCTATGTCCGTCTGTCCGCCTCTCTGTCTGTAGATGTATTTTTGTAATCAAAGTACAGGTCGCAATTATGGTCCGATCTCAACGAAACTTTGCACATATCTTTTGTTGGGCCCAAGGACGACCCCTATTGAATTTTGCTAAAATCGGTTCAGATTTACATATAGCTCCCATATATGTACATACATGTACCTCCGATTTGACATGTAAGCGCTGTAGAAACTGTATTTTATATCAGATCAGTATCAAATCTTGCAGATAGAGTTCTACTATCGAATGAATGAACACTACCAAATTCGGGGAAAATCCTTTCAGATTTAGATATAGCCCCCATATATATGTTTCACCCGATTTGACAGGTAAGCGCTGTAGAACCCGTATTTTATATCCGATCAGTACGAAATTCAACAGAGAGAGGTTTCTTATTATATGTATGAACGCTGCAAAATTCAGGGAAAATCGGTTCAGATTTAGATATATCGTCCATATATATGTTTCACCCGATTTGACATGTAAGCGCTGTAGAACCCGTATTTTATATACGATCAGTACGAAATTCAACAGAGAGCGGTTTCTTATTACGTGAACGAACACTACCAAATTCGGAGAAAATCCGTTCAGATTTAGATATAGCCCCTCATATATATGTTACATCCGATTTGATATGTATGCGCTATAAATCCGTATTTTATATCCGATCCGTACGAAATTCAACAGAGAGAGTTTTCTTATTACATATTTGAGCGCTGAATATTCATGGAAAATAGGTTAAGATTTAGATATAGCACCCATATATATGTTTCACCCGATTTGACATGTAAGCGCTGTAGAAACCGTGTTTTATATCCGATCAGTACGAAATTCGGCAGAGAGAGTATTCTTATTACATGTATGAACACTGCCAAATTCTTATTGCAATGCACATTTTCGCATTGTTAGGGAGGTGTAGGGTATTATATAGTCGTCCCGCCAGACTTTCGTGTCTTTCCTTACTGGTTTATCTTCATTCATATATATTTATATATCGATTTTGTTTGTGCTCTAGTTCATCCCAATTATATCCTATCTACATATACGTATTATAGTTATGATTTTGAACATTTTAAGATAAAAATGAATGAAAATTAAAAAAAAAAATCAACTTTCTCAAAAATTCAAAAATACGAGCATATAAATGTTTCTTTATTACTGCTCGTAATTATATCTATAGAACAAATTTTAGAATATCCTTAAGCAATTCTTTGAAACACGTCCAACCTCGTAGAATATCCTTTTTTCGCATTTGAACAAAATTGCAAATTGTACATATATAAATCACTTTAGTAATCGATTGGATGATGTGTGATAAATCCTAGGGCAAAAACTTCATCTAATTTCTTATTATATAACTAAGGGAAAAAACAATGCTCAACAAATTCCAGACGATTTATTTTCATTTTAAGCAATTTATGTGTATGAGGCCTAAACCACAGGACCAGACAGAATCGCGATTTATGCTTATTTAGTATGCATAAAAGTTTTTCAGACCATAAATTATGACCTTTTGCTATACATAAAGCCCGTTTCCTTCTTGAATGTTGGTTGTATTTTTATTATATTGTCTAAAATATATTTGTACTACTTTTTTTCCGGCGCAAAATTCTATTGAAGTAATAAGAATTTATGGACATTTACTTTCATCTATAACAATATTTTCATATTATTTTACACCTTTGTGCTTAATTTATCACAAAACATCCCTGAAGCAAAGAAGAAGAAAAAAAGAAAGTCCAAAGAAACCTAAACACGTTTAACTGGAATAAAAAAAAGATCCTGACAGATATTAGCCTTATATGTAGAGGGCCAGGAATACAAAAACAGAAGAAAAAATCCGCCAACCTTAGGTTTGTTTCGGTTGTTTATGGCCTTTACATTACAGCAGAGCCAATCATCGCCAAGGCTCTAACTACACACACACATACATACATCCGCAGGACTTCAAGTAAAATATTACTAAGGAGTTTCCGGCGAAGGATATCTAACTACGGGTGGGTGTGTGTGTGTGGAAGTGAGGATGTATGAATATATGTCTGGGTAATAGTCACGTGTTCCTACTCTGAGCGCGTGTATACTTTAGCAGTTGAAAGATTATTGCATTTACTGAACATACCACGAGAGCTAACAAAGTTCTTGGCTACTTTGTAATACTTCGGACGAGGAACAAGAGTGAGGAAAGATATTTTTGAACATGTTCCAAACGTTTATCATGCCCCAACTCTCTAA